>JAJPUD010002737.1:225384-241789 GCA_023553655.1 Myrmecobius fasciatus
GAAACCATGAGCAAGTAATTTAACCACTATGAACATTTTGACTTCAGTTTTAGCAACAGATTGTCTCTACTTTCTGAAAATCAGTCTGCCTAAGAATGGAGAAACTCATTGTCAATGAGGTGGCTACTTAGTGATGAACTCTTTGGCATGGCAACTTTTGAAACAAGAGGAAAATGCTCTTCCATACAATGTGGATATTAAAACCTGTACTAGCAATTAAAAAAAAAAGCAATAATAATCATCTCTCTGATGGGGCCTCATTTCTCAAACATAGAGGGGACTTAGAGAAATTTATATAAAAAAGAGCCATATCCCAAATGATAAATGATCAAATGATATGATCTGTGCTCAAAGAGCTAAAAATTCATTTATGTCATTTGACTTAACAAAATCACTATTAGGCATGAATACCAAAAGAGATTAGAAAAAAATGAAAATTATCTATGTGTACAAAAAATGTTAATAGGACCTCTCTTCTCAGGATAAAAAAGAAGGAATGAAGCTATGCCCATAAATTGTGGAATGGCTCAATAAACTGTGGAGTGTTATTATGATTGAATATTATTCTTCTATTGGAAATTATGAGCAGGATACTCTCAGAAGAAAAAATCCTGGAAAGTCCTCCATGAAGGTAAGCAAAATGAAATGTACTGTATACAAATAATAGCACTCTTCTAGGGTGACCAGGTGTAAATGATTTACTATTATCAGTAGGACAATTATCCATGACTACTCTGAAGAACTTATGATAAAAAATCCCATTTATACCCAGAGAAGTAACTGATTGTGTCTGGATACAAATTGAAGCATTTTCTCTTTTCTCTATCTTCTTTTTTAATTCAATTTTTCTTGAGGGTTTTTATTTTCATTTGGGAGGGAGATCTATGTTTTCTTTCACAGTTTGACTTTTATGAAACTGTTTTGCATTACTTCACATATGGGTTTTTAATTGTGATTGGGGATAAAGAAGAAAACCTAGAATTTAAAAAAAATTAAAAACAAATGCTAATTTTTTTGTTTTGAATGTAATTGCCAAAATATTAAATAAAAATTTAAAAAAAAGAATTACTATATGAGATTTGAACCATTTGCAAAAAGCCTTGTTATCATTACTCCAGAAACTTGGAGTGAATAAAATATAACATGTGATTTGTCTGACCTTCAGACTATGGGGGCCAAATAAATTAGACTTACATAAATAACGTCATGTATACATTTAGCAATTATGTATTTTTATTTTATTTATTTTTATTGTACTTGCCTATTATGTAGGGAACTATAGATAAAGTTTCTAGTTTCATAATGCTTAATGCTTGATGATAATAATGAACGGGAGGTGTTGCTTTTCCAAAATGAAATGTGAATTTGGTTCAGATGGTTCAGGTGAACCAAATTCTGTATAACATTTAGTTACATATTTAGTTCACGTCTCTTCTTTTCTCTCTTTTCCCAGTTTTATACTTACTTTTGGTCCAACATTTTTGGAAATATTGCTAACACATCTTTGACTCTATGTCAAAACTTACTAACTTTTCATTTTATTCCCTCATGTTCAGCTTTGTAATCAATGAACTTATAAGTTAAAACTGTGTGAACTGGGGAAAATAGATATGGATTAAGGGGACTTAAGTTTGAATACTGACTCTGCTGGTACTTACATTGTCTTAGCATAGAGCTTCTTAAACTTTTCCCACCTGTGACACTTTTTTGCCTAAAAGATTTTTACCAGACCTCATCTGGAATCAGTGTCAAGTAATTTCTGGAATCCTTGGTGCATACACAGTGCAAAATATGCATATTGTTTGTTCAGAATCAAAGCTGCAATTAAGTTGCATGATGCAATAAGGGCAAGTGCTGTCAAAAACACCTCAGATTTATTATACATTTAATTTTGAATTCTGTTTAGTGGATTCAGAAAACTTTTACTGTTGTCATAGCCCACAGTTTAAGATGCTTTGCTTTAGCAGAATGATTGTAAAAAAGTGACAATGTCTCTGTGCCTTATCTCATACGAATGTAAAATTAGATAGTTGGGTCAATGACTTTAATCTGAGTTTTTTTTTTCATTTTAAATACAAGATCTTATGACCCAAACATATCCAATCTACCTGTCATATCTAATCTCGAGCTACCAAATAAAATTACAAAGAAGTAATTTGCCTTCATTTCAAAAACATCTACAGAATATATTATTTTTATTACATCTGTTATATGAATGAAGACTCATTCTTACTGTCTTCTTTTTCCATCTCCATCATTAAAATATTTTGGTTCTATGAAACTTTAAATCCCATATCTTATTCTCCTTTTGATAGATAGATAAATACATGAATGGATGGATGGATAGATAGATAAGCCTATGTCTATCCTATATTTATAACTATATCTCTATCTGTATCTATCTCTATTAATGTATTTCTATCAATCCATACATTTCTCTCTCTCTCTCTCTCTCTGTCTCTCTCTCTCTCTTTCTCTCTCTCTCTTTCATTTATATACCTATCTCTTGACCCCTACCTTCTATCCTATTCTTTAATCCTCAACAGTTCAAAACTCTAGTTTAATTCTATTCCTAAGGTCTACCAGGTATCATGGGAAATTTAGAAGTCTCAAGTTTAATGTACAGTGCTTAGACCATAGTAAGGTTTTAAATGCTGGTTAACTGATTGACTGCCAAAGAATGAATAAAAGTTTGGTAATGCCATTGGAAATAACTTTCTAATACATAGTAACTTTTCAGTGTGAATAATCACTTCATCATTAATCTATCTTAATTTAGTTTTATATATTATAATTTTTCTTATAGTTCAACTACCTATATGTTCATATATAGAGAGTGGATCATCAACTGTACTCATTATGACTCAACAAAGAAAAGAAAAGCAAGGATCTCATATCATGCCACTAATTTTACCTATTTTAATCTGAAATAACTCATATTAACAAATCATATTTTTGCTATGTATACCATGTACTCACACCAAGGTTTTTTATTAACATGAAGACTTGCCTAACTAACAAATTTGTGAGAAATATGCAGGTCATAGGACATATCCCTAAGTGATTGACTTTAATTTCCAAATTAAAACAAAAAGAACATAAATAAAAACAAGTCAATGTAGAAGTGACAGTGCTGCATGCAAATATGACAGTTTAATTCTTTTTCTCAATTAACTAAGAATATTTGAGAAGTTATCATCATCAAAATGATTTTCGTTCTAGTTTTGAATTTAAATGCTTTTTCTTTAACTTCTTAGATATATTGCTTTCACTCCAATCTAGAAATATATTGATATAAACAGAAAATATTGAGACAATGTGTTTTTATTCAAATGAAAATGAAATTAAATGAAAATCATTGTTTTAAAAATAAGTAATATTGATTATTGTTTTAACTTTTCATTTAATTTCTGTTGAATATGACTTTATTAAGAAGAGTATTATATGACTTTCCTGAAGTTTTTTGTTTGTTTGATTTGTTTTGCTTTTCCCTAAGAATTGAGTATAAAACATAAACAATTTTTAAAAATTCCTTCTTCCAATAAGTATGTAGCACAGTTAATTAAAATGCATTGCTAATGATCTCAGGTCTCAAAATAAGTGCAATTTCCCATACCAGATGAGATAGTTAGTTGCCTTCCAAGCACCAAGAATGTATAATATTGACCCCTGAGGAAGCTATCCATGATAAATGAGGATGTGGACTAGCAATCCATCACGATTTATAGACCTCAGAGGAGGTCAGTAGTATTAAAAATAGGACATATTTCTTTTGACTTTGAAGTTGTTCTTTTTAATTGTTTATTTGTTTTTCTAATCAACATTTCAAAAGTATATGATTTTATTGCTATAATTGCTAAGTTTTTTTCACTATAGATTTCAAACAAAATATGTTCAAGACATTTTAATGGATTAATGTTGCAGAATCAATCAGTAAATCAATAATCTTATCACATAGACAATTCTATGATGATAAAACTATCTGTATTTACCTAGTCTGGTGTTTAGCCAAAATACACATAATCTGTCCCAGAGTATGTATTTGGTTTTATGCCTATTTGGTAAGAATAGAGTTTATGTTGACTTCCATTAGTGGCCCTCTGAGTATCCATCAAGCATGTGTTGATTTAAATTAAGTCTCAATGATTCTCTCTGGATGTGGATGGCATTTTCCATCTAAAGTTTATTGGAATTGCCTTGGATCACTGAATTGCTGAGAAGAACCAAGTCTGTCATATTTGATTATTGCAAAATCTTGCAGTTGCTGTATACAGGTTTTCTTGCTTCTACTTTCTCTCAGGATCAGTTCATATAAATCTTTCAAAGCCTTCATAACAGCAGCCTGTGCATCATTTTATAGAGAAATAATATCCCATTACTTTCATATACTATAACTTATTCAGCCATTTCACAATTGATGGGAATCTACTCACCTTCTAGTTCCTTGACACCACGAAGATAGCTGCTCAAATATTTTTGCATATATGGGTCCTTTCCCTTTTTACATTTCTTTGGGATACAGACTCATACTGGCACTACTTGATCAAAAGGTATGCACAGTTTGATAGCCCTTTGGACATCATTCCAAATTGCTCTTCAGAATGGTTGGATCATATCACTACTCCACCAACAGCACATTAGTGTCTTCAGACTATATTTTATCTAAGGCATATATGACACATAATAACAATATCTGTGTCCCCCAGTTCTTCCTATAATATGTGCTGGAACTATTGCCATAGGTTTTCTTTTATTTTTCTTTGGTAGTCAGGTTGATTAACTAGCATTTAAACACCTGCTATGGGTCAAGCACTGTGCACCAAACTTGATACTACTAAAATTTCTCATGGTACCTGATAGAGATTGCGTAGACTTAAGTTATATTTTTGAATTGTTGGGGATTAAAGAATAGGATAGAAGGTTGGGGTCAAGATAACAGTAGATATATAGGTAGATAGATGGATGGATGTTTTTGATTTTTTTTCTCCCAACATGATTAATAAGGAAATATGTAAAAAAGTACACATATAACCAAAAATAATTTTTTATTTGTAAGTGGGGAAATGATTTTTGTTAAAAATTTCTAATTTGAATTACCAGAGAAAAAGTATAAAAATAATTTAAAATTTGTGTCAGGTTGTTCACAGTATTCCTCTGATATCCTGGTGTTGACATGGTTTATAAAATGATTGAAATGTGCCACACCTTCAATAAGGTAAACAAATGATTAAATAAATAATTAAAAATAAAGATAATAATAATAATAAATTTGGTCAGACCTGTTTTTTGGATCTAAAATGCAACTTAGTCAAGTCTGTGATGCAGAACTGTCCTTTAAGAAAAACATGCCATTCTTGTTTGAAAAAAGAATATTACACCCAGAATTTTGAGTAAGACATTTTTCAATCTGATGGAACTTGGCTAGTTGATGTTTTTGAGAAGGTTACGGCTATTAGTGACGTTACCATCTTTTACTACAAATGTAATTGCTCTTGTACAGGTTAACTAGTATGTTAGGTTGACTACTCCCCTGGTTCAGAAGCCAGTGGATCAGCAGATTAGCTGTGAGACATCCACCACAAATATAAAAGTAAAATAGTGAGTCACAGAACCCCAGAATAATTTGGGAGTTGGCCATGCCCACCAAGCATAGGGAGGAAGTCAGCAGGAATGGCCGAGGCAGAAAAAAGCTGCTATAGTCTGTAAAGGAAGCTTGGGACAATCTCCCCTTTGCCTGAAGAGCAGACCTCAACATTTAAAAAATGAGCAAAATAGCAAAAATTTCACTGAACATAGCTAGCTTTTATGGAGAAAGAGAACAGAGTACAAATTCGGAAGACAGTAAAGGAAAATTGTCTTCAGATGAAATCACAAAGGGTGATATAAATTGGTCCCCATCTCACAAGGCTCTCTTGGAAGAATTCAAAAAGGATCTTAAAAGAGATGTTAGAAGAAAAAATGGGGAAAGGAAATAAGAATGTTGCAGGAGGGTTTGAAAAAAGGACACAGAAATTATCTGAAGAAAACTCCTTACAAAATAGATTTGATGAAATGGAAAAAGCATATAACTCCTTACAAAATAGACTTGAAAAAGAAACTAACTTGTTGAAAAAGAGAATTTGTAAAATGGGAAAAAAATCCAATGAACAAAATAACTCATTTAAAAATTTAATTGGCCAAATGCAAAATGAAATAAAAAAGCTAAATAAAGAAAAGAATTCGCTAAAAATTAGAATTGAAGAAATGGAAGTGAATGATTCAATGAGACAAGATACAGTCCTAGAAAATAAAAAAAAATTAAAGAATTGTAAAATATCTCATTGGAATAACAACTGACCTGGAAAACAGATTCAGGAGAAAATTATTGGATTTCCTGAAAACCGTGATGAAAAAAAGAGACTAGACATCATCTTTCAGGAAATCATCAAAGAAAACTGCCCTGATGTCCTAGAGACAGAGGGTAAAATAGCTATTGAATGAATTCACCAATCATCTCCTGAAAGGGACCTGAAAATGAAAACTCCAAGGAATATTGAAGTTAAATTTCAGAATTATCAGATCAAGGAGAAAACAGCCAGAAAGATACACTCTAAATATGGAAAAGCCACAATCAGGATTACTCAGATCCTAGCAGCTTCCAATTTAAAGGATCAAGGGGACTAAAATCTGATATTCTAAAAGACAAAGAAAATTGGATTGCAACCTAAAATCAACTTTTCAGAAAAATTAAGCATTATTTTTTCAGGGAAAATGATGGAAATTTAATGAAACAAGTAAATTTCATTTATTTCTGATAAGACCAGAGATGAACATAAAATTTTATCTTCAGATACATAACTCAAGAGAAGCATAAAAAGGTAAAAAAGGAAAGAAAAAAAAATAACTGTTTCTTTTAAAAGTTAAAAAGCTTACATCCCTATATAAGAAAATGATGTGTTTAATTCTTGAGAATTCTAGCTCTGTTATGTGTATAATTAGATAGTGCAGGTATAATTTGATTTTATTGTGATAATATAAAAAAAAGAAACTAGAGGGAGCATTTAGGTGGTACAGTGGATAGAACACCAGTCCTGAAATCAGGAGACCTGAGTTCAAATATGACCCCAGACACTTAATATTTCCTAACTGTGTGACCCTGGGCAAATCACTTAACCCCAATTGCCTCAAAAAAACCCTATATGTGGACAGAAATTATCAAGGAAAATAGTCCTGATATTTTAAAACCAGAAGATAAAATAGAAATCAGAAGAATACGCCAATTACTTCTTGAAAGAGATCCCAAAATGAAAACTCCTAGGAATATTATAGACAAATTCCAGAACTCCCAGGTCAAGGAGAAAATATTGCAAACATCTAGAAAGAAGCAATCCAAATACAATAGAGTCACAGTCAGGATGACACAAGATTTAGCAGTTTCTATGTTAAAAGATAGGAGGACTTATAATATGATATTCTAGAGAGTAATGGAACTGGAATTACAACCAATAATTATCTACCCAGCAAAAGTGACTATAATCATGCAGGTAAAAGGTGGAAATTCAAGATGAAAAGTCCAGAACTGAATGGAAAATTGACTTTCAAAAACAGGACTTAATAGAAACATAAGGGGCTAATCAGGAATAGGGAATCATAAAGGGCTTAATAATGTTCATCTATTTACATTCCTACATGGGAGGATGATACTTGTAATTCACAAGAACTTTATCATTAGGGCAGTTAGAAGCAATTTGTGTGTGTGTGTGTGTGTGTGTGTGTGTGTATGTGTGACAGAGGATACAGGTATGAGTTGAATATGTAGGAATGATATCTTAAAAAATAAAATTAAGGCATGAGAGAGAAATGTACTGACAGAAAAAGAAAAGGATTGGTGTAATGGCATAAATTACCTACCATAAAAGAGGCAAGAAAAAGCTTTTATTTGGAGGGTAAGAAGAGGAGGGGAGGAAGAATAAGTCAACCTTACTCTCATCAGAACTGGCTCAAAAAGGGAATGACATTCCCTTAATATGGATATAGAAATCTATCTTACTCTGCAGGAAAGTAGTAGGGCAAGGGCATTCACAAAGAAGGAATAATGATATACGAGAGGGCATATTGGGGAAAGGAGTGGTCAGTAGCAAAACACTTTTAAGTAGGGATAGAGTGAGAGGAGAGATTGGAATAAAAAAGGGGAGAATAAAGTTAGCAACAGTAATTGTGAAGAGAAATTTGAAGCATACTTCTCATTTCTCAAACAAATAGAGACTAAGTCAAATTTGTAAAAACAAAAAAGGGGGGCATTCTCCAATTGATCAAAACATATGAAGTATTCCCAACAGGTTATAACATGAGGAATATCTTTTGACCTAAAAATACCACTACTAGGTATGTATCCCAAAAAAGACTGAAAAAAAGAAAAGGACCAATATGTATACAAATATTTATAGCAGCTCTTTTCTTAGGGCAAAGAATTGAAAATTGAGGAGTTGTCTATCAGTTGTGGAATGGTTGAATAAGTTATGTTATTGCTGTAATACTATTGTTTATAAGCATGCTATTTTTTTTATAAGAAATGATGAAAAGGATGCTTTCAGAAAAATCTGGAAAGTCCTCCATGAGTTCATGCAAAGTGAAATGTACTGTGTACAAAGTAATAACAATGTTGTGGGAGGATCCACTTTGCTGTTCTCAGCAATACAAAATAATTCTGTAGGATTTATGATGAAAAATGCTATCCATACCTAGAGGAAGAACTCAGTGTCTCAATACAGATTGAAGTGTACTTTTTTAAACTTTATTTTTCTTGAGGCATTTTTTATGGGAGGGGAAGATCTGTTTTCTTTTCACAACATGACTTGGATAGAAATGTTTTGTATATCTTTGCATATGCTTTTTCAGTAGGGTCTGGGAGGAGAGGAAGGGACAGAATCTGGAACTCAAAGCTTTTATAAAAAATGGAAAAATAAGTTTTACTTGTAACTCAAGAAAAATAAAATATTAAATGGGTACAAGCTTAATATAAAATGGAGAAGATCCAGGCATCAAACAGAACAGAAAGGGGGAAAAATGAACTAGACTCTGGAATTAAGCTGGTGTCTGTCCAGGACTTTTTAGAATATTACTTCTTCCAGGAGCTGAAGAATCCTCTGCCATTTTTTTTTTTACAGCTTCCACCCTGTGACCTTCAGCAGTGGTTAATAATCTACTTTCTCCTGGGATTATAACTCCATTAAAAACAAGTTTTAAACCACACATATTCCATCCAATGGGAACACCTTCTCCCATCATTCAAGCTCTTTGAATCCAATTATCATTATCAGACTACCCAAAGGATGGAGGCTCATGCAGGGAAGCCCAGCAATGTCTAACATCATAATGAGAGTAATTGGTCTCTGAGGAGAAAAGGTGCTTTAGATAGGTAATAATTTAAATTTTTCGAGTAGTTTTCCCTTTGTAAATTTCAATGGTAGCATATAACATATGAAGATATTGACATAGAGCTTCAGCGGAGTTCCCGAATTGAGGACATTTAGAAGAGCAAGGTTATATTGATATGTTCAAATCTGGTCACTTGTACAAAAATTTCCTTTGCTTTTTAGGGGGGAAAAGTTACGGTAAGTTTAAAGATTCTGGGAACCTTTTGGAGAGTTGGGATATATCAGGTATTCAAGGAGAAAAAGAAAACATGTCTTATGAGGGTTTATTGAGCACTTTTCAGGGCTACTCATCTGCTTTTGAGGTCTACCTTCATTCCAGTGTCATCTGTGGTTATAGAAAGCTGTAGTATGTTCAGCATTCATACCCCAGTAAACTGTCTCAGCTGATAGGCTAACCCAAAGTTAGGATAGCCAATAAACCTCAAATCTGTTGCTGAGTTAGGGGGATGTTTCCTGTAAGCAGTCATGAAAGATACTGAAGCAGGCTCCATAAAGCATCAAAAACGCAAAGTACATCCACTGAATCATGGTTTATTGCCAATTGTGCTGACTTTTGATCTTCCATTGGATTCAAGAAGAGAGTGCAAAGTTGATGACTTATGCAATTAATATCCAAGTTAAGACACTTCTGGTAATGTTATTATTCCTCTTTGGATTGAACCACCTTGTAAAATTGGTAAGAAAGTTGTAGTTCTAATTGTTTAGTTTCTTTATGTGTTTGACGCTTGACAGACTTTGACTCAGGTTGAAACCAAATGTCTGTCAATATTTTTATATAATTCTCTTACTAGTACCAATCATTACATTACTTCCCTATTGCCTAAAATCAAATTTTAAAAGTCAGCTCTCTAGATTTTTTCTTCTCCTATTCTCCTCTTGCTAAAAGAATAGGTGCCAATAAAACAAACAAACAAACAAAAAACTACTCAGTCCTACAAAAAGCTCCTGCTTATACTCTACTTCCCAAAGTGATTGATCTTTAAAAAACAAAACAAAACAAAACAAGAAAGAGAAAAACCCTGGAGTCTGCATTACCAATCTATGCTTCCTCTCATGAGAGAGATATTAATACTTTTAACTATGAAATGGACAAACCTTTTATTTTATTAGTACAGGTGACTTATGGAAGGGTTGTTGTTTTATTTTCATCTTCTTGCATTTCTCTTTCATTTTCAGCTGTTACATTAGAGGGTGTCTACTATTTTGCTCTTTATCAAAATGTTGCTTGTATATAACTGAATTATAGACAAGTGAAAAAGGAAAAGAAAGTTAAAGCTGTTTTAAATTATATATACATACACACACATATATCTTAAAGCAACTAAAATAAGTCAATTTTTATTTTTACGGTTATGCTGATTACTATAGTGACCATAAAGGTGAGAATTCAAGGTCACTTCCATTTCTGCATGAGAAATGGGAGAACAAATTAAGGGAAATATTTAAAGAGAAGTTATTTAAATTATTAAAAAAATTAGTTACTCAAAAGGATGAAAAAAATTAAATATTTTCTGTATGTGTGTTATATCCCTCCAACAATATGTTTATTAGGTTGAATATTTATCTAACTGATTTATGAGTGATGTGCTCTTACTTTTTCAAAGTTTCCAAATTTTATGGAAAATAATTTATATTTCAATAAAAATGTAATTTACATTATTAGAATAATATCATAATAATTATCCAGCACTACATAAATAGAAGCTATTCTTATTCTTACTATTAAAATGCAAAGAATTAAACCATTTAACTACTTTACAATTTGCGTAGCTGAAATCTACATTTGCACTGAATCAAGCATTTTGAAGAACAAACAGGACATTTGTTACTTTCAGATTAATTAAATTTAATTGAACTGTTCTGATTTTTTGGTTTTACTTTTAAAGATCATTTTTATTCATTCCTATCTGAAAATTCCTACTTATCTATATTTTTTCTTTTCATCAATAATATAAAATTATATGTTTTGTAATGATCATTGATCAATTTATATGAATAAATCAAAGATCTTTCAGGAAAATATATTTATGAGTTTTTTATATTTATATTCAGGTTTTTATCCAATAACTGAGGGTTTTATTTTTGGTAGCATCATGTAAAGCAAGATGAGGATGAATAAGTAATTTCCTATTGTTTTATCATAGCTTTTTACATGATTCATACAAAATTATTTCATAAAGATTTTAAATTTTAAGTCACAATGTCAAATGATGGAAGCATTTGAGAATAGTGATCTAATATGTATAGAAGACTAAGAATGTAGGTTAGCAAATTTGAGTTTGTCTGGTTATGTGACCTTGGGCAGCTCATTTACATTCTCTGATATTTATTTGTGAAATGATAATATGTATATTTGTGATAATTATGTTAACTGGCTAACATAAGGAAAAAATTTTAAATTATAAACCATTACATAAGTATTTGATATTATTTCTACAACTAACAAAATGCATTTTATCTTGTAAGCAACCTTTTCTTTCAGATTTTGAGAACACATAATTTTATTATTTTTCCAATTATGCAGTTTTAAAATTAAATAAAAACTTTATCACTGAGTTAACACAACATTCTAAGAGGTTTGATTTATTCAATGTAGATGAAAGTTCTGTAATTTTAACATTTATATTTAAATGCTGATTGAAAATGTTGAAGTAATTCCAATAAAATTTCAAAATATATGTAACTATACCCAAGAAAGCTTTTTTTCTTTAAAATTTTGAAAGCAGAATCACATCATTGCCATAATTCATATCCAACATTGGCCTTAGTTTTTTTTTTTTTTTTAACAAAAATGATTTAGAGTATTTGAGCCAGTAGATCAAGTTAATGCATCACTGCCTTAATACATCTACTACAAATTAAGTAAAATTAATTTTTGCACCTTAAATTGAATGTAACATACATAGGATATTCTATATTATAGAGGGCTTGTTTTTTATCTATATTAAAAAGCAGTCCTCTTTTATAATTTTATTTTTAAATTAAGTAGTTACATATATGTAATTAAATCTTCAATGCAAATAAGAAAATAAAACAATATTTTCATTTCCTATATTGTTGCAAAAATGTTTTGAAACATCTGAGAAATTTGAGAGGGAAATCACCCATATCGCTGTTCTGTACAGCTCTCTGAGATAGATAATATTAGTTTTATTTTCCTCATTTACAATTATGTAAACTGATGTACACAGAGTTGAAGTTACTGTCATAATGCCACTTGATTAATGAGTACTAGCAATTAAATATTATTATTTACATCCTCTTTTCCATCCAATTTTAAAACACTTTGATTTTATATAATTTTGTTTCATTATCTTTGGATAAGAACATTCATCCTCAATTTGATAAAGCCATAGAAGAATAGTCAAAAGATCAAGAAAAAAGGAAGAATTAGAATAGCTATCTATACACACGTGCATATGTAGATCATATTATTCAAGTCCTGAACACTAAATTATAAATATGAAATCTCATTAAAATTATTTTGTGGTTCAGGATTTACAAAACCAGGAAGAAACGCAAGTAAAAATAAGTAGAGCTTAATCAAATAACTTGGAGGAGCATTTAGATCCTATTAATGCTAAACCATCTAAATATTGACCCCCTTCCTTGCTAGCTCGTAAAGCTTAGAAAATAAAGGCTGAGCAATATATTTTCACCATAGATTTTACCTTTCTATCTACTATATTTGTACTGTAATTTTTCTTGCCATCTAACCTATGTTTTAAGAAATTTATGTCAAAATTATTTTTAGAAAGAAGAATCACATCCTGTTGTAATACAAGGCAATGAGATATTCAGTAAAATATATTGGAACTACAGTAAGAATAATAAAAATGAAATATTTTTGCAATTTTTTAGTTCATACTTCATTTTTTTATTAAAGCTTTTTATTTGCATACCATATGTATGGGTAGTTCCTCAACATTGATCCTTACAAAGCTTTCTGTTACAAATTTTCCCCTTAGTCCCCTCCCCTCCCCTAGATGGCAGGAAGTCCACTACATGTTAATTATATTACAATACTTGACAAGTCGAATATATGTATACATATTTCCATACTTATCTTGCTGTGCAAGAACAATCATATCTACATGAACAAAAAATATCTGAGAAAGGAAACCCAATGCAAGCGAACATCAATAGAGATCATGGAAATGATATGTTGTGATCCACATTTCATATCCCTCTCTCTGGGTGTATATGGCCTTCTTTACTGAACAATTGGAACTGGTTTGAGACATTTCATTTTTGAAGACAGCCATGTCCATCAGAATTAATCATCATATAGTCTTGTCGTTGCCATGTATAATATACTTCAACCAAAATGACTACTTTATAGAATTTCTATCTTTAGCCATTCTTATTCTTATTTTCTACTTTATTGGATATATCTATCCAATAAACTATTCTTCATAAAATATTTTATTGTTCAGCAGCCCCCTGAACAAAAACCACGGATGGGTTTTCTGTCGCTTATAGCAGAAAATTCAGACTTATTATTTTGACACTCAAGGCCTCAGAAAGTGACCCCATCCCTAAACATCTAGTCATATAATCTTGTACTACTCCCATATCTTAACTAGACTCTAAACAAACTAATTTAGTAAATTAATTTTAATTAATTCTTGATTGCTCCGCTAAAACTAGTGTTGTATCATCTTTTTTACTTTTGTTTATGAGATCTGATCTATTCGAAATGCAATTCTAACTCTATTTCTATTGCAATTTTGTCCCTATGCAAGATCAAAGTCAAATTATGATGTTTTGTAAAGTTGTTCTTGACCATCAAAATCTGTATTGATCTCTTCCTTCTCTGTACTTTTGCAATATTGTACTACAACTTTGACATTCAATCATATATTGCCTTGTGAAATTTCTTTCAGAACACACACACATATACATTTCTCATAATGATTTGAATTCTATAGCATAGTGCCTTTATTTAAAAAAAATATTTGTTAGAGTTGATTTCTGAAAATAAAAGATATTCCAATCCCTGCAACATAACTTCCTCTTCATTCCATTCATCGATAATAAAATTTTCAATTTAATGCTTTCATGACAAGGTTCTATGAGTTTAGAACCAAAAGATAAGCTCTTTAAAAATACTATGCTCACATACCAATAAATTCAATGCTAAAAATTTTATGCACAATAAAATGGTTATAGCAATAATTATTAATAAAAGAAAAAAATCTGGCAACAATGTAGTTGCCTATAGATCTAAGATTGACTAAGCAAATTCTAATTGAATGTTATGGACCTTTACACCATTATACAAATATATGAATACAATGAAAATATGGTATGATCAATGTTAAGCAATGCCAAATAAACAGATAAGGAAAACTATATATTTAAAGACTACAATGATATAAAGGAAAAGAATAAAAATAAATACATCAAAACAGAATTCTGTTTAAGTCATATGGTAAAAATTGTATTCATAAAAGAGCTATAAATGCATTTCCCTAGTTTCTGAAGGAGGCTGGATATGGTTAGATTTTGAATCTTGCTTATACCATCATATTTTTTGATGGGTTATTTAGTTTTTCTTGTGTTCTGTCTCTTCTCCTCACCATTCTTTACACTTTTGCATTCTTAATTATAAATGAAAGTGTAAGAGGTTAAGACATATGGAAAACATGATTTAATCACAAAAGATATCAATATGATGTTATTTAAAATGTGCTGTACAAGAAAAAATATAATGGTAAATGTTGGAGGGGATGTGAGAAAACTGTGACACGAATACTTTCTTTGTGGAGTTGTGAACTGATCCAACCATTCTGAAGAACAATTTTGAAATATTCCCCAAAAAAGGGCTATCAAAATGTGCATTTTCTTTGATTCAGCAATGGCTCTACTAGGTCTTTATCCCAAAGAAACCATAAAAAAGGTAAAAATACTCACTCACATGTGTAAAATTTTTTGTTGCAGCCCTTATTGTAGGGAAAAGGAAATGGGAAATGAGTGGATTCCCCATCAGTTGGGGAATGGCTGAATAAGCAATGGCATATGAATATTATGGAACATTATTATTATGGAAGAAATGACCAGCAGGACGATTTCAAGAAGGCCTGGAGAAACTTATATGAATTGATGCCAAGGGAAGTAAGTAGAATCAAGATAACATTGTACACAACAAGATTATGTGATGTCCAATTATAATGGACTTGGCTCTTTTCAAAAATTAGTTGGTTCAGGCCAATTTCAACAGACTTGTGATGGAAAGAACCATCTCAATCCAGAAAGAGGACTGTGGGGACTAAATGTGGATCACTACACAATATTTTTACCTTTTTTTCTTATTGTTTGCTTGCTTTTTTTCTTTCTCATTTTTTAAAATTTTTGATCTGATTTTTCTTTGTCAGCATGATAAGCTGTGGGAATATGTATAGAAGAATTGCACACATTCAACATATATTGGATTACTTGCTCTTGGGGAAGGGATTGGTGGAAGATAAGGAGAAAAATTTTGAACACAAGGTATTGCAAGGGTGAATGTTGAAAACTATTTTTGCATGCATTTTTTTTAAATTTTTATTTATTTATTTATTTATTTTTAAATTTTTATTTTATTTGCATAACATATGTGTGGGTAATTCTTCAACAATAACCCTTACATAGCTTTCCGTTACAAATTTTCCCCCCCAACTCCCCACCCCTCCCCTAGATGGCAGGATATCCACTACATGTTAATTATGTTAAAATATTGGCAAATCAAATATATGTATACATATTTCCAAACTTATCATTGGTGTGCAAGAAAAATCTTATCTACACAAACGATATATCAGATAAAGGAAACACAATGTAAGCAAACATCAATCAAGGAGTATGAGAATGTTATGTTGTGGTCCACATTTCGCATCCCTCTCTCTGGGTGTATATGGCTTTCTTCAGTGAACAATTGGAGGTGGTTTGAAACATTTCATTTTGAAGAGAGCCATGTCCATCAGAATTGATCGTCATATAGTACTGTT
>JAJPUD010002737.1:241889-262867 GCA_023553655.1 Myrmecobius fasciatus
TTGAAACATTTCATTGTTGAAGAGAGCCATGTCCATCAGAATTGATCGTCATATAGTACTGTTGTTGCCGTGTATAATGATCTCCTGGTTCTGCTCATTTCACTCAGCATCAGTTCATGTAAGTCTCTCCAGGCCTCTCTGAAATCATCTTGCTGGTCATTTCTTACAGAACAATAATATTCCATAACATTCATATACCATAATTTATTCAGCCATTCTCCAATTGAAGGGCATCTATTCAATTTCCAGTTTCTAGCCACTACAAAAAGGGCTGCCACAAACATTCTTGCACATGTGGGGCCTTTTCCTTCCTTTATGATTTCTTTGGGATATAAGCCCAATAGAAATGCTGCTGGGTCAAAGGGTATGCACAGTTTTATAACTTTTTGAGCATAGCTCCAAATTGTTCTCCAGAATGGCTGTATCCGTTCACAGCTCCACCAACAATGCATCAGTGTCCCAGCCCTCCCACAACCCCTCCAACATTCATCATTAACTTTTCCTGTCATTTTAGCCAATCTGACAGGTGTGAAGTGGTATCTCAGGGTTGTCTTGATTTTTTGCATGCATTTTTAAAATAAAAGGCTATTGTAAAAATAAAATACAATAAAGTACATGCTGTTATGGAATGTTTTTAAATAAGTATTAGTTAATAGAAATTTATTTATTTAAATCCTTTTACACCCAATGGAATAATTTTATTTAAATATTTTTTTCACAAGACATTGTCATTATAGCTTCTTTTTATGTAAAAAAGATATATTGTTATTGAAAATAATTGGAAAATATGGGGGTCCAGATCAATCCTAAGTCATTTCCATGCTTGCCTATAGAGATGCACCTAAGATAGCAAACTTGTATTCTATAGTTGATCATAAGTGCCTGTTTGCCATTGCCTTCAACAACTCTAATAAATTTCACTGCTCATATTACCTCCTGTTAACATATAACTTTGATTCTGTAGTATAAAACTTAAAAGCCTACAACCTTTTATGCAATGAATACTCATGTAAAGAAGTATAATCTCATTTTTAAGACTTTTAATTGATTTTCAAGCATCCTAAAATACTATACATGAGTAAGTGTGGGAAGCAGCTCTTTATTACCAGTAATCATAGCAGGTACTCAACACATGTTATTGACTTGTAGGTACTGACATGGCTACAGTTGAAAGTCTAAAATTTCATTTTAATAACAGAGCACTTAATTTCAAAAATAAATCAAAGTCCTAAAGATATTTTCTTTTTCTTTCTTCAAATCTAAATTGTAACACACCACTACATTGGCCCATTCAAAAGAAAAAAACAAACATTACACTACACAAAGTTTCAAATATACTCATTTAATTCTAAACTTTTCAAAGTTGATTCATTATGGGATTCACAAAAAGGAACAGACAGAACATTAAATAATTGTAACTTAAGTTTCTTCACCATTTATCAATGATATATAAATTGGAATTTGATCTTTTCCCTTTATTCTCACCTTCTTAAACCCACAGTTATGTTCATATCTCTTGAACTCAATAACTTTATTATTAGAATTAACCAGATCATTTTCATTTTATTTTAGACAAAATGGAATGTCTTTTTATGAATACCAAGGACATTCTCTAGGTGTGAAATGAGTATGCAAAATGGTGCTCTAATGACTTGGGATGTATTTTATTACTTTACTCATGGAAATGTGTTCAATTGTGTAGAAAACTACATATTTAAAAAAAATTTTAAGGTCCATAAGCTAAACATCTCTAAACATCATACTATCTACAGTGCAGAAGGATCATCATTTGGACAAATAGTGTTAACATTGTAACATGTTTGATTTATAGCAAGTACTTTTGTTAAGTCAGACTTTTTGGAGTCAACTTAAGGCAAAACTAAAAATCTTTATTGTTCACCCTTTTTTAAAGTACAGGTACCCATTTTCTTCTTCTTTCCTTACACTTTATCACTTCATGATAAATGAAAAATTCCATTTATTCTCAAACTGAACTCTTGCTAACATAAACTCACACAACAATTCTCTTCTTTGTCCTGCCCTCATCAGGCAATGTAATCTATGTTTAGAGGCCTTTCTTGATTCCTGTCTTCTGTCAAAACCTGTTTCATTTCAAAACAAAAATGTTTTCTGTTTATCTATCATCCACTTTGATAAATTTTATTTACAAATGCTGGTGGGTTTTCCTACCCTTTTTAAAGTATCACATTTACATTCTCAGGAACACCGATTTAGATCCAGCAGGGATCTAAGAGATTATTTTATAGATTTAGAAACTAAATCCAAATAGATTACACAACATATCCATGATTAAAAGATACCAAATATAAGAACTATGATTCAAACCCAGAAATTCCTCAGATTTCTTACCAAAAGTGACTTAGATTTGAATCACTACAGCAAATTAGTATATTAGTTAGTTTTCACACATTTAGATTTCTTAAATTATATAGTATACTTTTTATTTCTGGGGAAACCTTAGGGCACATCTATTCTTGTACATTTTTTGGTCAAAAATCCTTTGAATATCATCGTAGATCTTTGTATATTCAAATATATTCTAGCAATATATTTAAACTTTGCTTAAACATAATTCTCAGCATTTAAAATATTTGCAGTCAATATCCATAGCCTTTCTGTCTCTTAAGTATATAACATTTAAGTAATTTCTTTGTTTATTCACAATAGATTTATGCGTTACTTCTTGGTTGACATGCTTTGTTTTTGTTTTTGTTTATTTGAAAATTGGAAACAAAATTTAACCAACTGGCCCTAAATTCTAAGTAAAATTTTCCTGAAGATATTTTGGGAAAAAAATAATACAAATTTATGGCTACTTATAATTAGAAAAAGTCATTGATTACATATAAACAAAATACAGCTGCTATTATTTGAATGAACAATTCTAAGCTAGGAAGCTAGTTTTTTCTAGATCTTTTTAGAAGTCTGCAGTCCCCATAGATGAAGGCTTGTCTTATTAAAAATGAAGGTTTTGCTGCCCTCACCAGGACACCACAATATATGCAATGCTGGATTTTATTTAGGGAAAAAAAAAGAACAATTTAAATGAAAAGAATTATGTGATAATATACAAAATTGAACAGAAGAATGTCATTATGGTTGAATATTTTTAGATTTTAGTTTGAATAAGGAAACTTCTAAGTCACTTGAAGCCAAACAACAATCTACCAAATCCAGTAAGTAAAAATTATTGAGATAGAAAAAAAAGTTTCCCTTTTTAAAATCTACTCCAGCATTTTAAAAGGAAAAAAAAATAATTTTCTGTCACTTGATCCAGTGACCTAACATTTCTAGAATGAGCAATTCAATGTATAATACAGCACTTGATTTATATATATATTCTTCTTTGAAGCAGAGCTACTATATGAGATTCACTGGCTTATATCCAATGAATAAACATTTGATCATTATTTAAATATGGGGAAAACATTAGATTGTTATTAAAAATGTTCAGTTGATATCAAAGACATATCAGTAATCAAAGCCAGGAGAAAAATTCAGAAACAGTTTTATTATTTTCCAAAGAAATTGATTTGCAACAAGGAGTACAAAAGTACTTCACTTCTCTGTAACTATACATTACATTATATTTCAGTCTTGAGAGATGGTGAATAGTTTATCACTATTATATACTTTTGTTTAAGAGACCATTTTGTGTTGTCTTTAATAATTTAAAAATTGGCAGTGACTATTTATAGGTTTATACAGTTTCTCTATTTCATGTACAAAGTATATTGTTTTCTATGTAACCTAATATTTAGAAGGTTACCATTCTCATTACAGAGACAATTGCTTTTGTGATTTGTCATTATTTGTAGAATTATTTAAAGAATACTTTCCTAGATTTCTTCTATAATAAAAGGGGGAAATAGATGTTTCTAATCCTTCTTATTGCATAAACCTCAGTGGTCACATGACTTGCTTCTTGTGATGGGTTGAAATCTAGAGAGAAAAATCATTTATATTAAAGCTAAAACTATGCTATGTCACAACATTTTATTTTAGGGTTTTTTTTTTTTGTTACCAGTTTATTTCAATAGATAGAACTTCTACCACTCTGTTTTCTTTTCTTTTTTTTTAAATTTAAAACAGAATAGAAAAAAAAAAACAAAAAAGAAACAAAAAAATTGTCATGAGCACAACAGAACATAAAACATTTCAAAATATGTAATAAATTTCCATCAAAAAGCATACATACTAATAGAAACATTATATTCAGGACTGTCCATATTTTCTTTGTTTCCTTGTAAGTTATTTTTAAAAAATCTCTGCTGTGTACTTCTTACTTTATTCTTTTTTCCCCATTTCTTTTTTCTCCCTTCCCCAAGCAAGCAGGCTTTAGTTAAGCATGAATATATTTGTTTAAACACACACATGTGTATATATACATACACGTAACTGAATACATATATGTATATATATGTGTGTACATACACATGTACACACATGTGCATTATCTCTTTTTTCCTATCACTGATAATTCTTCTACTTTATTTCTCCCCACTACCTTACTTGGTTCTTATTTCCTAACCTACATCCAAGCATCCCTTTATCTTCTTCCCATATCCTTTCCGATCTCCCTCTTTATGCCTTTCTCATTAACCCACACATTCTTCCATAACCCATTTTGTCATATTCCCTATTATTTCTTTATAGATTTTGGAGGATGCTATAGTTTTTTAGGTATATGTATATATTGTTCCCTCTTCAACCCATTCCTGATATGAGTAGTATTTCAGAACTACCAGCTCTCCTCCCCCATTAATTCCTCTCTGACAGTTCTTGTTCTTGTAGCTCATTCATATAGCATAATTACTTTTTTAAAAAAAAAAAACTTTTTCCTACATGGTTTTACTTTGAGAATCACATCATACTGAGCTCTATTCTAATTTTTCTTTTGAACTACATAATTACTAAAGACAATCTTAGACATATGTTTTAAATTTCCTCATATAAAAGATAAATGATTTGTTTTTATTGAATCATTGTCATTATTGAATTCATTATTGAATTCAATTATTGAATTGAATTTTGTCAACTTTTCTATTGAGTTTGGATTTGTTTGCAACCAAATCTTGAAAATCAGTCAGTTCACTAAATGTCCATTTTTCATTCAGTATTATACTTATTTTATCTGGATACAATATTTTTGGCCCTAAACCTAGCTCTTTTTATTATTTATATAAGGTGTTCTAGGACCTTTATGTAGGTATTTATGATAGTCTCTGATAGATTCTGTAAAATTCTAATTGTATCTTCAACATATTATATTTTATTGCTTTTTTCTTTTTTTTTCTTTTGCTTATAAAATTTCCTCTTTCAAATGGGATTTTCAAAATTCAGCAGAATTATTCCTTTATGTTTTCCTTGCAGGATCTCTTTCAGGTAATTATTGGTGGACTTTTTCTATTTCTACTTCCCCTCTTGTTCTATATTTTAGGACAATGTTCTTTAATTATTACTAATACTAAAGTGTTAAGTTTCTTTTTTTGGTCATAACTTTAAAGTAGTTTAATTATTCTTAAGTTATCTCTTCTTCATCTCTTTTCCAGAGTTTTTTGTTTGTTTGTTTGTTTGTTTGTTTGTTTTGTTTTGTTTCAGTTTGGTTTTCATTTGAGATTTCTCACATTCCCTTCTATTTTTTTTTCTTTATTCACATTTTGCTTTTCTATTTCTTGATCTCTTATAACTTTATTGACTTCCCATTGCTAAATTTTACATTTCAGGGAGTCATTTTCTTCCTTCTATTCTAGTTGATTGGCTTTGGTTTCATGATTTTGTTTTTCTTGGATTGTCCTCTACATATTTAACTACTCATCCATCCATCCATCCGTCTATCTATTTGTGAATCAATCAATCTATCTATCTATCTATCAATCTATCTCCCCCAATCTCTTTTATTTAATTTTTAGTCTTTTTGACTTTTTTATTAAAGCTTTTTATTTACAGAATATAAGAGTAATTTTTCTACATTGACTTTTGCAAAAATTTGTGTTCCAAATTTTTCCCTCCTTTTCCCCACCCCCTTCCCTAGATGACAGGTAGTCTAATACATGTTACTCTGTTAAAATATATGATAAATTCAATATGTGTGTACATATCTATAGTTATTTTGCAGCACAAGAAAAATCGGATCTAGAAAGAGAAAACAAAAAAAAAACTAAGAAGGAAAACAAAATGCAAGCAAACATCAACAGAAAGTATTAAAATGCAATTTTGTGGTGCACACTTAATTCCCACAGGCCTCTCTCTGGATGTATATGGCTTTCTTCATCACTGAACAATAGGAACTGATTTGAATCACCTCATTGTTGAAGAGAACCATGTCCATCAGAATTGATCATCATATAGTCTTGTTCCCATGTATAACGATCTTCTGTTTCTACTCATTTCACTTAGTATCAGTTCATGTAGGTCTCTCTATGCCTCTCTGAAATCCTCTTGTTGGTTGTTTTTACAGAAAAATAATATTTCATAACATTCATATACCATAATTGATTCAGCCATTCTCCAATTGATGGGCATCCACTCAGTTCCCAGTTTCTTACCACTACAAAAAGGGCTGTCACAAACATTTTTGCACATGTGGGTCCCTTTGCCTTCTTTAAGATCTCTTTGGGATATAGGCCCAGTCAAAACACTGCTGGGTCAAAGGATATGCACAGTAGACCAATTGGTTTTACCATTCACTTGCTTTGTGGTGAAAAAAAAAAGCAAACTTCATTCGTAGTTTTTGATTATAAAGTACTGCTAATAATATTTGGTTTTAAACACACACACACACACACACACGTGTAAGTAGATACAAATTTATAGTTAAGTCTATTAATATACTCTAAATTGATTTAGTTAAACATGACAATGTATCTTTATAGTTACATAGCAATACTTCCACAGTTATAAAAACCCAAGCTTGAGATAATGACAACATATTGGAAATGAACTATATTCTCACTGTGAAAAGAGTAGTTCAACAAATTGTGCTCCTATGTAAAGAATGGAATCTTATTTCAACATAAAACAAAATGAAAGAAACAAGGGAAACTTTGTATTACTGATGCCAAAATTAATCCCTCTGAATACAATTGCCATTATGTAAACAAAAGTATTACTGAACAACAGCTGAATTCATATTAACCATAATTGCAAACTGTGGTCTCAGGAAGCAGATGGCGAAAGCAGCTTCCCTTTTCTTGATAGAATGATGAGGGGATACAAAGGCATGGCTTTGCATATACTGTCAGATGCATTTTTCTTTTTGGTTGCTTTTCTTAACTGCTTTTCTTTGTTACAAGAGAAAGCTCACCTGGGAGATAATTTTGAAATTGACTATGATGTGGAAAGCACAGGTATCAAGAAAACATTTAAAGTAACTTAAGAATTATTCAATATTAGAAGCACTGGGACTGATGTACCAAATCTGGGGAAGAAAAGAATTACACAATTTTTGTACTCTAATGTTACAATCATGAAGCATATAAAGAGAATTATATGCACCACTAAAATAGTTATAGGACTAAAAAAATAAAAATTTTGTAGAAAGTTTTCACTCTTTCCCCTTCTCTAACAATCATCACATAAGAATGACTATTCAGTAGTTGTAGCTTGCATGAATTAAGCATTAACTCAGCCAGATAGTTTGTACAGAAATCCCAGACCTTTTCCTTCCTACTTCTAATTTAATCCTAGTTTTAGATGTAAATGGTCTAATCTGCATGCTAAATGATATGACATATTTGAAGTTTGCCTTGGATCTCCTAGTTCAAGGGAATGACAATAAGTCAAATATCTGAGGAACCAGAGCAATACCAGGAACATGTGGGCTACAGGACATACAGTAACACTTTTGCCATAGTCAACAGTACTTCATCATGGTCATGTTTAGTGTAGTGGCTAAGAGGAGTGGCTGAGAGATCATAAATTTCTTGTATACAACCTGTCCCAGAATCTAAATTGAAACTGAAGACTCATGTACTGGCATAATTAATACTTATTTGTGACTGACACTAACATAAATGAGGTCCATGCCAATGTTATTTTTTTCATTGTTTCACTGTTGGGGCATGTTGCCAATAATGTGATTTCAATATATTTCCATTTAGCAAAAGAACTCTCCTGCATTCTACTCCTGCGTTTTATAAAGGGACCATCTTGCATCACCTAATCCAAAATAAGCAACTATCAAAAATGATTGTATATACAATCCTTCATCATCTATTCAGTAGCAATCAGTATCTACTAACAGGTGAGTGATTCATTTTCAAAATACTAGAGAGAATCACTACTTTGGGGAATTTGGAACTATAGAAATCCAAACTCTACTCTTTCTGGTCATCTCTTGGAAACTGTCAAATGTTTCACTCAGCCTGGTCATTATGGGTGATACCTCCATGGCTTAGTCATCAATTATTTTATAAACAATCTCATGTATCAGGAGCTATTCCCAAAGCTCCATCCTGAAGGTGGTATCATTGCCTTCTTCGCTTCTAGCAGAACAGGGAATTCTGTGACTTTTCCATCTATTCCCAGATGCTCTCTTTACAATAAGCATTATTTTTTCCTAAGTCACAACTATCCTAATTTACTGTTTAAATACCTCTCTTAGCCATTCTGATGACACTCTATCAAGATAGCAGGATCTAATTATCTCTGTGGCAGATTGGGAGGCTGGGAATAGTGTGTAGTACCTATGAGAGTAGCCACATAAATCCAATCTAGAAAGTTTTTTTTCCTTTAAAAATATTAGAAGGATATACAAAAGTTAATATTATTTGAATGTAGGTCCATTCCCTTTGTCTATGTTTGGAAATTTTTCAGGTTGGTTGCCCTTATCAGGACAAGATAACTGCTGTGGTCTTCAGAAATCCCCCAAATCAGAGAAGATCCCATTCAATGTAGGCAGAGTTTTTATGCCCTTCAGTGACAAAGAAATTTCATCAAAAGAAGCAGGAGTCACTCAAGGCCCAAAACAGTTTTGTTATCCTTTAGGGATAACTAATTTTTCTTGTGGAAAAATGTCTAGGTGGTGCAGTAGATAGACTTCTCTGCTCCAAGAGAGAGACCTGAATATATATCCAGCCTTAGACAATCACTAGCTGTGTGACTGGTCAAATGACTTAATTCCTGGCTTATTTTTCTCAATTTTAAAATCAAAATAATAATAGTATATATTTCCCAGAGTTTTTAGGGGCAAATAAAATAATATCTATAAAGTTCTTAGCATAATACCTAATGCTTAGTAGGAGCTTAATAAATGTTGGTTCTCTTCCTTCTTAGTTTTATCGCAGTGTGCTAAAATTAAAAAAATATTCTGCTCACAAATATGCTAATCTTTCTTTGAAAAAAAATCCTCATCTGGTTTGGCTATCATCATCACCATCATCAGTATTACATAAACTAATAGAAAAATCCTGGCTTTTAAGTAAGAGTGCCTATGTTCAAATACCACTAATTTGTGATTTTAGATGAGTTATACATTTTATTCTAGGATCCTTATCACTGTCTATAACATAAGGAAGTTGGATTTGATAGCCTTTGTGGTGCTGTCTAGTTTTGTCTCTGATGACATCAATGAAAATAATAATAATTTATATAACACATCAAGTTTTTTAAAAACACTTTCTTCATAAAATTTCTTAGGGTATTTTTTCTAATTTTAAAGATTTTTAATATCTAAAGGTATAATAGCAGTTAAAGCTCTAAGAGATTGTCTTTTTATAGAGTTACAATGTTAAAATGTATTATTGTTTTTTTTTATTTTTTTATTTTTTTTTGCTTTTTGCTGAGGCAATTGGGGTTAAGTGACTTGCCCAGGGTCACACAGCTAGGAAGTGTCTGAAACCAGATTTGAACTCAGGTCTTCCTGACTTCAGGGCTGGTGCTCCAACCACTGTGCCACCTAGCTGCCCCTAAAATGTATTATTGTTAAAAATAAGAATATCAGCCTTCTGAATCTTAGACAAGTACTTTTCTCACTGCAACATGTTGCTTTTTAGGTCATAACTATATACTGACAAAAGAAACAAAAAACAGAAGCAAGAAGGGGGGTATCTTTGGGAAGAACATTGTAGAAGCAATTTCAGCCTCATCAGCCATATATTTCTACATGTCTTTCATGTCATCACATTCAAAATTACTTTATTAACAATTGAGTGATTTGATCCATTGCAAATTATTTAACTTCAGTGACATTTTTCCTCATTGGGAAGTTGAAACATCAATGATACCAAAATAAATCACATTTATTTAGTACTTCTTGTGAATAGCAGTTGATAAATCCAAATCATTAAATAATGAAAAGTTTATCATAAATATCAAAAGCCCACATGTAGTATTTTCATTACACTAAAAGAAGAGGATGGAAATTTTGGACTTAATTTTAATTGGACTTAAATTTAATTGTTAATACAGTGAGAAAGTTCATTTAAGTTTCACTGTCATGGTGGGTAGGTAAGTAGGACAAGAGAGGTGACTATCCTACTCTTAAACTCTAGTTTAACTGTATTTGAGGTAAAGTATTCAGTTTTGGTCAGCACAGGTTAGGAAATATGTTGATAAACTGAAGAATGTCCAGAGGAAGGTAATCTGGAAATTTAATGGCTGCAAGTTCATGCTATATGAGGAATAAATGAAGGAAAGTTGATGTTTATCCTGGAAAAGAAAAAAAAATCGTAGAGCAGATATGATGGCTGACTTCAAATACTTGAAGATGTGTCATGTACAAGAGATAATAGATTTGTTTTGTTTGTCTTCAGAAGGTCTTACTTTAGTAGGGACAGTGGGTAGAAATTGCAAAGATGTAAATAGAGACTTTCTATCAAAACAAACAAATTAACAAAGAAAACCTTCCTAAAGATTAGAATTGTGGCTAAAGGTGTAATAGAAGCAATATTCTCCCTAATTTAACAAAAATTATTTTCCCTAAATGATGACAAATTGTCCTTTGGACCTGATTGACCACTGCCTCTTTCAATGTAACTCCTGGTACTCTAAGAAAATAAAATTTTATAACCATATAAATTCTGAGTCTATCTGATTTGGAGAATGTCAAAAGACTCAAGAGTCAAGAGTCAACCTTCAATGAATTCTTTCAAAAAGATACTTATTTTCATTATTTGTTTAATTATATGGAGATTACTGAATATAAAGTAATAATAAATGAGTAATTATTTGTCCCTAGAAGCTGATCACAAAAATATGAGAATAATATAACATCAAATAATTTTGCTGTTTCTGATTCTGACAAAATTAATACCAACTGTATATCTCACAAGATATGACTTACTATCTAGAATTATAGGAGAGAAATTGTATATATGAAGTATAAATAAACCTACTACTTGCTTTTGGAATTATACACATCTGTATATGTATATATGTATGTATGTATGATATGTACACAAAGTAGTCATTTTTATTTATATCACAAATATTGCACAAGAATTCCACATTAAATATGAAAGAACAGTAGAATGATAATAACTTCACAGTTTCTTGGAAAAAAAGTTAAGTATAAGATAAAGTTAAAATAAATAATAATGACACATCTTTTATTTCAAAGTGCTTTAACATACTTAACTGCCCTAGGAAGGAATATTGAGAAATTATAAGCAGTGCATATTCAGAAGATAGAAAACTAGCTGAACATTTCTTAGAATTCTTTCATTTGGGATATTAGTGAAATTATAGCAATGTCCATTTTGATGAGAATGTCAAAAGAAGCAGAAAATCATGGGGAAAATTTGTTACTTTATGGGCAATCACAAAGACTAAAAGATTATGTTGTTATTATTTCTAGGCTGCCACATCTGTGATTTTATTTGATTCAATTTTGTTCATTACCTCAGAGTTATGCACTACTTAAGATGCTATTGTTATGATCTAAAATCAATAAAATATTACTTACACATAATAGTACTCCTTACTTAAACAGCTAGCTCTGAAAGTTGACTGTAAATTATAGTGGCATGTGAGTTCTGGAAAAAAGGTGTTTTAAATGGGTATTATATAATTTGAGATAGGGAGTGTGAAGAGGAAAATTCTTCATCTTTAAATACCATTGCTGTGTGAGTATATATATATATATATATATATATATATATATATATATACATATATATATGTGGGTGTGGGTGTGTGGGTGGTGGGTGTGTGTGGGTGTGGGTGGTGGGTGTGTGTGTATGTGTGAGAGACAGACACAGAGAGAGACAGAGACAGAGAAACAGAAAAAGAAGAAGGAGAAAGAGAAGAAAGAGAAGAGAAATAAAAAGTGGAAGAAGAAGGAGAAGGAGAAGAAACTGGAGAAGAAGAATACAAGGAGAAGGAGTAGATGAAGGAGGAGGAGTAGAAGAAGGGGGAGGAAGAGGAAGAGAAAGAAGAGGAGGAGAAGGAAGAGGAGGAAGAAGAAAGAAAGGAGAAAAGAAAAATAATTGCTTTAAAATTATAGTTGGTAATAGCTTGGGGTTGGAAGAAGAGCATACTATATTCATTTAATAAGTGCTTTCATGTGTTAGCACAAAGGATTATTATTTGTTATATGGGAAAATGCGATTGTGATAAATCAGTGTAAAACCATTTCATGAAGCAGAGGTAAAAAAAAACAAAACAAAAACAAACAAACAAACAAACAAAACAAAAAAAAAACAGAAGTGAAACCGAGGTAAAAAAAAAAATCTCCAAATATCAGAGGTTTTATTCAAAGGATAATGAGCTCTCTAGAGTTTTATTACCTCAATATATTCAACTAGCAAGGCTATTTGGTTCAAAGATCATGATAGATTAGAAACAGCAAAACAGAAATAAAGACAGAAGGCAGGTAACATTATTTCCATCGATGCCAACATGTCTATGTGTCCAGATCCTGAGATTCATAAAGGTAAAGCAACTCCAGAGGAAGCCAAAAAGGGAGACATGAGCTGGTCCCCATTTCACAAGGCTTTCCTGGAAGATTGCATACAGAATCTCAAAAGAGAATTAGAAGAAAAATGGGGAAATGAATTGAAATCATTGCAAGAAGGATATAATGCCCTACAAAAGAGATATGAAAAAGACATCAATTCACTGCAAAACAAAATTGGTGAAATGGAAAAAAGACGCGAATTCACTGAAAAACAAAATTGGTGAAATGGAAAATTGCAATGAACAAAACAAAATTCATTGGCCAGTTACAAAAGGAGCTATAAAAGGTCACTGAAGAAAATAATACATTAAAAATTAGAATTGAACAATGGAAGTTCATGACTCAATAAGACTTCAAGAATCAGTCAAACAAAAACAAAAACTGAGACTTAAATCCATATTATAAAGTGGTGATTATTAAAACCATTTGGTACTGGCTAAGAAATAGAGTAGTTGATAAGTGGAATAGGTTAGATTGACAAGAAACAGTCAATGACTATACTAGTCTAGTGTTTGATCAGCCTAAAGACTCCAGTTTGTGGAATGAGAACTCCCCATGTGATATATCAGAACTCTAGGAGTAAATTTTTTGACTCCAAGCAGGCCAGAGGAGAACTAAGTAGGGTAGGAATATATTTTGATGAAACATACATCTTCCATTTCCCATGAGCACATGTTGGATGTCAGGCACAGTAAACCTGAAGGCTTTCCTTTGAATGTATGATTACACACATCTACATATACACATACACACTCATACTCAGTTACACATGATTTGAGTTAGTAGAAAATACTCACCAAAGTAAATTTTGTCTATGTAGAAAAATGATTATTAATAAATACATTCTAATTCTATTATTCTGGAGCTTCTGTTGGAAAGTCTTTGAGAATCTTGCTTGTTCCTTTCCTTGTCCTTGTCCTTTATAATACTTTGCTTCTTGTTCCTCTTTCATGGTTATTTATTGCATGTTCTTTTTTCTTTTCCAAAATACTTTTCATATAATTCTCATTTTTCTCTCACATATCTCTTCAACTTTAATTCACTAAAATTTAGAGTTAAAAAGGATTTTAATGAGAGCTGCATTTTGTGCACCCTGGCATTCTTTTGACTAGTATTATGTTTTATATAATGCATTTTGATCCAGACACTGAATCATGATGGCGGAGGGTTGCAGAACAGTACCAGACACCGCATGTACTACATGTGATATATGCAAAACAGAATATTAGCATAAAAAACTATGTATGTAGTATATATTTGTTTCTCTTTCCTCTATGCATATTTTTAGCTCTTTTTTTCCCTTATGGAATCCCTTTGAAGCCAAGGATCATTATACTTATACGGTCCTGAGCAGAGGTGATTCATAAATTATAGAATGTATTGTGTACCTAGTGCAGTTCCCTAAACATAACTGCATGTTAATGAATATTCATTAAATTAAATATAGTTACAACAACTAAAGATATCCCTGAAGAAATCTTTATTAGAGAGGAAATGAATAACCCAAGCTAAGGTTAAAATTAGTCAATAAATCCAATAACTTCCTTGAAAATCTCTAATTTTCCTTTGAAATCATCATCATCCTTCTCCCTGTTTTTCTTTCTCTTTTACTTCCTTCTTCATATATTCATCCTCCTATGCTCCTTATTTTATTTTATTTTTTTTTCCATTTTCAGAGAGTTTTTTTTATTATTAAAGCTTTTTATTTGTATACCATATGTATAGGTAGTTCCCCAGCATTGATCTTTACAAAGCTTTCTATTACAAATTTTACCCCCAGTCCCCTTCCGTCCCCTAGATGGCAGGAAGTCCACTACATGTTAATAATGTTGAAATACTTGACAAGTTGTGCAAGAAAAATCCTATCTACAAAAAAAAAAAAAAAGAAAATCAGAGAAAGGAAACAATATAAGCAAACCTCAATAGAGAGCATAAAAATGTTATGTTGTGGTCCATATTTAATATCCCTCTCTCTGGGTGAATATGGTTTTCTTCAGTGAACAATTGGAACTGGTTTGAGACAATTCTTTGTTGCAGAGAGCCATGTCCATCAGAATTGATCATCATGTCATATTGTTGTTGCTGTGTATAATGATCTCCTGGTTCTGCTCATTTCACTCAGTATCAGTTCATGCAAGTCTCTCCAGGCCTCTCTGAAATCATCCGGCTGATCGTTTCTTACAGAGCAATAATGTTCACTCTCCAATTGATGGGCATCCATTCAGTTTCCAGTTTCTAGCCACTACAAAAAGGGCTGCCACAAACATTCTTGCACATGTGGGTCCCTTTCCCTCCTCTAAGATCTCTTTGGGGTATAGGCCCAATAGAAACACTGCTGGGTCAAAGGGTATGCACAGTTTGATAACTTTTTGAGCATAGCTCCAAATTGATCTCCAAAATGATTGGATCCGTTCACAGTTCCACCAACAATGTATCAGTGTCCCAGTTTTCCTACATCCCCTCCAGCATTCATCTTTATCTTTTCCTGTCATTTTAGCCAATCTGATAGGTGTGTAGTAGTACCTCAGAGTTGTCTAAATTTGCATTTCTCTGATCAATAGTGATTTGGAGCAACTATTCATATGACTAGAGATGGTTTTAATTTCATCATCTGAAAATTGTCTGTTCATATCCTTTGACCATTTATCAATTGAAGATTGGCTTGAATTCTTATATATATGAGACAATTCTCTATATATCTTAGAGATGAGACCTTTATCAGAACCCTTAAATGTAAAGATGATTTCCCAATTTGATGCTTCCTTCCTAATCTTGTCTGCATTTGTTTTATTTGTACAGAAATTTTTTAACTTAATATAATCAAATTTATCTATCTGGTGTTCAATTAGGACTTTCAGATCTTCTTTGGACATAAATTTATTCCATCTCCACTGGTCTGAGAGATAAACTATACTACGTTCCTCTAATTTGCTTACAATATCACTCTTTATATCTAGATCATGAACCCATTTAGATCTTATCTTGGTATGTGGTGTTAGGTATGGGTCAAGCCCTAATTTCTTCCACACTAGTTTCCAGTTTTCCCAGCAGTTTTTGCCAAACAGTGAGTACTTATCCCCAAATCTGGGGTCCTTGGGTTTATCAAACACTAAATTGTTAAAATTATTGCCTAGATTGTCATTATAACCTACCCTATGCCACTAATCAACTGCTCTATTTCTTAGCCAGAACCAAATGGTTTTGATGACCACTGCTTTGTAATATAGTTTTAGACCTGAGACAGCAAGGTCACCTTCATCTGCCTTTTTTTTTTTCATTAATCCCCTTGAATCCTTGAATTTTGTTCTTCAAAATGAACTTTGCTACTATTTTTTCTAGATCTGTAAAATAATTTCTTGGGAGTTTGATTGATATGGCACTAAATAAGTAGATTAGTTTGGGTAGTATTGTCATTTTTATTATATTCGCTCTGCCTATCCATGAGCACTTAATGTTTTTCCAATTGATTAGGTCTGATTTTAGTTGTGTAGAAAGTGTTTTGTAGTTTAGTTTGTATAGATTCTGACTTTTCTTTGGCAGATAGATTCATAAATATTTTATCCTATCAGCCATTATTTGGAATGGAATTGCTTTTTGTATCTCTTGGTGCTGAATTTTGTTGGTAATATATAAAAATGCTGATGATTTATGTGGATTAATTTTGAATCCTATAACTTTGCTAAAGTTGTGAATTGTTTCTAGTAGTTTTTTAGTTGAGTCTCTAGGGTTCTCTAAGTATACCATCATGTCATATGCAAAGAGTGATAATTTGGTTTCTTCATTACCTACTCTAATTCTTTTTATCTCTTTTTCTTTTATTGCTAAAGCTAACATTTCTAATACAATATTAAATAGTAATGGTGACAGTGGGCAGCCTTGTTTCACTCCTGATCTTATGGGGAATGGTTTTAGTTTGTCTCCATTACATATGATGCTTGCTGATGGTTTTAAATAGATGCTGCTGATCATTTTAAGGAAAAGCCCATTTATTCCTATACTCTCTAGTGTTTTTAATAGGAAAGGGTGTTGGATTTTATCAAATGCTTTTTCTGCATCTATTGAGATAATCATATGGGTTTTGTTAGTTTGGTTATGTAATTAATTATGCTGATAGTTTTCCTTATATTGAACCAGCCCTGCATCCTTAGTATAAATCCTACTTGGTCATAGTGTACTATCCTGGGGATGACTTTCTGTAATCTCATTGCTAATATCTTATATAAAATTTTTGCATCAGTATTCATTAGAGAAATTGGTCTATAGTTTTCTTTCTCTGTTTTCACCCTACCTGGTTTAGCTATCAGCACCATATCGGTCTCATAGAAGGATTTCAGCAGTATACCTTCTGTCCCTATTTTCTCAAATAGTTTGTATAGTATTGGAATTAATTGTTCTTTGAAGGTTTGGTAGAATTCACATGTAAATCCATCTGGCCCTGGAGATTTTTTATTAGGGAGCTGGTTAATAGCTTGTTCTATTTCTTTTTCTGATATGGGGCTATTTAAATAATTTATATCATCTTCTATTAACCTGGGCAATCTATATTTTTGTAGATATTCCTCCATTTCATTTAGATTATCAAATTTGTTGGCATAAAGTTGGGCAAAGTAACTCCTAATTATTGCTCTAATTTCCTTTCCATTGGAGGAATGTTCTCCCTTATCATTCTTGAGACTAACAATTTGATTTTCCTCTTTCCTTTTTCTTATCAAATTAACTAAAGGCTTATCTATTTTGTTGGTTTTTTCGTAGAACCAACTCTTAGTTTTAGTTATTAATTCAATAGTTTTCTTATTTTCAATTTTATTAATTTCTCCTTTTATTTTTAGAATTTCCAATTTGGTATTTAATTGAGGGTTTTTAATTTGTTCTTTTTTCTAGTTTTTTTAATAATAAGCCCAATTTGTTGATCTTTTCTTTCTCTGTTTTATGCAAGTAAGCATCTAGAAATATAAAATTGCCCCTTATAACTGCTTTAGCCGTATCCCACAAATTTTGGTATGTTGTCTCCTTATTGTCATTCTCCTGGATGAAATTATTGATTGTGTCTATGATTTGCTCTTTCACCCATTCATTCTTCAAGATTAGATTATTTAATTTCCAGTTAACTTTTGGGCTATTTACTCCTGGCCTTATATTGCTTGTGATTTTTATTGCATCATGATCTGAAAAAGATGAATTAAGAATTAATTTGTTTTTTCATATTTGGATAGCAGACTAAGCCTACTATGTCAAATAAAATTAAAATAAACATCAGAATATTTTCTCTTTAGATATTAAATCACAATTATTATGTACAAAAGTAATTTTTCTTAATCATCTCCACAGTAAAAAATATATTAATACAGTTTTATTTTTGTTGCTATCATCATTAGTTTTCCTTATCTATTTCCATATATTATAGTCTTTATCTAATGCCTCATAATAGGATAGAAATGACTTAGAATCTCAAAAGCTATGACTACAGAATGCTAGTGCTAGATTTTCCTGTCATGTTGGCATGGTATTGTACTCTATAGTGGGGGAAAAATGATCCATTACATTGTAGTCCTTATCAGTGAAGAATTTAAAACTACTTGAGGAGAAATAATTATAATAGGAAAAAGAGTGAGATAAATTCAGTGTTCTATAAAACAGGACTATAAGAACTATGATAAGGGAAACATCATTTTTTTATGTATACATATTTCCACACTTATCAGTGTTGTGCAAGAAAAATCGTATCTACAAGAAAGAAAAGTCAGATAAAGGAAACACAATGCAAGCAAACATCAATCGCAAGCATGAGAATATTATGTTGTAGTCCATATTTCACATCCCTCTCTCTGGGTTTATATCACTTTCTTCAGTGAACAATTGGAAGTGGTTTGAAACATTTCATTGTTGAAGAGATCCATGTCCATCAGAATTGATCGTCATATAGTATTGTTGTTGCCATGTATAATGATCTCCTGGTTCTGCTCATTTCATTCAGCATCAGTTCATGTAAGTCTCTCCAGGACTCTCTGAAATCGTCCTGCTGGTCGTTTCTTACAGAACAATAATATTCCATAATATTCATATACCATAATTTATTCAGCCATTCTCCAATTGATGGGCATCCATTCACTTTCCAGTTTCTAGCCACTACAAAAAGGGCTGCCACAAACATTCTTGCACATGTGGGGCCCTTTCCTTCCTTTATGATTTCTTTGGGATATAAACCCAATAGAAATGCTGCTGAGTCAAAGGGTATCCACAGTTTGATAACTTTTTGAGCATAGCTCCGAAGTGCTCTCCAGAATGCCTGGATCCGTTCACAGCTCCACCAACAACGTATTAGTGTCCCAGCCTTCCCACATCCCCTCCAACATTCATCATTATCTTTTCCTGTCATTTTAGCCAATCTGACAGGAGTGTAGTGGTACCTCAGGGCTGTCTCAATTTGCAATTCTCTGATCAATAGTGATTTGGAGCACATTTTCATATGACTACAAATAGTTTTAATTCCATCCTCTGAAAATTGTCTGTTCATATCCTTTGACCATTTATCAATTGGAGAATGGCTTGAATCCTTATAAATATGAGACAATTTTCTATTTATTTTAGAGATGAAGCCTTTATCAGAACCCTTAAATGTAAAGATGATTTCCCAATTTATTGCTTCCCTCCTAATCTTGACTGCAGTGCTTTTGTTTGTACAAAAACTTTTAAACTTAATATAGTCAAAGTTATCTATCTGGTGTTCAATTAAGAGTTCCAGTTCTTCTTTGGACATAAATTTATTCTATCTCCATAGGTCTGAGAGGTAAAGTATATTATGTTCCTCTAATTTACTTATAATATCACTCTTTATATCCAGATCATGAACCCATTTTATCTTTTCTTGGTATGTGTTGTTAGATATGGGTCAAGCCCTAATTTCTTCCACACTAGTTTTCAATTTGGAAACATCATTTTTAAGGAAGGGGGTTTAGGGAAGACTTCATGGACAAGTCTGAATTAGTTGCTGAAAGAAGATATTTCAGTGGATGGAGTCTGCTAAGGTGAGTAATTACAGCGATGGGAGCCATTATGAATAAAGCCACATATTTGGAGGGGTGGCCAGAAAAAAAATAGGATACATATTAATATTATTTGGCAGAAAAATTAAGGGATTTGTAGTTGAATAGTATTAGAGATTAAGAATATCATTAGAAGGATCTGAATAACTTAATGAGATAATATACCCAGGCATATTTTGGGAGTTTCCTTATTGATAAATGTAGACACTCCTTTTGCTGACTTTGAGGAGGGTGAGAAATACTATAGTCCTGGGCAATTGGTGACTGATTCACATGACAATAGAAATGACTGAGTAAATAAGTCTGGGCAGGATTTGAATGGATTAGGCTATTCTAGCCTCAGCTGGGATTTATACTTATAAAAGGTAATTGAGAGATCTGCAAGGAGATAATAATGAGGTCCAAAAAGATCTGAGAATATGCAGAAACTTATCACCTCTGACCAGCAAATATATAAGCTGAATAGAGGTAGTAACTTAATTTTCAGTTTTAAAGAAAGAACTATGTTCTCTGAGGAGGGTAGTGAATTAAAAAATGTCAGAAGAAAGAAACAGCACAGGATTAATGACATCTCTCAGACACAGCCTCCAGGAGGAGTGATAGAATTACTATATTCTCTATTCTGTAAGAAAGATGGGATAATCACAAATAGGGAGGAACAGCAGAGGACAGTCACAAAAATAGTAAATAACATTTTGATTTGTGGTTTAAAGCTTTCAGAATGCTTCAGAAATATTATCTCATTTGATTTGAAGTAGATATTATTATCCGACTATGTACAGATGATTAAACTAAGGCTAAGAGGGGTTAAATGCCTTGCTTAGCATTATAAGACTAGTAAACAGTATTTAGGTCTATCTGTTCTGAAATTTTGACAGGAAGCCCTGAGTGAAAGCATGAATCAAAGATCATTTTATGAGAACCCCTAAGCAAATAATTTTGTTTTTTAAAAACCTAGAGCTTGGAGTTTTGGATTCCAGAATTTAAAAAATGGATGAATCGAAAAAGTAAATTGG
>JAJPUD010002737.1:263267-296286 GCA_023553655.1 Myrmecobius fasciatus
AACCACCTTCATCTCTTATTGATTAGAATAATTTTTACCCTATCTCCAATCATGTCAGGATTAGCAGTTACTTTTGTTCCTTTGGTAAGTATGAGAAAGTAATTTTCTTTTCTTTCCTTCTCTTTTCTTTTTCTAGAGAAGTACTGATATGATCTGAAAGTTCATTAGGAAGATGGCTCGTAATGTAGAACAAAGGATGATTGAGGGAGTTAGAGATTGGAGATAGGGTAAAAATTATTCTAATCAATAAGAGATGAAGTTGGTTGTAGTAATACTTGAGAAGAAGGAAAGATGTGGACTGCCACCCTAGAATAGACATTCATCATTTGGAATAAATACTGCAAATTATACCTAACTTGCATCAGTATCTCTAATACTTTTCCCCATCCCTTTAAATGTATCCTTCAAATTTCTGTTTGTGTTCTTCTAGGCTCACAACTGTGTCATGGAATTGTTATATCCTACAGTAAAAAGTCCAAATTCTTTATCCCAGTTTTTAATCTCCTTCAAAAATTAATGCAAGTCACAGATTCATGGAACTTTAGTTAAAAGGAATTTCAGGAAAAATCTATTCAAAATTGGAACATGAGGAAAACTTGAATTCCACCTGATGTAGAAAGTATTCAGCAAGTTTTTGTTTGAAGATCCCTAATGGGAGCCAATTCCACTTTTGGATAATAGTAGTCAATCAAGGAACACTTAGGCTTTCTGTGGATAAGGCACTCTTCTAAATGCAGAGAACAAAATGAAGTTGAAAAACAGTTCCTGATCTTGGAGCATTTTGAGTCTATTGGAGGAAGACATTATGAAAACAATTACAAATATAACTGTGGTCTGAAACCACAGATTAAGGGTCATATCAGAGGAAAATCAAGTTCTAGGAAATCACTGGAAAGTTCTTGTTTAGTTCATATAGTAATTGCTTGTGAGAAGGGTTTTGAATTCAAAATACAGCACTATAATTGCTCCTAAAGGCAACAAAGAACCAATGCAGTTTATTGACTCTGTGTGTGTGTGTGTGTGTGTGTGTGTGTGCGCATGCACTTGTGTGTGTTTATGTGACATAATTTACTTATGTTTTAGGAAAAAATCACTTGTGGACAATGGACTAGAATTGGAAGAGCCTTGAGGTAGGCAAATCTGTCCTTGAGTTAGTGTAATAATAAAGGTATGAGGTGATAAGTGCTTAGAGTGGTAACAGTATTAGAGGAGAAAAGGAAATGTATTCATGTGATGTTGCAAAAGTGAAATCTATGAGCCTTGGCACCAGCTTGATTATGAATGAGAAATCCAGGATGATTCCTAGGTTGCAAAACTATGGAAAAGGAAATATATGTTGCCCTCTGTAGTAAAAGAAAAGTTAGGAGGGAGAGAATGTTTAGGGGCAAAGATAATGAGGTTTGTTTTAGATAGATTGAGCTTAAAATGTCTACTGGACATACAGTTCTGGATGGCTCAAGTCAGTTGGAGTTACAAGAATGAATGCCAGTAGAGTTTAGGGAAGGATCAAGAATCATCAGCATGGAAATGGTAATTAAATCCAAGGGGATTGATGAAATTATAAAGTGAAATAATGTAGAGGTAGAACATAAAAGAACTCAGGATAGAACCCTAAAAAGGACACCTAACTTTAGAACATAATCTAGTGAAGGAACCAGCAAAAGAAAGAGAGGTAAGAAAGGTAAAAAGAAAACCAGGAGAGAGTGGTGATCCAAAAACTTAAGAAGAAAATATGAAGAATTTTCATGTTTCCCATAAATAATCTTTTTTCCTCAAGTTAATTATCTTGTTTCTTGAACCAGTACTAATGACACATATTCCTCACCATATTTGTCTTTCATTGACATCAGTCCAATGGATTTCAATTGATTAATATTTTAATTGTTTCTATTATCTTGTTTAAGTTTATTGTGAACTCTATTTGAATTTTTAGGTTTGATCCTTTATTCTCTCTCTCTCTTATACACACATAATATATACTGCATTTTGCATAAAAGTAATATGTATGTGTATTTTACATGGAAATACATGTAAATATACAATAAATACTTATAAACTGTAAAATCCTATTAAAATTGCTTTGACAATTGAAGTTTAAAAATTAATAACAGGAGAATGAAAATGATATAAAATGCCACTCATTTTAAGGATGTAGAACCACTAGAAACATCTATAGGCAGAAAGAGTTCAACCTTACCTGCTTCTAGGTTATTGAGGTTCCGAGGGAGTGATTGGAAGATGAGATAAAGTTTCAACAACAACTTCCTTTTCATTAATTCCAGAAACTCCCACTATAATAAAGTTTTCTCCAGTGTTGTGTATCACAACCCATTCTCATTTGTCCATTGTCTTCAACTATTTTCTATGCTTTCCTGGGCATTCATTCATAAACATGTTGAGAGACTTTCTTATATTCTCTTAAAATGCATTATCTCTTATTAATGGAACAATCAGGCTATCCATTAGTTACTTCTTGCTCTCTGTTTATGAACAACACACTTTCTTTTTCATCATAAATTTCTTTGTTGACATACTTTTTTATCACTTGTCAAGTTTTTTGTTTGGTATGTCTTGTAGTTTGTTCATATTCCTCATGTAACTGTCCATTTCCCTTTGGGTGAATATCAATTTCAGCTCTTTGGAGTCTATAGATACTATAACTTATAGATATATAATGACAGGACAGTGACTGTATATTATTCAATCTATTACCCTTAATGCTTGGTATTGTCATTTGCACAAAATTAGAATTCAATAGTTGGTGAATAAAAGAACTAGAAAGAGAAATGTTCTTTATTTTTCTTTTTTTTCATTTTATTCATTTTATTATTTTATTTTGCTGTGAGACACATTGTCTAGAAGGAAACTTGTACTATAAAAAGGATCATGTTAAAGATGAGATTTAAAGAAAGCCAGTGAAGTTAGTAGATGGAATTATGCTAGGAGCATGTTTCAGACATAAGAAATAAGCAGAGATAAAGCCCAGAAGGAGTATACATTAGTGGAAAATATACTCACACTACTGAAATAAGCTCATTGACAACAGAAATTTTGTTTGATAGTGTCTGAAGAGTGTCTGATAGATGGTTAGTCAGTGTTTGTTCATGGATTGATGTGTTTAAGTTAAATATTTTAATTATTTTTTTCTCTATTCATTGATACAGTATATATTACTATGGGTTCAGGATAGTGGTTTCATGGGCCACCTTAATTTGACTATGATAGGAGCATAGATTTAAAACTGCAAGGGAACACTGAGGGCATTTAATTCAATTTTTCCCTATTAGAAATAAGTAACTGAGAAACAGAGATGGTAAGTGATTTATCCAGTATCACACAGTTAATAGGTATTTCAAAAAAGATTTAGTCCTAGGTCTTCTTCACCCTAAGTTCTCATCTATTATCACGTTTCTTCTTAAGAAGTTCTATTTTCCCTAAATACCAGCTTTGTCCCTCAGAAGTCACAAATCAATCTGTATCCTTCATTATGTTTTCACATATTCTTATATGAAGTAAGCACAAAATAATCTGTGTGAATGTGAATGTGCATGGTGTAAGTGGTGTGTATATCTGCGCTTGTGTGTGTGTGTGTGTGTGTACACACATACATATCAGAATCCACCAGAGTTGGTCAGTCCTAGGTATTGTAGATACAAAAATAAAAATGAAATAGGGCTTATTTTCAAGAAATTTAGAGCAAATCGACATGTTTGTGCACAGATAAACATATAAAACAATTACAAAAATAAAATACACAATAAATCTAGGAAGATTACAATAAAAATTGAGAAGAGAGTGTATTAGAGATAGTGGCTTTATGAATTGAGAGAATCTAAGGATTCTTTGAGGCAGAAGAGAGGAGTGAGGAGGGAAAGAATTTCTGGCATAGAGGACAATGTCTGCCTGCATAGAATTGGGAAATGTGATGATGTGCTCAGGAAATACCAAGTAGGTCAGTTTGGCTATAACATGAAGTACATGAAGGAGTATAATATATTAATAAGTCTGGAAAGATAGGAGGAGGCAGCTTATGAAGATATTTAAATGCCAGAAAGATTACTGTCAATTTTATTTCAGAGGAAATATGGAACTGCTGGAGCTTTTTGAGCAGGAGAGCCATGTGGATGTATTAAAAGAAGCATAAATTGGAGGCCAGGAGACCAATATGAAAGTTATTGAAATAGTTTAGGTAAAGGGTGATGAGGGACTGAGAATGGTAGCTGTGTTAATGGAAACATGAGAACAAATATGAGAGTTGAAGTAGAAAGCTTAAATGTTGAAAGATATGTTTGCTGGGTATAACTATTTAACCTCTTCTTGCCTCAGTTTCTCCAACTGCAGAATTGAGATAATGATATGGTAGCTTTACTTGGTTGCTGTGATGATCAAATGTGAAAATATTTTTAAATGCTTAGCCCTATGCTGGTATATAAATGATAGTAGTTTGATGCTGTTCTTGTTGGTAATGCAGGGTTAGGGCCTAGAATTGGAATTATAAAAAATGAGTTGGTCAATGTGAAGCATCTCCTATGATCTGTGGGTAAATAAAACATATTTGATTTACAGATAAATTCAACATATTGACATTTTCAATCTCATAAGCAATGAGTAATGCTGTTAGGCAATATTCATTTAATAACACATAACTACTGAAGTGCTGTATTTTTCATAGTTATAGCAGGGGAATGTCTATTGCTATTGTTAACACATAGGAATTTTATTCTAAATGAAGAAAACTATTAAGATAATTCATTACCCTTATGTTATCATACAATTCCTACATAATAATCTGCTTCTTATATGAACCTATTGAATGAGTTATCATCATCGTACGTACTCATGTGTTACTGTTCATTCTTCATTAGCATTCCCACAGAAAGAAGAACACTAATTTAAATTTAGGGAGTAGGATGGAATGTTCTCCTCTGAAAAGAGCATTAGTTTATACCAAAAGTTCCTTACTTACTAACTTGGACCAATAGTGCCAATTTAAGCAAAGCAAAGATATCCCTTGCGTTTCCTAATTGTTTCCTTAGTTTCATGTTTATTCGTTCTTCTCTAATTGGGGAGATGCTAAGTGTTTTTGATTGAATTTCAAACTTGCTCTTTGAACAGACTCAATGACTCTAAATTTTTTGCTTCAAAAATGAAAATTATATAACCATGGAATTAAATTAACAACAAATGAGACTTTCCTTTGTTTCTAGTATCACATTGAAAGTTGGTATTACTATTACTTTTGTTTGAAGATCATATTAGCAAGTTGGACCAAAGACAAAAGCCAGGAAATCAACATTTAAAAATTAGAAAATTAGAACATTCGTAAAAATCTCTGAGCAGAAAAAAATTATGTCAGAAATGATAAACATTGAGATTATACATTTGACTCTTGAATGAAATGAATGACAAGTTCGAGAAATAGTTTCTGGGTATTTAATAATAAGTTTATTCATTAGCTATCAGACAATCAATGAATTGAAGATTAGTACTCTCTCTTGGTAACCAAAGACAAAACCATGGAGATCCTTAAATGCTTAAATACCTTTGGAAAAGGAGGTGACCCTAACAGATAAAAATAAACTCTAATTGGTTAATAATTAATGAGGGCATAGAGGTATTAATGAGAAGGTGTGCCAAAAGTTTTAAACTCCTGCTGAGGTTTCATGTCAAATGTTTTCCACTTAAGATTGAATTATATAGGAAATTCTATTTTCTTATATGTTAATATAAGTATTTTATATTTCAGTAAATGTTCATCAAGTTTTCTCAGATTGTAAGATTTATTGGCATATAATGGACAAAATATTTCCTTTTTTTTCATTGGTGGGATTTTCACCCTTTTCATTTTGATACTGGATATTTGTTTCTTTTTTTAATCAAATTAAGTAATTGCTGATTCATCTTATTTTTTTCATAAAACTAACTCCTAGATTTATTTATTAGCTCATTTTAAAAATTTTCAATATAAATCTTATCTTTGATCTTCCAGATTTATAATTTTGTGCTCAATTGGGGTTTTTAATTTTTCCTTTTCTGGTTATTTGTTTTGTTTTGTTTTGTTGCATGACAGTTCATCGATCTGTTCTTTTTCCATTTTGGTAATATAAGAATTAAGAGGAATAAAATTTTCCCTGAAGTACTGCTTTGAGTATTTCCCATAAAATTTGGTATGCTATTCCAATTTTGTGATTCTCTTTAATGAAATTATTGATTTTTTCTATTTGTTTTTTGATCCATTTAATCTTTAGGATTAGATTTTTTTTCACCTTCCAACTAATTTTAATCTATTTTTCTATTGTCCTTTGTTGAATGTAATTATGATCCAAAAGGAATACATCTAATATTTTTGCCTTTCTACATTTGATTTTGAGATTTTTATGCCCTGTTATATGGTGAATTTTGTGTAAGTGCCACATATTAGTAAGAAAAAAAGTTATATTCTTTTCTTTCTCACTTAATTTCACTTAAAGGTCTGTCTTATTTAATTTCTCTAATATTTTATTTACCTTTTTAGTTTCTTTTTTGTTTGTTTTTTTGTTAGGTTTATTGAACTCTGAGTTAAGATCCTCCATTATTACAGTTTTACTATCTATTTCTTCTTGTAACTCACTAAACTTCAAGATGTTGGATGCTATGTCATTTGGTTTATGTATTCAGTGGTGATATTGCTTTATTGTCTATGTATCTTTTAGCAAGATCGTTTCCTTCAATAACTCTTTTAAAGAAGTCTTTTTACTTTTACTTTGAGATCAGGATTTCTACCTCTGTTTTTTTTTTTTTTTAACTTAAGTTCAAACATAATAGATTACCTTCCAGACCCTTACCTTTACACTCATTGTGTCTCTCTACTTCATGTGTGTTTCTTTTAAACAAAATAGCTTTGGATTCCGTTTTCTCATCCAGTATGCTATTCACTTCTATTTCATGAGAGAGTTCATCTCATTCACATTCACAGTTATGATTACTACCTGTGTATTCCCCTCAATTCTATTGTTTTTCTTGTTTGTCCTCTATCTCCTTTTCTCATTGGTGTTTTGCTTCTGTTGACCAATTTCCCTGATTTGCCCTCCCTTCTGTCAGTCTCTACCATTACCTTCTTTATTTAATTTCCTCTCCTCCTCCTTCCCTATCAGTTAAGATAAATTTCTATATCCTTGCATGTATTTAGAAAAAACAAAAAGCTATCATAAAGAAAAAAAAAAAGAAAAGACAATGAGCTTCTTAAAGAGAGGGACTGTTTCCTGGCTTTCTTTTTATTGCCAGCTCTTAATATGATGCCTGATACATAGAAAATATATAATAAACCTTTGAGATTAAAAAAAAGAATTACAAAAATCATCTTTCCATGTTGGGATGTAAACAGTTTAGCTCTATTGAATGCATTATGTCTTTCTTTCTTCCATTTTTAATCTGCTTATGTTTCTCTTGGACATTGATATTATAGATACACTTTTTGGTTTAATTTTAGTCTTGTTATCAGAGCCAGGAATCTTTCTACTTTGTTGAATGAGCATCCTTCTCTTCCCTGCCCCCCCCCATGTGTTATGCTTAATTTTGTAGGGTAAGTAATTAAATAATTTTTGGTTGTAGCCTTACTCTTTTGCTTTCTGGATTATCATGTTCCATGACCTCTGGTTTTTTAATGCTGTAGTTGCTCAGTCCCGGTAATTTGAATTATTTCTTTCTGACCATTATCAAACCTGACAGTTGTGAAATACGGCAATAATGTTTCTTGGAGCTTTTATCTTGAGATTTCTTTTCTGAGGTGACTGGTGGATTCTTTCAATAGCTATTTGATCTCCTGGTTCCAGGACAATAGGGAAATTATCCTTGATAATTCTTGAAAGATATTGTCTAGGTTCTCCTTTTGATTATGACTTTCAGATAGTCAAATGATTCTGCTTCTGAATCTATATTTAAGATTAATTTTTCCTCCATGAGGTATTTTACATTTTCTTTTATTTTCCCATTCTTTGGAATTTGTATGATTCTTGCTATTTTATAGCTTCCACTTGAATTCTCACTTTTAAGGTGCTTTTTTTCTTCAATTAATTTTTGTACTTGCTTTTTTATTTACCCAATCGTTCTCTTTAAAGAGTTGTTTTCTTCAGTGGATCTTTGTTTCTCCCTTTACATTTGACCAATTATACTTTCAAAGTAATTGTTTTCTTTTTCCAAGCTGATGACTCTTTTTTCCCCCATAATTCTCTTACAACACTCTTTTCTTTTCCCAATTTTTACTTTTACTTCTCTTATATGATTTTTAACTCCTTTGGAGCTCTTCTATGAGGTTTTTCTAGTCTTTAGACTACTTCCAGTTTTTCTTTGGGTTTTTGTCCATAAGTGTTTTGACATTCTTGTCCCTTTCTGAGTTTGTCTTGATTTTCTCTGTTGCTATAACAACTTTCTATGGTCAGATTATTTTTATTGCTGCTGTTTTTACTCATTTTTTTCCTCCTCCCCCCCTTTTTAAAAAAAATCCAATCTGTATTCTGAGGGTGGAAGGAGTACTGCCTCAGGCTCTTTTCACTAGTGGCTGTAGGCCATGGATGTTTATCTGGTGCTGCACTGATGTTGCCCTAATGGCCTTGGGGAAATTTTGAGTCTGGTGCTATGCTGAGCAGGAGGACTGGGGAGATGCCTAGTGCTGCTGGAGCCATAGGCATCTGACAGCATACCTGCTCCTGAACCAAAATCCTAGTGGTTCTAGGATGTCCTGAGATCAGTGGAGTGTTTCTGAGTTTCCTCTGGCTACATCAAGACATAAGGAAGTCTGGTTGCTGGAAGTTGCCAATTTGCCTAGGGCTATGCTGAAGCACATTGCAGGAGTCCTGTAGTAGCAGCTGCCTGGCATTTATAGGATTAGAGTTATAGGATTAGATCTTTTTGCCCAGAGCTATGCTGAAAAATATTGAGTCAGACCTCTGAAGGATTCCTCTTTGTGTGGAACTATGCTGAAACACATGGTTTATTTTCAGAGTTAGAGTCTGTGTATTAGTTTAAATATGTTGAGACACATTGGCAGAAGAAGTCACTGGAGTTGGCATTTGCCTGATCTACTCACTAGAGTTCACAATCTGCCACTGGTTTATTGAGATGTGAATTATTCTGGATTGCTGGGATGCTCCCTGTCCTGGACTATGCTCATCTTTTAGCCAAGAGACAGATCTTCCAAGTTTCCTAGGCTAAAAGATGCTGTGAATGTAATTTCTTTAGTTGAGTCTCTAAGGATCTCTAAGTACACCATCATATGTGCAAAGAGTGACAATTTGGTTTCCTCATTACCTACTCTAATTCCTTTTATCTCTTTTTCTTCTCTTACTGCCAAAGCTAATATTTCTAATACAATATTAAATAATAATGGTGAGAGTGGGCAGCCTTGTTTCACTCTTGATCTTATTGGGAACGGTTCCAGTTTGTCCCAATTACATATTATGTTTGCTGATGGTTTTAAATAGATGCTACTGATCATTTTAAGGAAAAACTCATTTACAACTGTTCTCTCCAGTATTTTTTAACTGAAATGGGTATTGGATTTTATCAAATGCTTTTTCTGCATCAATTGAGATAATCATATGATTTTTATTAGTTTGGTTGTTAATATAGTTGATTATGCTGATAGTTTTCCTAATATTTTTTATTAAAGCTTTTTATTTGCAAAACATATGCACCGGTAATTTTTCATCACTGACCCTTGCAAAACTTTCTGTTACAAATTTTTCTCTCCTTCCTCCCACCGCATCCCCTAGATGGTAAGAAGTCTAATACATGTTAATTATGTTAAAATACTTGACAAATCAAATATGTATAGACATATTTATATAGTTATTTTGCTGTACAAGAACAATTGGATCTATAAGAAAAAAAATCTGAGAAGGAAAACATAATACAAGCAAACATCAATAGAGAGCATGGAAATGATATGTTGTGGTCCACTCTTAGATCCCATAGGTTTCTCCCTGGGAGTATATGGTTTTCTTCATCACTGAACAACAGGAACTGGTTTGAAACATCTCATTGTTGAAGAGAACCATATACATCAGAACTGATCATTATATAGTCTTATTGTTGCCATGTACATTGATCTCCTGTTTCAGCTCATTTCATTTAGCATCAGTTCATGTAAGTTTCTCCAGGACTCTCTGAAATCCTGCTGGTCATTTCTTACAGAACAATAATATTCCATGACATTCATATACCATAGTTTATTCAGCCATTCTCCAATTTATGGGCATACATTCATTTTCCAGTTTCTAGCCACAACAAAAAGGGCTGCCACAAACATTTTTGCACTTGTGGGTCCCTTTCCTTCCTTTAAAATCTCTTTGGGATATAGGACCAATAGAAACACTGCTGGGTCAAAAGGTATGCACAGTTTGATAACTTTTTGAGCATAGTTCCAAATTGCTCTGCAGAATGGTTCGATCAGTTCACAGTTCCACCAACAATGTATCAGTGTCCCAGTTTTCCTACATCCCTAGTTTTCCTAATATTGAACCAGCCCTGCATTCCTGGTATAAATCCTACTTGGTTATAGTGTATTATCCTGGGGATGACTTTCTGTCTCTCATTGCTACTATTTTATTTAAGATTTCTGCATCAATATTCATTAGGGGAATTGGTCTATAGTTTTCTTTCTCTGTTTTCACCCTACCTATTTTAACGATCAACATCATATCTGTATCATAAAAGGAATTTGGTAGTATGTCTTATTTCCCTATTTTTTCAAATAGTTTATATAGTATTGGAATTAATTGTTCTTTGAATATTTGGTAGAAATCACATGTAAATCCATCTGGCCCTGGAGATTTTTTCTTAGGGAGTTGAATTCATAAAACCAACTCTTAGTTATATTTATTATTTCAATAGTTTTCTTATTTTCAATTTGATTATTCTCCCCTTTTATTTTCATAATTTACAATTTGGTATTTAATTGAGGATTTTTACTTTGTTCTTTTTCTAGCTTTTTTAATTGTAAGCCCAATTTATTGATCTTTTTCTCTATTTTATGCAAGTAAGCATTTAGAGATATAAAATTACCCCTTATAATTGCTTTGGCTGTATCCAACAAATTTTCATATGTTGTCTCATTATTGTCATTCTTCCGGATGAAATTATTGATTGTGTCTATGATTGCTGTTTCACCCATTCATTCTTTAGAATTAAATTATTTAATTTCCAATTAACCCTTGGTCTATTTTCTCCTGGCCTTATATTGCATATGATTTTTATTACATCATGATCTTAAATGTATGTATCATTATTGCCTTTATGCATTTGATTTTGAGTTTTTTATGCCCTAACATATGGTCAATTTTTTTATAAGTTCCATGAACCACTGAGAAAAAAAGTAAACTACTTTTAGTTTCCATTTAATTTCCTCCAAAGATCCATCATACCTAACTTCTCTAACGTTTTGTTTACCTCTTTAACTTCTTTCTTATTTTTTTGTGGTTTGATTTATCTAGTTCTGAGAGAGCAAGGTTGAGATTCCCCAACTTGTATAGTTTTGCTCTGTATTTCTTCTTATATCTTTCTTAGCTTCTCTTCTAGGAATTTGGATGCTATACCACTTAGTACATATAGATTTAGTATTGATATTGCTTCATTATCTATGGTACCTTTAATAAAATGTAATTTTCTTCCTTATCTCTTTAAATTAGATGTATCTTTGTTTTTTACTTCATCTAAGATAAGGATTGCTACCACTGCTTTTTTTTATTCATCTGAGGCATAATATATTCTTTTCCAGTCCTTTGCCTTCACTCTGCATGTATCTCTATGCTTTACACGTGTTTCTTGTAAAAAACATATTGTAGGAGTCTGGCTTTTAATCCAGTATGCTATCCACTTCTGTTTTATGCGAGCATTCATCCCATTCATATTCACTGTTAAAATAACTAATTCCATATTTTCTGCCATTTTATTTACCCAAAGTTATGTTTTTCTCTTTCCTTTCCCTTTTCTCCTTTTCCCCCTCCCCAGTATTTTGCTTTTGGTAACCATCTCCCTCAAACAGTCCTCCCCACATTCTGTGAATGTGAATGGGATGAACTCTCTAAAAAATGGAAGCAGATAGCAGACTGTATTGAATATGTTGTGTACAAGATACACATTTAAAGCAGACTGATACATATAAAGGTAAAAGTTTGCAGCAAAATCTTACTAAAGGGTACCATAAATAATGAAACAATATCAATAATAAATACATATGTAACTGGCGGTATAGCATTCAAATTCCTAGAGGTGAAGATGCAAGAAGAAATAGACAGCAAAACTATACTAGTGGGGAATCTCAAACTTTCTATTTCAGAACTAGACAAATTGAACGACAAAATAAATAAGAAAGAAGTTAAGGAGGTAAACAAAATGTTGGAAAATTTAGGTATGATAGATCTTTGGAGAAAATTGAATGGAGACAGAAAGGAGTTTACTTTTTTCTCAGTGGTGCATTGAATCTATAGACCATGTATTAGGGCATAAATACTTCAAAAAGAAATGCAGAAAGTTAAAAATTCTAAATGCTTTTTTTCTGGATCATGATTCAATAAAAATCATATGCAATATAAGGCCAGGAGAAAATAGACCAAAAGTTAATTAGAAATTAAATAATCTAATCCTAACGTATGAATGGGTGAAACAGCAAATCATAGACTCAATCAATAATTTCATCCAGTAGAATGACAATAATTAAACAACATACCAAAATTTGTGGGATGCAGCCAAAGTGGTAATAAGGGGAAATTTTATATCTCTGGATGCTTACTTGCATAAAATAGAGAAAGAGAAGATCAATGAATTTGGCTTACAAGTCAAAAAGCTAGAAAAAGAACAAATTAAAAACCCTCAATTAAATACTGAATTTGAAATTCTCCAAATAAAATGCAAGATTATTAAAATTGAAAATAAGGAAACTATTCAATTAAGAAATAAAGCTGAGTTGGTTTTATTTAAAAAACCCAACAAAATAGATAAAACTTTAATTGATTTGATTAGAAAAAGGAAAGAAAATCAAATTGTTAGTCTCAAAAATGAAAAGGTAGAACTTTCCACCAGTGAAGAGGAAATTCGAGCATTAATTAGGAGTTATTTTGTCCAAATTTATACCTTGATAACCTTGATAACCTAAGGGAAATGGAGAAATATCTACAAAAATATAGAGTGTCCAGATTGACAGAAGAGGAAATAAATTATTTAAATAGTCCCATTTTAGAAAAAGAAATAGAAGCTGTTAATCATCTCCTTCAGAAAAAAAAAAAAAATCTCCAGGGCCAGATAAATTTACATGTGAATTCTATCAAACTTTTAAAGAACAATTAATTCCAATATTATATAAACTATTTGAAAAAAAATAGGGAAGGAATGAGTCTTATCAAATTCTTTTTATGACCTAGATGTGTTCTTGATCGCTAAACCAGGTAGAGTGAAAACTGAGAAAGAAAACTACAGACCAATTTCCCTAATGAATCTTGACGCAAAAATCTTAAATAAAATATTAGCAATGAGATTACAGAAAGTCATCCCCAGGATAATATACTATGACCAAGTAGAATCTATACCAGGAATGGAAATAGGAAAACTATTAGCATAATGCACTTTATCAATAACCAAATAAACAAAAATCATATGATTATCTCAATTGATGTAGACAAAGCATTTGATATAATCCAACACCCATTCCTATTAAAAACACTAGAGGTTATAGAAATAAATGGACTTTTTCCTTAAAATAATCAACAGCATCTATTTAAAACCATCAATAAGCATCACATGTAATGGGGACAAACTAGAACCATTCTCAAAAAGATCATGAATGAAAGAAGGCTGCCCACTATCACCATTATTATTCAGTATTTTATTAGAAATATTAGCTTTGGCAATAAGAGAAGAAAAATAGATTAAAGGAATTAGATCATGAGGAAACCAAATTTTTACTCTTTGGAGTGGATATGATGGTATACTTAGAGAACCATAGAGAATCAACTAAAAACCTACTCACAATTTGAGCAAAGTTGCAGGATACCAAATAAATCTACATAAGTCATCAGCAATTTAATATATTACCAACAAAGTCCACTAGCAAGAGATATAAAAAGAAATTCCATTCCAAATAACTCTCCATAATATAAAATATTTGACAATCTATCTGCCATGGGAAAGTCAGGAACTAAATGAACACAACTACAAAACACTCTTCACACAAATAAATTTAGATCTAATCAGTTGGAAAAATATCAAGTGCTCATGGGTAGGATGAGTGAAAATCATAAAAATGACAATATTACCTAAATTAATCTATTTAATTAGTGGCATATCAATCAAATTCCCAAGAAATGATTTTACAGATTTAGAAAAAGATAGTAGCAAAATTCATCTGGAAGAACAAAAGGTCAAAATTTCAAGGGAATTAATGAAATAAATGCTAATGAATGTGACCTAGCTGTGCCAGACCTAAAAGTATATTATCAAGCAGTTGTCATCAAAACTATTTAGTACTGGCTAAGAAATAGAGTAATCGATCAGGAGAATAGGTTAGGATCACAAGAAAAAAATTAGTTAATAACTATAGCAATTTACTATTTGACAAACCCCCAAACCCCAGTATTGGGATAAGAACTCACTATGAGAAAAACTGTTGGATAATAGGAAACTAGTATAGAAGAAATTTGTGATTCACCTACACCTAACTATACATACCTAGATAAGATCTAAATGGATTATTTATATCTAAAGTGGGATATAAACAAATTAGAAGAACATAGGACAGTTTATCTCCCAGATAAAGAAGGAATTTGTGTGCAAAGAAGAATTGGAAATCATAATTGAACACCAGAAAGCTAATTTTGATTATATTAAGTTAAACATTTTTTGTCCAAACAAATCTAATACAGACAAGATCAGAAGGGAAGACATACATTGGAAAGTCATTTTTATATTTAAGAATTCTGATAAAGGCCTTATTTCTAAAATATATAGAGAATTTACTCAAATTTATAAGACATCAAGCCATTCTCCAATTGATAAATGGTAAAAGGATATGAATAGACAATTTTTAGATGAAGAAATTAAAACTATTTTTAATCATATGAGAAGATGCTCTTAATCACTATTGATCAGAGAAATGCAAATTAAGATAACTCTGAGATACCACTACACACCTCTCAGATTGGCTAAAATGACAGGAAAAGACAAGGACGAATGTTGGAGGGGGAGTGGGAAAACTGGGACACTGATATATTGTCAGTAGAATTGTGAATGGATTCAGCCATTCTGGAGAGCAATTTGGAACTATGCTCAAAAAGTTATGAAATTGTGCATACCTTTGATCCAGCAGTGTTTCTTTTAGCCCTATATCCCAAAGAGATCTTAAAGGAAGGATAGGGAACCACATGTGCAAAAATGTTTGTGGCAGCACTTTTTGTAGTGGCAAGAAGCTGGAAACTAATTGAATGCCCATCAGTTGGAGCCCAACTGAATAAGTTGCATATATGAATGATATGGAATATTGTTCTATGACAAATGATCAGGAGGATGATTTTAGAGTGACTTGGAGAGACTTACATGAACTGATGCTAAGTGAAATGAGGAGAACCAGAAGATTATTGTACACAGCAGCATCAATATTATATGGCGGTCAATTCTGATTAACATGACTCTTTCCAACAATGAAATGACTGATGTCAATTCCAATGATCTTGTGTTGAAGAGAGTCATCTATACTCAGAGAGGGGACTGTGGGAAATGAATGTGAATCAAAACATAACATTTTCACTCTTTTTGTTGTTGTTCACTTGCATTTCATTCACTTACTCATTTACTTTTTTATCTGATTTTTCTTGTGCAGCATGAGAATTGGATATGTTTGTACATATTGGATTTAACATTTATATATGTATACACACACACACACACACACACATATATATATATATATATATGTATATTTGCTGAGGCAATTGAGGTTAAGTGACTTGCCCAGGGTCACACAGCTAGGGAATGTTAAGTGTCTGAGATCATATTTGAACTCAGGTCCTCCTGACTTCAGGGCTGGTGCTCAATCCACTGCACCACCTAGCTGCCCCTAATTTAACATATATTTTAACTTGTTTAACATACATTGAGTTGTTTGCTATCTAGGTTAGGGGCTGGAGGGAAGGAGGAGAAAATCTGAAATACAAGGATGCAAGGGTCAATGCTGTCAAATTATCCATGCATATGTTTTGAAAATAGAAAGCTTCAAAAATTAAAAAAAGACAAGAAAACCAAAACTCACCATTGCCCTTTGGATTGGAAAAGATCCATTTATGACCCATTCCTAAAGAAGAGTAATGTAAAAACATGTTCAAAGTAACAAATAATTGTACTCATTTCATATGCCAGCAAGGTTATCCTTAAGATTATGTGAGTTAGGTTTCATAATATGTGGATCAAGAATTACCAGAACAACGGTATAGTTTTTGAAGAGGCAGAGTATTAGAAACCAAATTGTCAAGATTATTTAGATTATGGAATAAAAAAGAGTTGTAGAAAAATATCTACTCTTACTTCTTTGACCATACTAAACCCTTTGAGTGCATGGATCATGATAGAATGTTGCATGTCATCAAAACATATGGGACTATCAGATAATCTTTTGTGTCTACTAAGGAACTTTTATGTAATACAAGAAACAACTATTAGAAATGAGTATGGACTGAAGAGGGAGTATGACTAGGCTGCTTATTGTCACATTAATTATTTAATGTATATGTAGAGTACATCATGCTAAATGCCAGACTGAATGAATCATGAGCTAGAATTAATGTTGTCAGGAGAAAAAATCAACAGTCTCAAATATCCAGATGATACCACTCTGATAGTAGAAATTGGAGGTTAATTAAGACACCTCTTGATGAGGGTAAAAGAGGAAAGTATAAAATCTGGATTGAAGGTTATTATCAAAAAAATAACATCTTGGCAATTGGTTTCATCAGCATGGACAAATAAAGGAAGAAGAAATTGAAGCAATTTCACATTTTATGTTCTTAGGCTCAAAGATCACTGAAAATGGAAATTGTAGCCATAAAATTAGAAAGCACTTTCTCCTTGGAAGGAATGTTATTTGGCATGTATACTAAAAAGCAGAGAAATCACCTGGCTAATGAATATCACTATAATCAAAACTATGTTGTCGTTTTATACTAGCAGCAAAATATGGCTGTGAAGTTTGGACTATAAGAAAAACTGAACACTATAGAATTGGTGTTTTCAAGTTGTAATGCTAGAGAAGATTTTGAGAGTTCTTTGGACAACAAGTAAATCATAATTAGTCAATATTTAAAGAAAGTAATTTAGGAAATTCACAGGAAGATCAAATGCTGAAGTTGAAACTTAAGTATTTTGGCTGCATACTGAGAAGAAAAAGACTCATTAAAAAATCCTGATGTTGAGAAAGATTGAAGACAAAAGGCGTGGGGAAAGAGAGCAAAGAATAAGTTAAATAAGCAGTGTCATTGAAAATGTAACTGGGACAGTCTTTGTGACATAGTTGAAGATAAAATGGTCTGGCTTTCTATAGTCCCTAGGTTCAGAAACAGTCAAACAATTTGCTAACAACAATGGGAAACAACAAATTAGAAAAAAATGAAAGAAAAAAAAATCAATGCCTGAGTTGTATATAAGAAGTAAACAAAGAAAACAAATCAAAGTTAACAAAAATAAACAATCAAAAAGACCTGAAAACATATGTGTATTTTGTTGAATGTGGACGTGAGGGCTATGCTTCAGGAGTAATAAGGCCTCTGACTTCTAAAAAACTCACAAGACAAAGCCATAAAGAATCATAGGAGAGAGGTAATATAGAAAAAAATATTAAAGTAGACATCTTCTGAAAATATTATGACACTGACTATATGATAATTTAAACAATGCTTTGGTTTTCTTATCTCAAATCAAAATATATTTGATTGTGAATCACAATTAATGCTTCCCAAATCCTTTCTTCAAAAGAATTATTTGAAGAATATAGTTTCTGTATTACTACTTCCCACTTATAGATAGCAAAATTGATTCTCAGAGAGAAAAGATGACTTTACCATAGTCTTTTTTCAATAGTATTTTATTTTTCCAAATACATATTAATATAATTTTCAACATTCATTTTTTGTAAAACTTTGTGTTCTAAAATTTTCTCCCTCCCTCTCTTTTCTCCTCCCCCCTCCTCAAGACAAGCAAGCAATCTCATATAGTTTAAATATATTAAACCATAGTCTGATGGATAGTAAACATGAGCATCAAAATTTGTTTTACTGAATATACATCTGTATTCTTCCATCTATGATACATCACCTTTTTTGGGATAATGACTTTCAGTCATAAGTTACCTCACTGTTAGCATTCTGCTTTCTGTAGGGTAGTCACAGACTTATAGGCCTATGTGGAGAATAGCAGAAGACATGGAAACGTTTATGGAGAGTATTATTGTGCAAAACTTAAAAGCAGAATTTAAGTACACTCTAAATCTATAGATCAGTTCATTTAGAATGCTAGCAAAGGAAACTCAACATGATACACAGGAACCTTATCCATAATAGGAATGTTAAAAAAAAAAACCCAAATATTCTAATAAGATGATTCATTAGAAATAAGAAAACATAATCTAGGAGATGAATACACAAGTTTTATTGGGTTTGAGTTAATTTTTTATAAGAAAAATAGGGATATTGAGAATGATGGTGAAGCTCAAGATCAAAAATTAAAAATATTTTAAAAGAATTGCAATAGAGAATAGAAGAATATTCCCAACAGGGAATAGTGATAAGTATGATTGGGTAATGGAATAGAGAAGAATGTTGGTCCTCTGATTCTAGATTAGAGGGAAAGAAATTCTCAATCTATGTGTACATTTAGTAAGATCTTATTGCTAATTAGATATCTTTCCCTCATTCTTAGAGACAGATAGATGCCTTTTCTCTGATAATGAGATGGAGATGTGTTAAAATTGTATCTTGCTCTGGTTCCCCTAACACAAACAATCCCTGCTGCCCCACCCCACCCCATGGGTATACTATTGCTGGAGCCACCCATTAGTGGCTGCTGGGGATCTATTTCTGACCAACAGAACATATCATGTGAGAGGATGATAATGATACAAGACTTAAAAGTAGTTGCATTTTCTGACCTCTCTCCTTTTCCCTCTTGCCTCCAATTTATTTTATTCCTAATTCACAAGCATTGTCTGCATCAGTAAAGGTTGATTTGCAATTCCTTCAAGTGCGTTATGAGTCTGTGGGATCTTCCAGAGACTTGACCTGCCTCTTCACACTTAGGCAGGGTCCCTAACAATTCCCTGCTGTTTGTTTGTTTGTTTGTTTTGTTGTTGTTTTTGTTTTTTTTTGTTTGTTTGTTTGTTTTGTTTTATGGAAACACAATTATTTTTCCCCCAACAGCAAGGTCAGTAAAGTTTGTCCAATGAGTCTGCATAATGAGGAATGTAAACAATACTATCAAAGCCTTTTCCATCCTATTCCTCTGGATGGTTACAGGGTGAGACTCTATAGTAGGTGATGAATCTTGTGAGATAGAATGGAGGCAAACTTTCTGACAAACAAAAAAGAGGATTGTAATCAGAACAGGCATTTTTCATGTCTCTCATCAATCTCCCTTTGATATGTTGACCCATTTTAATTACCCAGACTGAAAAAGTCTTACCAGGTCTCTTCTCCCTTTCCTTCCCTGGGAGTTTCCAAAGGAACTCTCCTGGAAGGATCCTACTCATGAACAGCTCTCCAATGCTGCTGTTTTTTTTTTTTTGTTTCTTGTACCCCTGTTCTGGCTCCATTTGTTATGGGAACAACCTACTAGTGGCTGTTGGGGATCTAATTGATCAGCAGAACAGATCTTTTCCTGTGATAGGATGATAACAATACAAGGAGTCTGAGAAGCAAAGTTGTACCTTCTGATTTTTCTCTTCTTCCCCTTGCCTCCAATTTATTTCATTCGCAATCCACAGCAAGGTCAGAGTCAGTAAAGGCTCATTTGCAATTCCTTCAGGGGTATTATGAGTCACACCTGTGGGGATTTTGAAAGAATTGGCCTGATGCTTCACACTTAGGCACAGTCCCCAACAGTATAATAAGCAAATTTATAGATAGCTAGTATTAATTAAAACAAGGAAGTAAGATTGCAAAGGAGAACCTGGAATTCACATAAAAATCCTCCACAAAAATCAAAGGAGCATAGTTTATAAATCATTGATCTCATTCTGTCACAATCTCCTAACTGTAATCCATGGTTAGATAGGTGATAGTCTTTATTTCTCCCTCTACTCCTCTTCTTCCTCACACTATTCTGACTTCCTTCACTACTTATCTTTTATCCTCCTGCCTCTGTACAATTTTTTTTTTTGTTGCTTTTCTCGATTTCTGTACAGATTACCCTTAAACTCTTTGTGCCTCAATAAAGATTGTATGAAACCTCATTTTCCATCGCTATCATAGTTTTTCCAGGGGAGTATCCAAAGAACTAAGAATGCTTGCCCCCATTTCATAATTTTTTTTTTAATTTTGATTATCAATTCAGGAGAAAATGGGCTTGAATTTTTCCCAAGTTTAGGGATAAAAAGAGATGAATGGAGCTGAAAGTTGTTTTTTTTTTTTTAACAATTTTTCAATGGGATAAGATATATATTTGCAGCAATTAGCATTTATCTGGTGGTGCTATATGGAGGTCACTATTCTAGTTAAAGAAGATGAATCAAGGGGCATAATCTTCTTTCAAAGATCTTGTGATAAGAATGCCATTTACTGTTCCTGGATGGTTTTCTCATTTGTAAAAAATATAAAACAAATAAACAAAAAAAAAATGGAGGACAGAGTTTGGAATATGGGGTCCCTCCCAGTTCCACATGTATTTATTTTGTAGTTTTAAATGTCAGTGAAAATATTATATGCAAACTATTATAGAACTAGAAGGTGACAAATTCAAAATATGGGTTCAGGTAGAAGCTACAAAGAATATTTCATGACTTCCTTAGAAGTAATGGTAGTAATTGATTTTATACTAAAACTAAAAGAAAAGTTTTAGGAGGTTGAATTGTGAGGAAGTTCATTCTAAGGTGACAAACATTATTAAGAGTGTAGAATTAGGAGTAGACAAAATGACAACAGGGTGTGGTAAGTAAAGTCATAGACCAAAAAATTAAGTGTGTAAAAAGAAATAGGTTGAATTCCAGAGAAGTCTGGAAAGTAGTCTGTTAAAAGTCTTCATTATAACATAGTCACACTAAATAACCATGTGTCCTTGGGAAATCTATAAGACTAAATATTCATTCTTTCTATAATGGGTTGAGTCATACTTACTGATAATTGTAGTGACTTTTAAAATCACTCTGCTTTATCTCTTCTGAGAAGACTCATGTCTAGACTCAAACTGCCAGTGAAGAAACTAGGAAGGTCACTAGATTCACTATGAAAAATGTAAACCACTGATGTTATTAATGTGGAAAAAATTCTGAACTGCTCTCATTTCTATAAGGTATGATTTCAATTGTAATTTATCCAGCAATAAATTTGTATAGAAGATAGGTTGAGTGTTTATGTGGCAAAATTATGCACTCAGCATGGTGTAATAAAAGGAGTGCTGGGATGGGAGTCAGCAAATGTGGATTCTCTTTCTAGTTCTGCCACTAACAAGTGACATGGCTTTGGGCAAGTCACCCTATTTGGATCTTAATTTCTTCATTTCTAAAGTCAGGGGGCTTGAATTAGGTAAATCCTATAGCCCTTATAAACTCAATATAATTAGATGAAGTTCTATGTATTGTGATTAAAGTAGGAAAAACAAAAACAAAATACCACCCTCACCAATTTTTGGACATTTTGATAGATATTTTAAATATTGGAGTAATATTGAAGCACACATGCTCTTGCAATATTGTAATGAACCCTTTTTTTTAAAATTAGGCTTCCCTTTCTCAAATAGGCTAGAAGTACAAAAACTATTCTTGATTCAGTCTCAAAAGTGATTGACATAGAAAGCACTAATCTGCTTAATTTTTTTGATCTAAGTTGGTTTGCCCCTCCTTAAGAAAGCCTATGGGTCCCTCATCCTAGGAACTCATTAAAATAGTGTTAATATTAGTACAGACACTCAGTGACTTAGATTCTGAGTTTCCTGAGGGCAAGGACTGTATTTTTGCTCTTTTTTGTATCCAAAGCAGTACTTGTCAGATCCTGGGTGTTTAATACATGCTTATTGAAAGACTGTATCTTAGAACTCTAAGCTAAATTGATTCACCAGCCTTAGCCTCTGGATTAACAGAGCTGAATCACCTTGCCAACCTAAGATTTCTTTCCCAATATTTCCCATAAATGAAAAACAAAAACAAAAAATAAATAAGCAAAACAATAACAAAAAAACATCTTGTCAAATCATTACACAATTAAAGGCAGCATAGTAACTAAGGAAGATAATTTATTCTATACAATTGCCATATTGTATTTATATTGTTCAGTCATTCAATCATGTTCATTTCTTTATGACCTCATGGGCCACAGTGTGCCAGGTTTTTCTATTCTCTATTATGTCCCCAAATCCATCCACTATTCTTTGCTTCAAAGACTTTATCTATCTCATTCTCTGCTGGTCCCTTTTTGTCCTACTGTATGAAAACATGAGTATGATGGATGTTGTTATTCTGTCATTTCAGTTGTTTCAGTCTCCTCTGACTCTTCTTGATTTCTTTTGTGCTTGCTTGTTTTTGGCAAAGATACTGGACTAGTTTGCAATTTCTTTCTCCAACTCATTTTATAGAGGCAAACAGAGTTAAGTGACTTCCCTACGTCACAAAGTTAGTAAGTTTAAGGGTGAATTTGAACTCATGTCTTTGTGATTCCACATCCAACAATCATTTTATTTCCCACCTACTTTCTTCAATATACTGAGTGGAGAATAGCATTTGTTGCTATCTCTACATCATATACTCATATCCACAGCTTTTATTTTCCAGTTTAATTTCCAATAAATCCCTCCTCAGAAACCATTTTTTTTCTAAGTACTGTTACTCATCCTTTCTCAAAGATAAGGCCACTCTATACTCCCCTCCCTCCACTCTGAAGGCATTTTGCCCAAAGCCATCTCAGGAGAAATAAATCATGTACTGAGTCTGAGAACAGATTTATTGGCACCCATGCCCAGTCAGCTCCCAGCTCCTGCTTAGGATGATGGATGGTGTGATTGTTTCTCTTTGTTTGATAGAGCCCACATCCTGTTAATTAGTAATAGCAAAATTTATTGATTTGTGTACCCATCTTATTGTTCAGAAGGGAAAACAGAATGGAAAACACCTTTCCTTATGGATATGAGACCTGCTGAGCCCAGGCCTAATATAGAGTCCAAACAAGGGCACACAGTTCAATTTATAGGGTTCTTGTCATTAATTTTTAGTAGCATCCAATTCTTCATAATCCTATTTTTTTTTTTTGCAAAGATCCCAGAGTGATTGACTATTTCCTTCTTCAGTTCATTTATACATATGAAGAACTGAGGCAGAGTTAAGTGATTTTCCCAGAGCCACACAACTAGTAAATGTCTGTGGCTATATTTGAACTTAGGAAAAATGTCTTCTTGACTCTAGCATGGCACACTATCCTTTGTGCCATCTTCTAGCTGCCCCATATAGTCCCCTTTGGAGTATCTGTAAAAGTAGTGTAATTTATAGTTGATGTGTCTTTCATGGATACTTCTTTCTTTTATGACAGACCACATGATCTTTGCAACAGAGTCCTACATGCCATCTCATATATTTGATATCAGATGGTCTCCAATAAAAGTTCAAAGTTCATAAAATTGAGGTTGGGAATTCTACTGAGCAATGGAGCTTCCAGAGGTTTTGCAGGAATAATTCAAGGGACTTGTATTTCTCCTCACTAATGACTTTTCTGTTATTCTTTGAATCCCCAGCAATTATCACAACTCTTTAGAACAAATAACAGCAAATGTTTAATAAATGCTTGTTGATTATTCTTAATTGACTTCTGGGTATCTTTGAACAAATAACCACAGTCTTTAAGTGTCTCTTTGGGTAGTAACTTCTAGCACCCCAAGCTAGCAAAATAAAATGATCCTATATCCATAATGTTATGTGCAAGGCAAAAACCAAAAATGTAATTTTGTAATATATTATACTCGGATGCCCATAGCCTCAGGGGTGGGTTGTTACATTTTACTCTTCCCACAGAGCTCTCCAGGACCCTTAAGGGGTTTGGGTGGCAGAGAGCAGGGGACCCAGCTTCTCTAGAAGCAATTAGTTGATTCAGTGGATAGAACTGGGTTTGGAGTAAAGTAGACCTGAATTCAAATGTGATCTTAGATACTTTACAACTGTGTAACTCTGGGCGAGTTACTTATCTCTGTTTGTCTTAGTCTATTAAGGAAAAAAAAAAATAGGCAAAGCAGTCCAGCATCTTTGCCAAGAACACTCTCTACAGGGTCATGGAGAATTGGACACACCTGAATAACAATTAGGCTCTCTACCATTAGCTCTAACTTCCACTGATGATTTTTCTCAGTTATCGAGGGGAGGTCCCCTGAATCTCATTCCTATTGGCTACTGTCAAATTAGCTTTTAGATAGAAATAGTTATTTCAGAAAGTATAATCACAAGTACATAAAACATGTCCTTCCAAAAATTAATGAGAGGCACAATTTTTTTCCACTTCTGTACCACCTCAGTCTCTGGGGAGAAGAAAGGTATTACATTCAAGATGCTTTCTTGCCTTAATTCACATAGATCGCAATCCCAGTCCAAGTTAAAAAATCTCTGGTTCAAGTCTTAGGGACCTTGTCATCTTAGGGCTTCCTTGCTAGGCTGTCTGTCTGTCTGTACCATTTCTTCTTCTGACTCCAAGTTCACCAAGACTCAAACTCTTGGTCCCAGGGATATCATCTCTGGCACTTGAAACTGACAAAGACAAGCAGTATAGAACAGAAAGACCTCCAGGCCCAATTCTAAGAACAGCTAGGATAAAAGGGGGAGCAAAGGAAGGAAACTACTTCACCTTTTATTTGTTAAATTCGTGATGCAGTGTCCATGTTGTGAATGAACTATGATCTTTATCCTCTGGTTACAGAAGATAAAAACAGATAAAGGGTGGCAGAAAAATAACATGAATGTCACCAGTTTTAAAGTCTTAGGCAGCCAATCAATGAAACTTACTTTAACCTCTGTGGTAGAAGATGCAGTAGGTTCTACATTTGACAAACCAGACAAGCTCTTAAGACCCCTCAAAGGTTCTGGCATGTTAGGAGAACTAAGAATGTTCAGAATAACCTAGGTTACAAGTATAATAATATGCATACAGACTTTATTTTCAGCTCTGTTCTGTTCCTTCTCTTTCAGCAAACTAAACCTAGTTCAAAAACATGGAAGGGAAAATTAATAAACAAATGAAACTATTTATTAGATTAGATTTCTCAAAAATGTTAAGTATTTACTTGTCCTGTTCTTGTCATTAATTTGCCTTGTTTGTGTTACTGTTAATCATTCTTGTAATTACATTTTGTAGAATTTATCATCAAGAATGTCACTGGTACTCAATAGAGATACTTTATTAATGATAAAATGATGCACTAATGATAATATTAAAACTTGCCTGAGTTGGCTACAAAATGATTTGTTTCTATCTATTTACAGGGTAGATAAAGCTTTATTTATTTCATTCACTTATTCATTTATTTGTTTATTCACTTATATATTTATTTAACTTCCTTGTCTTTCTTCTTTATTATCTTCCTTTCTTCCACATTTTATCCCCTTTTCTCTTTTCACTCCCTTTCTCTTTTCTTCCACTTTCTCTCTCTTTCTTTCTTCTTTCATTCTTCCTCTTTCTCCTTCCTTCCTTTCTTCCTTGCTTCCTTCCTTCCTTCCTTCTTCTCTCTCCTTTTCTCTCTCCTTTTTCTTTCCCTCTTTCTCTTTCTTTCTTTTTCTCTTTCTCTTCCTTCTTTTCTTCCTTCCTTCCATCTTTCCTTCCATCCTTTCATTCTTTTTTGATTTCTTTCTCCTAGAGTTTTGAAGTACTTTCATTGTGGTGTCATGTTTTCTCTGCCAGCAGAAATCACCACTCCTGTACACATAAGTAGATGTTTTGGAAGAATTATTCTGGCCAAAATTTTCTCACCTTGAAATCAATCTCGTGATGAGCCTCAATTAATTAACCTGGCCCACAGATGACAAAGAAGTAATCCATTGCTGAACTCATACCCAAAGCCTTTTCTGCCTTTTAGGACCTACTAAAACTGAAGTTCATTGCATGTTGCCTAAAGTGTTACAAGAACTTCTCAACTGGTGTTTCTGCCTCAAGTCTTTATCTTATCTAATCCATCTTTCATACAGCTGTTGAATTGATTTTCTGGAAGTGCAAATCTGTCCATTGCATGTACTGATTAAATATATTTCAGTAGCTACCTGTTATCTTCAGAATTAAATAAAAACTCCAATTTAACATTTAATTGCATTTATTGCTGTTGAGTATGTTCACCTATCTTGTTTAGCCTTACTAAATATGAATCATCCTAAGAACACTGTATTTCAGCCAGACCTCATTTCTTGTTCTTCCTAATACACAGTACTTCTTTTCTCAGTGCTGCAAATTTGCACTTGCTCTTTTCGTCTATCTCTAAGAATCCCTAGGTTCCTCAAAATTCACTACAAGCATCTTTTCCTGAACTTACTGTCCCCTCTTATAAAAAAGCTGTTTTTTTTTTCCCTTAAAGCACTTAGTGCAGTGCCTGGTATAGAATAAGCACTAAATGAATATGTGTGACTGACTGACTGATTGGTTCCCTTAATAGGTGCTAAAGATTCACAGGCCAAAATGAAAGTCTCCATTCCATTTTTATTTATTCTAATTGTTAGGAAGTTTGGGTTTTTCCCCCCTTTATTAAGGCAAAATTTACTTCTTTGCAACTTCCTCCCATTCATCATTCCTAACTTTGCTCTTTGAATTTCAGATGTTACTTATCTTTTCCTTAAAGCTGGTTCTAAATCATAGTCTGATTTTCTTTGTCTGAAGGTCATGATTCCAGTGAATATTTCAACTCTATCAAGTTATTAAAATATGTCAAAAAAGAATGAAAGCTAGAACAGCAGTCTATTTTATACATTGTTTAATTGGAATTTAACCTATCAAAAAATTAATAACCTATATCTCATTAATTGATTCAATTACATGGGGATAATTTTGTAGTTAACTTATTCAAACAATCAAATGGATATAATTCTTTTGAAATAAGTTACCTTATTGTATTGTGCACACTAAAATTCTTTAATTAGTAAAGTGATCAGTTAAAATGATCTGACCTTAAAGTTTTTCAGTCCAAAATCATATTTTTGACGCTGTTAGAAATAAAAATTTGTTATTCCAATTAAATGATTGATCATATTTAATAATTTTAAGATATAATTTTTAACCTTAGCTATAAATAATCCTTGTGCTCATTCTGCAAAAGATAAACCTTTGTTTGGGTGAGGGGACAAATCATAAACTTAAAACTTAACAGTATAATATAAATTTTCTTTCCAATCATGTATCTATTATATATTTGCCCATTTTTCATATATAATACAAGACATGGCCAATTTTGGCTTTGATCAGGTAAAAGAAACATGTATTTATTGTGATTTAATTATTGACAAAATCTCTTTCAAGATATGAAAGAGCTGAAAAAGACAGTCTATTGGAAAAATGCATAATAGTACATTCCCTGTTATTTTGTTTTTGTGTGAATTATTCTCTATGTGTGTAATTCTCTCCTATTCCCTTTCAATTTATAGGAATCTTAGTTTCCTTCTGTATAAAGCTCAGACAATACCTCCTACATGAGATATTTCCTAGGTTCAAGTATAATTTTGTGCTATTTTATATATTTATGTACATACATGCTATGTCCTCCCAGAGATAGGAGCTCTTTGTGACCAGGAAATATTTTAGCATTCGTTTTGTTTTGTTTTGAAGTATCTCTATTAACTAACAATCAGTTTTACAAGAGAAGTACTTACTTTATAGTAGTTTAATTTTTGTAATGAATATACTTTAGAATAATTTCTTTGAAATATGTTCAGAAAAAAAATTGAAAAAGATGAAACAATCTATGGCTTTTATTGTGAATACAATGTAAGAATTTATGTAGAGGAGAAATATTATGTGAGACACTTCTAATACTTCTACTGTCAACATGAAGTGGAGAAAAGGAAGAAGTAGAAATGACAAGCTGAGAACCATTAGTCAAATGTATGGAAATATTTGCCCTCATTGTCCAGATTGACCTTATTATTTTTATGCTATCATACAAATTCTTACGTGGAGAAGTCACTTCATTCAACAGATTGCTGATCACATTAGCAAACTATTTTAGATGCTGCCAGAAGTTCAATTCAGTTTATTTCAAGTTTTATATTCAGCTTTCAACTGGTAGGAAAAAACATACCACTAGAAGTTATTAAAAAAAGGAAAAAAAAGTGGTATTCAATGGCTCATATCCTCAAATGCTGAAAGCATTTGTGGAATCCTCAAAATCACTTCATGAATAAGACATTTATAACTTGAATAAATGATATATTCAAACCAGGCAATGAATGATACTGGTGCAAAAGTATTAGTGAGTGCTCTGGTAACCCTCTGATGTTTTAGCCTTGTTTTATTTGAATATAAAAAGAACAGGAACAGTTCAAGGTCTAGCAGACCATTGTTACTTGATAAAACCTCCTCCAGAGTAGTTTGAGTGAGGCAACTGGAGTTTTATTCCAGGACCACTTCCCCCAAATTGAAGGGATTCAATCCCTTTTTCTCTGTGATGGTCCAGAGATCACTCCCTTTTTCCCTCTGTCCAGAGATCACTGTATTCATGAGATATACCTCTATTAGTCTGAGCCATGTAGTATGTTTTTACTTTCTCTCAAATCAATCTCAGATTTTCCTCACCAACCTACACTTTCTATATAAACACAATACCCATGAAGCTATGGGATATATTTTCTAGGGGACAGTATTTTTTTCTTTTAGTATAATTGTAACCAAAGTTAAATTGTCCTCTGTCCTGCTGCTGCTTTCCTCTACCTTGTTCCCTCTTCCACTCCATGTTTTATCTTTTTGTTGTTAAAAATATTTTTAATGGCTTAGCTAATGGCAAATCATGAAAAGTTCAGAAGGGTAGATAACCATGCTCACTGTCAGTTCATGATTCTCCTTAATGGTATTTTGACCCTGCCATGGCCATTATAGCAACCTTGCTGGACCCATTTTTTTTCTCCTCGAAGAGCTGCGTAACCCCTAAACTTAAGCACTCAAAGAAGAATCCCAGAGAATTTTCCAAATTTCATGTAATTCATGAAATTTCAGATTTGGAAGGGATATTACATTTCATCCAGATTAATCCATATTATAACAGGAATCACCTCTATATATCTACAAATTTCTCCTGGTTCTATTGAAGTAATGGAAGATTCACTATTTTCAGATGAGTCCGAACAACCCTAATTATTAGTAGTCTTCTTTCTAAAATATGTTTCCTTTGCTACTTCCACTAATTGCTCCTAGTTTTACCCTTTGGGACCACACAGAATAAGTTTCTTCCCCCCTTCCACATGATAGATCCCTAAGTCTTCTCTTCATCAGGTTAGTCTCATTTCTTTCAACCAATCCTTAAAGGTTTGATGATATGGCAGTCAGTCTTATCATGATGTTGGTCATTTTTCTCTGAATGTGTTACAATTTTGTAATGTCTTTCCTACAAAACTTTAGCTCATAACTTTGGCTAAATGTTCAGAATAGTGGGGCAAAAGGGTCCTTGGTGTGTTCTAAAAGAGTTTTTTTTTTTTTTCCCTCTCAAGATAAAGACAAGCTGATAACAAAGCACAATGCCTCAATGTCTTCTGAAAAGGAAAATGTGCAGGAGGAATAATGCTTAAGTATGACCATATTTCATGGTAATTCTAAGTAGTAATTGGGTAGATAGGTAAGCCAATTTAAAAAAGATACATATTGTTAGCTACCCTATTTAGAATAACCCTTCCAATGTTTCTAGTTTATTTTTAAGGGTAATTTTTACTAGTAAAATGACATAGGAAAATAAGATATTTCTGAGAGAATCTCTCTATAAGCAATTAATATAAGCAAAAAGAGTAGAATTGGACTCAATTTTAAAACTGAAATCTATGATTAAGGATAGAACCCACTTTAGGTTTCATATAGCACAATGAGATACATGCATTATAGATCAATATATATCATGGACATGAATCTTCCCTATCAGTTCAGGGTCCTTCTTTATCACAGTTGCCACTTCTGGGAACTGCCACAGAACTCTCTCTTCTTTGGAAAATAGCCCAGAAAATTTGGATAATCTGGCCTAGTTGCCGAGGCAGAAGATAGAATGTTAAAGACAAATGCAGGGTTTGAGAACTTTTTAAAATCTCCCAAAGCTCCCAGTGCTAAATTAATGGAGGAACATTGACCAGGTGGGGGAATAAACAGGAGGGATTCACCCTAAGCTAGGCAGAAGTGGAAATTATAGACTCAATTAATTTAGTAGCATGAGAAATCAGTCAAGAACCATTTATTCAGTCCTAACTTTGTCTTGAGCATTATGCCAAATGCTTGGGAGAAAAAAAAAAGACCATATTCTTAAGTAATAAATAATCTATCAAGAGAGAAATCTTGATTCTCTGGAAGATCTAAGGAAAACTTTATGAGTATATATATATATATATACATAATTATATACATATAATTATATTATATATATGAAAATGTATATAGACTAATGTTCTATGAAAGGAACTTCTAAAATAAATCATAAACTATACATGTTGAAAATATTATTTTCTCTGGATTACGATTGAAGTCAAATAGTATTTCAGGAATCTGTTCAAGGTAGATTGGGGTTTATCAATAGCTATTCTTCAATAAAACTTTGAATTTTTCCTGAATAACTATTAGATCTAATGTGTCTATCTTTTGTTTTAATAACTTAGTTCAAAATATTTTTATGAAAATCAAGCTTTTGGAAATAAGGTTTACTTATCATTATGAAATAGTCAAAAATTTTATACAACTCAAGTGATTGTATATGGAGGTGAGAGGGTCTAATTTACAGTCACATGTCCAAATTCTACCAGACTGAATATTTAAAATCAGCAATGGCCTCCAAGATGTTATAATAGAAATGTGGTTAGCTGTCTCCTGAAGTAGATTATTACTTTAGAATGGGGTTACAGAAGTCACTGGCAAAGAGAGTTCTCTCTGAGTCTGTTCCCCAGTGGACGACTCCCAAAGGTATTTATCATTCTGCTTCATAACAGATGTGGAAAACTGCTTATAAGATTTAACATTTTGTCAAATAGTAAAGATTTTTACACATCTTGAAAGTACAATCAAGTCCCAATTATCCATAAAAAAAATTAAACCAGTCAGACTTTATGATCCCAGCACTACTAGATAAACTTATACTATGTTTCAGTGGGTTGGAGCTCTTAAATGCAAGTATTTAATACTTTCTTTAGTAAAACAGTAAAAATGGGAAATGATAAAAAGTTATATAATGTGTTCAAGTTAAATAGTATAAAATTTGTTCAAAAAACTGAATTATATAAGTAATTGACATTGCACAAAATTAAGTATGCTTATTTGATGAACAAAACTTTGATATAGAAAGAACTATGCTTTATTTTTAAAAGAAGGAAAAGATGTAACTAAATTCTGGACTCAATAACTGCTAGTTGAAAGTAAATATATACACACAAATTATATCAAGTGTAGCTAATTATAGCCATCAACTTTGGTGAAACTTAGAGATAAATTCTTTGTAAGATCTCAAACTCATCTACTAGTGAGTACTTTTTTTATGTTTTTCAAATTATGAATAAAGTAATTTACTTCTCCAGATCTTTTTTTAATAGATGAGGAAAATGAAGCAAAGAGGATTAAGTGATTTTAAAGGTCACATATTGAGTAATTGTCTAAGGCCACCTTTGAACTCAGGAAGATGAGACTTCCTAACTCTAGGCCCAGCACTCAATCTCCTATGCCAAAGCAGTCCCTCCTAAAAATAAATTTAAAAAAAAAAGAAAGGAAAAAACCTAACTGGATTATTTATTCAAACTGATACTTGGAAGTATTCAGACAAAAACAAAGCAAAACAAAAGACAATAGAAAATAAAACTTAGGTTTTACTTTGAAGTCTTTAAATATGTTAATTATACCCATCACAATTTGTGAGACTTGGGGAAACATTCTTTGTCAGAGAGAAAAACTCAGCTATTGTTGATTTTTCAAATTACACATAAAAATCTTTAAAATAAAAAAAATTAAAAAATTGAGTTTCAAATTGTTTCTCTCTTTTTCCTCCCATTTCCTCAAGAAGTCAAGGAATTTGAAATAGATTATAGATGTACAGTTGTGAAAAACATTTCTATATTATTCATGTTCAGAAAAAAAATAAAGCAGACCAAAAAAAAATTTCCACAAACAAAAATAAAAAAAATAAACCATGCTTTGATCCATATTCAAACTCTGTCAGGTCTCTCTTTGGGGACAGATTTCATTTTTATCATCCATCCTTAAGAAATCATATTGCTGAGAATAGTTAAGTCATTTATCATGGCACAATATTGCTATTAATGAACACAGTGATCTGAGGCTTTGCTTATTTCACTTTGTAACAGTTCATATATGTCTTTTCAGGTTTTCCTGAAAGAACCCTTCTCATTTCTTATAGCACAATTGTATTCCATCCCAAACATATACCACATCTTGTTCAACCATTCCTGAAGTGATGAGCATTCCCTCAGTTTCTGATTATTTGTCACCATAAAAATAGCTGTTATAATTTTGTACATATAGATCCTTTTCCTTTTCATTTCTAATCCCTCTGGGTTATAGATCTAATAGTGATATTGTTGAGCCAACAGGTATCCACAGTTTTGGATTTATTTCCAAATAGTTTTTTTTTTTTTTTTTTTTTTTTTTTTTTTTTTTTTTTTTTT
>JAJPUD010002738.1:6081-63869 GCA_023553655.1 Myrmecobius fasciatus
TAAGGGAAGCACAAAAAAAAGTTAAACAGAAAAGAGAAATCATAAGGAAATCAATAGAGATAAAATGTTTATATTTCTATATGGAAAGATGATACAACTCCTAAGAACTTTATCATTATTAGTGCAATTAAAAGGAGTATACATAGACAGCACAGGTGTGAGCTGACTATGAAGGAATGTTATCCAAAAAATTTAATTAAATTAGGGGAAGAGGTGCAATGAGAGAAGGGATAAGGGAAAGGAAAAACGGAAAATTATCACACATAAAAGAGGCATAAAAGGAAGAGCTTTTACAGTGAAGGGGAAGATGGGGAGTAGGGTTGACAGATACTGTTGGAACCTTATTCTCATTGGAATTGACTCAAAAAGGGAATAACATATACACTCAGGGAAGTACAGAAATCTATCTTACCCTACAAAGAAATAGGAAAGGAAGGAGATAGAAGAAGAGAAGGGGAACTGAGAGAAGAGAGGATAGATTAAGGGAGGTCGTTGTCGGAAGCAAAACTTTTTTGCTTTTTAGAAAGGACGGAGTAAAAAGAGAGAGAAGGATAAATAAAGAAAAAATAAGGTAGGGGAAAAAATCCAGTAAATAATCATGAATGTGAATGGAATTAAATCACCCATACAACAGGAGTGGAGAGCAGAATGGATTAAAAAACAAAATTGTACAATATTTTGTTTGCCAGAAACTCACTTGAAGGAGAGAGTGTGACACACATAGAGTAAAAATAAGGGACCGCAGTAGAATCCTCAGCTGGGGTTAATAAAAGAAAGAATGGGCAGCAATCATGATCTCAGACAAAGCAAAACCAAAAATATATAAAATTAAAAGATATAAACAAGGAAACTCCAGCTGGCTAAAAGTTACCATAGACAATGAAGTAACATCATACTAAACATATATATATATACCAAATGGCATAACAACCAGATTCTTAAAGGAAAAGCTAAATGATTTACAGGAGGAACTGGACACAACCAACTTCAGAAAAGCAGAAATATTAAATGCATCCTTTTCAACCACAATGCAGTAAACCTTATATTCAGTAAAGGGCAATGGAAACATCAGTTAAATTAATTGGAAAATAATTTAATCCTAAAGAATAAATGGGTCAGGGGCAGCTAGATGGCACAGTGGATAGAGCACCAGCCCTGAAATCAGGAGGACCTGAGTTCAAATCTGGTCTCAGACACGTAACAGCTGTGTGACCCTGGGCAAGTCACTTAACCCCAATTGCCTCAGCAAAAAAAAAAAAAAAGAATAAATGGGTCAAAGAACAAATCTTAGGGAGCAGCTAGGTGGCACAGTGGATAGAGCACCAGCCCTCAAGTCAGGAGGACCTGAGTTCAAATCTGGTCTCAGACACATAACACTTCCTAGTTGTGTGACCCTGGGCAAGTCATTTAACCCCAAATGTATCAGCAAAATAAATAAATAATGATATGCAAAACTAGAATTTTATGATTGTGCAAGCCCCATGTGTCCCATCCCCTCACTTCATTTCCAGGTATAGGATATCAGAGGATTAATCCCTGAAAAGCAAGAGCTATCAACTCAGTAGACTTTAAAAGGAGAAATGAATTCTATTCTATCTATGAGGGGAGAGGGATCTTCTCACAAACTTAGTGAGCTATGTGGCTTTTCACAAATGACAGCAAGAACATGTGATGAATCTGATATTGCACCATATTTTTCCCAGCAATGCTGAGATTGTGAACCTTAGCAGCAATCTCATGAATTGAAAAGACAGGGAATTTCTGGGTTCCTCAGTTGTTTCTGGCTATAATGTGGAGGGCACTTCCTATAGCTACTCTAATGCTTTTCAGAAAGTTGGTGCTTCCTACAAATACTACAAATAAATATGTCTAGGAAAAGGTGACTATTAATAGGAATATGAGCCCAACCTATATCTTGACTGCCAGGAGACAGAACCAAGATGAAAATGAAATATTTGTTTAGGTATTTATATGGTTTAAATATTTGTAAATGCTTATGGGTCTTATATAGTGGAGGAAATAACCACTCCTATCTCTGTTCTACTTTGTACATCGAATACCTTTGTGGAAGAGATCCTGTTGATTCCTTTTGTGGGACATGTGGGACATAAGCCAAAACTAAGTTTTGTTTAAGTGATTTTCCTTAGAGTTATACCCTGAATAAGCTGGAGATAACAATTGAATGAGCTCATTAATAGCTTTACAAGCCAGGTTATCCTAAGACTGAACACATTCTCCCTTATCCTAAGGCTGGGATCCTTCTTGGGAGAAGGCACTCCAGTCCTCTGGACCAGGGAGTACTTGTTAAAAACTCCTACATGAATGACTGTAATAGCCTATTTAACTGGCTCTCTTCTTCCTAGTCTTCCAATTTATTCTGCCATTGCCTAATTAATTTTACTAACACATCACTTTAACCATGCTTGAAAACCTACAATGACTCTCTGTTGCTTCTTGCATCCAATCTATCTAAACAGCATTCAAGACTTCCCATAATCTGTGTGCACACAACACTGCAAATCTTATTTTTATCTTCCCCATCATATACTCTTTGCTCTATTCAGGCTATAGCTTAATGATTAATTCTGGGATCTTTCTCATAGAACTCATTATCACCTGTGAGTGATGCTAAGATTTCACATGTCCCGTCCTCTACTGGAGTGGTTATTTGTATTTTAGCATTTTGCTCGTTAATGGAGATAAACTATAGAAAGATGTGAGAGTGGACAGCAGTGGCAGATAAGCTTCCATATTAGGCCTTTTTTTAAAAAAAACTAAATAAGAAAGGCTATTCTGCGCCTCATTTCTTTTCTTAGCATTAAATACTGAATGGGCATTGCCTTATTCAAATGAAGACCTGTTAAGGACCTTAGCTGAAAAAGATTCCAGATCTCCCACTGTATCCAGGGCCATCTCCAGGTGTCCTCTCTATACCTGGCCGCTGGAGGGGAAAGTGAGGCAGGTGACCTTGCACAGTCTTCTCTCACTTAAATACAATTCACTTGCACATAAAGACATCCCCTCCCTGATGCTGTGGCTCTCTTTGAGAATGAAGGACAAGCAATTGTGGGAAAGTAAAGTATTTAGAGAAAAATAATTAAAACTGATCTCCTAAAACAATGAACTCTATAAGCTATAATGAAAGGATCTGGACCTGGTCTAATGGCATGAAGTTTGGCTTTAGATTGGGAACATCTGGGTTTGAGTCCCGTCTCTGACAGTTGGGGAATGATAATGGACAGCTCAATTCTTTCAGAACATAGATTTAAACCAGAAAAGGACCTTAGAAGGAATATAGTCCCACCCTTTCACTTTGTAAATGAAAAAACTTAATCCTAGAGAGATAAAGTGACCAAGATCACACAAATGCAAGTGCCAGGGCTGGAATTGGAATAATAACTGAGAGATGAAATAATGGTCTCTGACTCCAAAGCTAGTGTCCTTTCCACTATACAGCTCTACTTTTCTGAGCCTCCACTTCCCCAGCTATAAAATGGGGTTAAGAATACTGATATTACATTGCTTGTCACAGGGTTATCTTTGAAGTATTCTCTATAGAAACAGGTAGTATAAGGAACTACCATTTCTTGAGGAACAATTTGGTGATAAAATGGGGACAATATCATCTCATAGTAAGCACTTCATAAATGTCTATTGACTAAGAGTAGACATTTACCAAGAGTTATTATTTGTGTAGAGCTTTCCATGAAAACATTAGGTCAGTGTGTGATAGGTGGTTAAAGCAACATTATCTACCATTAGTGTACAATATTAAGTAATTTAGGAAGGGAAGGGAATGTTAAATTTGTCAGTGATTAAGGGTAATTAACAGGCTTGGAGAGAGAGAATAAACAGATCCAGAGAGGAAAACATTGTTTGGGCCCTGATGGTTCAGAGTGAATGTGCATGATAATTTTTTCTACTTTGGCAGGAAACTCTAAGGTTCTTGCCCCCAACCCAGATTGTGCTAGCTCTGCCTCAAATATATGCCTTATTTCTTCTTCTTTTTTTATTAAAGCTTTTTGTTTTCAAAACATATGCAGGGATAATTTTTCAACATTGACCCCTGCAAAACTTTGTGTTCCAAATTTTCCCTTCCTTCCCTCACCTAGATGGCAAATAATCCAATATATGTTAAACATGTTAAAGTATATGTTAAATCCAATATATGTATACATATTTATACAATTATCTTGCTGCACAAGAAAAATCAGATCAAAAAGGAAACAAAATGAGAAAGAAAACAAAATGCAAGCAAAGCAACAAAAAAAGTGAAAATGCTATGTTGTAATCCCCACTCAGTTCCCACAGTCCTTTTTCTGGGTGTAGATTATGCCATATATATATATATATATATATATATACATATATATATATATATATGTATGTATGTATGTAAGTATTATTGACTGGGTAAAAAACGCCATTTGCCTCATTTCTTATCTAACCTTAGTCGCTGAATGGTATTACCTCAGTCAAACTGAGACCTGGGAAACACTTTAACTTAAAAAGGCCAGGGTCTCCCACTGGATCAAAGCCATCTCCAGTTGCCTGATCTATATATGTCCTGATATCTTACCACTGGACTCAAATGACTCTGGAGGACAGAGTCCACTCTCACTTAAATCCAATTCAAGTCAAGGCATCACCTTCTGATGATGAATGAAAGACAACAACAGTGGTGAAAGACTTGTCCAGAATAACATACCCATTATGAGTCAAGGGGAGACTTGAACAACAACAACAATAGTGAAAACTAGCATTAAAAAAAAATTTCTTTAAGGTTGGCTACATGCTTACCATATAAGCTTATCTGATCCTCACAATATCCCTGTGAGGTGGATGCTATCATTCCCATTTTTACAGATAAGAAAGATGAGGAAGATGATAAGGTGGAAAAGATAAGGAAACTGAGACCTAGAAATTAAGTCCTTTGTCCATGGTCTTACTGCTAGTAAGTAACTGAGGTAGAACTTAAACTTAGGTCTTCCTTACTCCAACTCCAGTACTCTGTCTACTGTGCCTCTTAAATATCACTGAGAGAATTGTTTCTTTTCTTTCATTGACTACTAACACACATATTCTTTGATTGTCACATTTGAAATGAAATCTCCAAGTCTTGACTTAAAGAACAGTTTTCCTTCTACCTTTTACAATGCTAAATTATTATTGTGGTAGTATTGTTATAATTGTCATTATTATTATGTATTGAGGCAATCCATTTTACTTTCTTGTAGTTTTGACTATTTGGAAGTTTTTTCCTTATAAGGAAATTATTTCCTTATATCAAATCAAAATCTGCCTTTCTATAACTGCCATCTAGAATAAACCTAATTCCTTTTCCACATGGAGCTTTTCAAATATTTGACCTCAACCATTATGATTTTCCTAACTTTTCTGTGGTTCTTAAAAAACAAACAAAAAAATAGACACAGACTTAAATCAATCCCTTTACCACATATTTTCCAAGAAAACCATTTAGTGATTATTAATACAAAGGAGAAATATGCTATGATTGGCTCTTAAAGCTAATCCCAGACTACTTTTCCATGCTTATTAAGTACTACTTTTTCTTCACACACTACATTCCATCCAACCTGGCCTACCTGCTGTTTACTTCAAATAACATTCCATTTCCAGTATCTCTATCTTTGTACTGGCCACCCCTCAGATCTGGAATGTACTCATTCCTTACCTCCATTTCATGGATTCCATGGTTTCCTTCAAGGTACATTTCAGGTGCCAACTCCTATGAGAAGATTATCCTGATCCCACCTCTCTCCAGATATTATTTCATGCCTACTTTTGTAAATATATTAGTTTTCTGTGTTTTTGTTTTCTCCCAATAGAATGTAAGCTTCTTGAGAGCAAGGACTTTTCCTTCCTCTTTTCTTCCTTCCTTTCCTCCTCCTCCTTTCCTCCCCTTTTTTCCTTCCTTCTTTTCTTACTTTCTTCCCTTTCTTCTTTCTTCCTTCCTTCCCTTTATTTCTTCTCTTCCTTCCTTTCTTTCTCTCACAACATCCAGCATAGCATCTGACACATACTAGGATAATAAGTCATAGAATGAGAACTACAAGGTACCTCAGGGATCATCCAGTCCAATCTCCATTTTACAGATGAAGGCCTAGGGAGTTTGATTTGTCAAAGGTCAAAAAGGTAATAAGTATCAGAGCATTTAATAAATGCTTGCTTCTTCTTGCAATTATTAAAGCATAGTAGGATTGTTAAAAACAGAAAAAATATGGCTGAAATTATTTGCCATAAATTTGTGTAAGTTTATTTTTTAATTTTAAATTCATTTCCAGATTAGTCATGTTGTGAAAGAAAATAGAGATAGAAAAATCAAAACAAGAAAAAAAAGGTATTCTTCAATCTGCATTTAAACTCCATCAATTCTTTCCTTTTTTGGTCATAGGTCCTTCAGAATTATCTTAGATCATTGTATTGCTGAGAATAGCTAAGTCATTCACAGTTGACTATTGTACAGTGTTCTTGGAGCTCTGCTCACTTTACTTTGCATCAGTTCATATAAGTCTTTCCAAATTTTTCTGGAACTATCCTCATTGTTTATTGGAGCACAATAGTTCTCCTAAAATCATATCCCACAGCTTGTTCATCCATTTCTTAATTGATGAGAATCTTCTCGATTTCCAAGTAGTAAGGCAAAAATAGTTCCTAGCTTCAAAGAGCTTACAATCGAACAGAAGAGGCAACATGTAAATAAATAGATTCATTAAAATATATGCAGAGTAGATTAAAAATAACCTTAAGTGAGAAAGGTTCCAGAGCCTGAGGACTTAGAAAAAGCCTCCTGCAAAAGATGGAATCTGATCTGAGTCTTGAAGGAAGCAAGAAGAGAGAGCATCCTAACATATAGTGAATCCAAAGGGAGATGGAATTTAATGTGTTAGAAACAGCAAGAAAGAGATATGGCTGGATCATAAAGTTCTTGCAATGAAGTAGAGTTTAAGATTGTAAAGGAAGGGGCAATCCTTCCCCATCCTTCCCACATTTTAGGTTGTGAACGTTTCAAATGTCAAAGGACTTTGTAAACATATTATTATTTGATGTATACATATGACATCGAGCTACATAATCTTACTGAAAAACAAGTAAAACAACTTTCTTATATTGTGAATTCCTCCAATGATAGTAAAAAAACATTCTTCTTTGGTTTCAATGAGGAGCAAAATGGCACCACTATGTTAAAATCGAGTTACAGAGTGTCCAACTGTGGCTGATCAGACCAATATGAGCTTGGAGGCAAGATTGGACACAAATAGTCCATATGAACATTTGGGGGAGCTTCTCTAATTTTGCATATTTTGTGTTTCCTTTGAACTAATTCAATTCTGCTTTGCTCATGAAGTGCAGTACCTCCTCCAATGAGGGAACACCATAGAATGTTGGGTTTGTTCTGGGAAGACTGGTACCTTTGGGATGAAGGCTGCAGAGCCCTTTATAGGGATGCTTTCCATCTTTGGTGCCCATCTGATTCACCTAACTCTCACCTGTGGTTCCAAGGAGCTGTAGCATGCACACTGGCCACAATCCAGTAAACTGTTTTGGCAGAAGGGCTAAACCATATTGAGGAGTAACCAAAGGGTCTCAAACTCTTTACCTCAAACTTGTAAGGACTTCCTCTGGTGGAATGGGTGGATGAGAACAATTTAGTAAAATGCAATATGATTCAATGAGAATAAAACTCTTAACATATGCTAAAGAAAGATAGAAATTAAAGGCTTTGGGCTTGAATCTAGAAGCCAAATATAACCAATGGAAGAATGCAATACTTACAAATAAAACAATTCAGGAAAAAGTTATAGCTCAATAATTAAGAAATTTGCAAGTATCTTGAAATCAAAGACTAATGTGGGAGGAACAAATCTAAAGCAATTAATGCCTACACAATCCTGGTCTTAAAGTACACTTCTTAGAACTGTGAAATAGACTATAAAAGATGTAGGAGGTATATTAACAAAGTCTATACAATACTAATGAAAAACAAGGTTCTATGGCAGCTGTTGGAAAATGAATGCTTCCTCACCAGAAAGGAGGAAGTAGAATGAGAGATAATCTAGGAGTACATGCTTTCTTGGAATAAGAAATGGCAAATTACCTTATTACCAATACAGACTTTAAAAAGAATAAATGAATAGTCCTGAAACTAGAGCATTTTCATATACTGAACTTTGTTATTCACAATCATCTGTTAATCACAATCCACTAAAACTTAAGGGTGATATATTGAACAAATATCACCATATCAAATATTTATAATCTCCAGTTTGTTACAGAACAAAGAACTTTCAAAATATAGATGATTAGTAGAAGAAATCAAAATCATTTGAGAGCTGGTCTGAGCTGCTCCTGTACTGAGTTTGCTCTATGAGCCTACTGAAGATGAAATTTTTTTTTGTTTATTTTGGAGAGGCAATTCAGATTAAGTGACTTGTCCAAGGTCACACAGTGTCAACTGTCTGAGGCTGGATTTGAGTTCAGATCCTCCTGACTCCAGGGTCGGTGCTCTATTCATTGTCCTATCTTATTGCTCCTGAATTGTAGGAGAGTACCTTTATTCAACTATGCAAAGCAGTTATTTTATACATCTTTTTCAATCAATCATGTCTAGAGCATATTTTTAAAAATTGTTGCTAGAGAGTGAATTTATCCTAGGACTATTTCTAGCTGAACTTCATTGGAAAAAATTAGAAAATATCTTTTTCCCCTCACTCCACCCCTCCCCCAGTTTTGACCTGTTTTCCTCAGTGTATGGAAACCCTTAAGCTAACTCCCTCCACAGATAAAGACTGGCAATTCATCTGTGACTTATAATATTAGAGAGTTGTTTAAGGATGCTAATGGGTTAATTGACTTGATACTGCTTATGAAGCTCATGTATGTCAAAAGTGGTACTTGGATCCAACTTTTTCTGATTCCAAAGACAACTCTTTATTAGCTATTTCATTCCTCTTGTCGGTAATACTTTACTTTATAATTTCCAAAGCATTTCTGCAGATATTATCTCATAGAATTATAAAATCATAGAAGCTAAGATTTGAGAAGGACCTCAAAGATCATTTCAAATCTCTTCATGAATAGGAATTTCCTCTAAGATATCCCCCACAAGAGGTCATCCAAATTCTATGTCAAGAGTTCTTTGTCTTTTTTGTGACCTGGACCTCTCTTGGCAGTATAGTAAAGCTACAGACTGCCTCTCAGAATATGTTTTGCTGCCTATGTTAATAATAGAAGGAAAGGAAGAATTTCAGAAAAACCTAGAAAGACATCAACTGATGCATAGTAAAGTGAGCAAAACCAGAAGAACATTGTATACAGTAACAGTAATCTTGTGTGATGAATTATAAATGATTTAGTTATTTTCAGCAATACAGTAATTCAAGATAATTCCAAAGTACTCATTATAAAGCATGCTATCTGTCTCCAGAGAAAGAACTGATAGTGTGAATAAAGACTGAAACATGATATTTTTACTTTCTTTCATTTTTAAAAATTCAATCTTCTTTACAAAATGACAGATAAGGAAATGTTTTACATTATTGCACATGTAAAACATATATTGATCTCAGGGAGGGGGAGAGGAAGGAAGAAGGGAAGAACAGAATTTAGAATTCCAAACTTTAAAAAAAGTTTCTAAAATTATTTTAACATGTAATTGTGGAAAAAATAAAATATTATTAAAAATAATGGAACAAATTGCTAAATTGTAGTTAAATGTTCATGAAAATGAAGGGGTAATTTTTTTGTGTGACCAAACTCATGGATACCTGAAAATTTATCTATAGTTCTATTGGTCTAAACTTTGAGATTAAGAAACCTTGCTCTATGTGAAGATCTGTAATAAAAGACACCTAATTGACTTTAATATTTGCTTACATATTGTCTCCCCTTTTGATTGCATAAGTTCTTCAAGGGCAGGGACCAATGCTTAGCCCAGTGCCTGGCACATAATAGGTATTTACGTAAATCTTGACTGATTAACAATTCAATGCTCCAGAGCTGAAGCAATTTACCAGCCTTCACCTCCCCCAGGAGGAGGGATTATATATTTACTTAGGCACACTCAATTTATTGACCAGTAGAAAGGTGGGATGTGTTCTTTAAATGTAACTTTGTGGTACTAAAATTCAATCAGTATCCTTTGTAAATGCTTTCATACGATGTTTGACCAGGGCAACACAGTGTGAGGAATTCCCACCTTCCTCATTCTGCTTTTTATTAATGTAGCCTAAGATCCTTTTCATCTTATGGTATTAGAATACACTTGGTTCATATTGTGGTCTCCTAAAGTCTTTTTCACTTAAACTATTATATAAGTTATTTCTTCCTTCTATATGCTTTACTATGTTTTGTCTCAGTGGCTCTTTCCCTAACCATCCAAATGTTCTGCTTACTAGTTAGTGGCAAGTCTAATGTTTTATACATTTTTAAAGTGTTTTGAATTTCTTCTCTATTTGATAGGCTGAAATTATCTATTCTTGTAAACATCTATTGTGATTGGATGTCCCCAGTTCTATGTTCTCATCCTTATTTCAGTAATTATTGTTTATTTTAGAAATGAAAGCTTTATTAAAAATAATACCTCTAGGAGAGTATCTTTATACCCCCAGTTCCTGACATAGAGCCTAGCATATGATAGATACTTAATAAATGCTTATTGAAATACATTAACACATTTCTCTGTTTCAATGTGCATTTCAGACTATATGTCTTGACTTGAATACATAAATTCTTGAATTCATCCTAGGAAACATTCGTGTTTAAGACCCCTGCAACAACCTCACCATACAATTCCTCAATTTTCTTAACTCCAATGATCTCTTTTTTCCCTGAGACTGTCTTGATTTATCTTGTTTCTCCCAGTGCATCTTCTCCTTGACTTCATTTACTTACCCCATATAACCTTTACTCTGTTATGAGCTTTCATGTTTCATTGGCTGTAACCCAAGAATTCCTTGACCCTTTTAGTCCTCATTCATCCCATTTCTTAAATACCTTAAATCTGATGGGATGGTCATATACCACGAATGTTCCATGTCTCCCCTTAGAAATTCTGACATTCTCCCATCTGGTCATAATCTGTTACAATTCTACTTCTTCTTCTTATGCCTTATAAGTCTACTGATTCTTATGCCATTCTTTATTCTCACTGAAATCTCCAATCCCTCTGATGAGGTACGATAAGTCACAAAGGTGGAAAATTGTCTGGAATGCACAGCTTGAACCATCTCCAGATCAAGGGACCAAGCATGATTATAACACTTTTACAAGCTAATTCTAGCTGAATTAGCAAGAGGAAAGGTAGCACCTCTTCTGGGAAAGGTCCAGAGCAAGATGTGCTAACTATGCTAATTATGTGTATCAGCAAATTATATAAGATAGCCTTGGATTATATACAGTAACTACGGGCATCAATACAGAATAGCTTTGTCTGTACAAGATAACTCCACCAGGTCAGCTTTCTCCTCACTGGAGCCCTCTCAGATACTGGGTTGCTACCAAAAATTTGATCTTTTGTTGGAGTCTATTCACCCCATCACCCCTACCCGATCAATACTTTCTCTCTCTCTTTTTAAAGTACAAAATACTTTATTTTTTTAATCAACAAAAGTCTCTTTCTCTCAGTTACCCTGAATGAAAAAAACAAAACTATTATTGCAAACATGTATGGTCAAGCAAAATGAATTGCCCCATTGGCCATGTTCAACAAAATGTTTCAGTCTGCATTCTTAGTGCATCACCACCATCAATAAGTGTGTAGCAAGTTTCACCCTGAGTCTTCTAGAATAGTGGGTTAGTTCTTGCTTTGAGTAAAATTCTTAAGTCTTTCAAAATTGTTTCTCTTTACAATATTGTCACCATCTTTAGATTAGACAAATTACTTTTCCTTTGCTTTTCTAATTTATTTTATCGCTTTATGTCCAAGTCATGTACCTATTTGGAAATTATCTTTAAATATGGTGTCATAACTTGGCCTATACCTAGTTTTTGCCAGACCACTTCCATATTTACCAATAGTTTTTGACAAATAGTGAGTTCTTATCCAAAAAGCTGGAATCTTTGACTTTATCAAATACCAGGTTACTGTGTCTTTTGATTCTGTACATTATCTACTTAATCTGTTCCATTAAGCAATCTTTCTATTTTTTATATCAAATTCCTTTTAGTATACCAATACCAACTAGCTTTTAAAAATTATTGCTTTGTAGTATAGTTTGAGGCCTGGTACTGGTAGATTCCCTTCTTTCTCACATCCCTTGGCTTACAATAAAATCTTCCCACTTATTTTTTCAATATGAAAAGAAATAAATTTTACAGCGGAAAAAAAAATTTTATAATTTATCCGAAGTATGCCCAAAATAATTAATTTTTCACAAAGAAGACTTTATTCAGTACATCACTTTTTCACCCCCTGAGGCTTGCCCAGGGTCACACAGCTAGGAAGTGTTAAGTGTCTGAGGCTAGATATGAATTCAGGTCCTCCTGACTTTAGGGCTGGTGCTCTATCCACTGCACTACCTAGCTGCCCCCTACATCACTTTTTTTAGTATCATAAAATTTTGAATATTTATCAGAAGAGTCAAACAAATTAATGAGAACTTTAATTCTGTTTCTTTTTAAGGAAGTTTTATTCTCAGATTAGTTTTTCAAAGAGATACCTGAATATCATACATTTAACAATTTGCTTCTGGCTTTGGATTTAATTGAAAATAGGACTTGAGAATTCTGATTGATTGAGAGAAGTTGTTATAAACAGAAATAAAATCTTGTGAGGATATTTTGTGAAAATTGGATATGCTTCTCTAAGGGTATAACAAAAATGTTTTAACTTTGTTGACTGGAAACCCATTTGAAATTTCTGGGTATTACAGAGATCAGTGAGTTCTTCTTTTACTGGGATGCTGCCATTAATTTCTTTCTAGATAAATATGAAAAAGATTTTACATCTAAAAATCATTCATTTTATTTTAGTCAGTAAATATTCTTTAATGTGTCAAATTTTTCAGATGCATTATGCCTTCTTTCCTTGCCCACCTACTACTTCCTCTTCACTGTGTCTCTCCAGTCTACAATTTTCTCTAATAGAACTACTTTTATAATATTTTAAATATAGTTATTTAACAGATATTTCTAGTGTAACCTTGCTTGATAAGCTTCTCATACCTCATGTGGTTAATAAGTAACCCAGATTGGAAATCCATGTCTAATAATGATAGAAAATTCATCTCCTAAGGTAACTACTTTTGTTCGAAATTTGTAAGGTCAAAGTTCTAAAGCTAGAAAGAATATCAGAGGTTATCTAGTTCAATCTCTCTTTTTTTAAATAAACTAGTGATCTCCCAATTTTCATGTTCTCCTACCAATAAAAATGTTTTGAGTATTCCTAAAGCATGTGTGTACATACATACACACACATACACATATCTATGTTTATAAATTCTCTCTCTCCTTGTATATAGTCATGCTAGACACCATATAAGATATGCCAAAATAGATGAAAAATTAAGATGAAATAAATAATATTTGAACAACACACTATATTTTTATTAACTCTACAAAAACATTATTTGTATTAAGATGATATTTTGAAGTGAGAATAATGTGATTGAATATGCTGCAATGATTTGAAAAAAAATCTTGATCTAAAACTTAATAATATAGTAATTCCAATGTCTTGTTTCAAGTTCAATTTGTTTTGATACTTGACTTTTATGGCTGTCATAGCAGGAAAAGCTATCTCACATAGATACAGGGATGTTAATGGGAGATGTGTATCATTGGCTTTATTTATTGAATCATGAAACTTAATTTTTTAATTCCATCCACCAATTATACAAAGTATTTTGCTGAAATTCATCTACTAAATTTGTCTCCTTCCTAGTATTAGCCAGTTGTTCTTGCAAATTATTGGAAGGGGTTGGTTGCATTTTTATTTATTTATAAATAGGCTCACCACTCACTGCCACTTTTCTTTGAGAAGATTGTTAAACAGGTTAGCAAATTCTGTTCCCATGTTTTAAAGTGTGCAGATATTAATTTTAGGAATAAAAACTTAACTTTAAAGTGTCTTGCTAATTGTGATGGTTCCATAATATCAGTAGCTAATATCTTTTGGATTTAGGATAAAATTCACTGGGGCGGCTAGGTGGAGCAGTGGATAGAGCACCAGCCCTGAAATCAGGAGGACCTGAGTTCAAATCTGGTCTCAGACACTTAACATTCCCTAGCTGTGTGACCCTGGCCAAGTCACTTAACCTCAATTGCCTCAGCAAAAAGGATAAAATTCATCATTAATTAAGCTTTATGTAAATCCACATTTTTAAAAAAGCCTGGTAATTTTAAATTTCTTTGGTTGACTTTTTGGCAGAGGTGATTCAACCAGTCAATATTCTTGTTACCTCATAATGTGACTGATGAGACTATTCTAAGAGTAGAAAGTTTTGCCATTGGCTTGTTGATCGATTGTGCTCACATTAGTATTACATTTAATCTGAGATTTCTTACAACAATCTTTTAAAACCATATCTATTTTGTAGAGATTAAGTTATTTAAAAGTAGATAATATAATTTGTAAATCCACCTAATTGGGAACATGTCATAAAAGACAAAAGGCAGTCCCTGCCCTTAATCTATTGGGAAAACAATTTACAAATAAATATATACAAGCAAGTTACATATAGGATAAATAGAAAATAATTAATGAAGGGAAGGCTCTGGAATTGAGAGGGTTGTAGTAGGAGGGATTTTAGTTGGGATTTAAAGGAAGCCCAGGATTAGGTGGAGTTGAGGAGGGAGAGCACTCTGGACTTGGGAGATAGGCAATGAAAATGCCTGGCTCCCAGAGTCTTGTTTATGGACTACATCCAAGGATACATGTCAGAGAAGAAGGGGTAAGGGAGGGGTGGGGGATAAGTTAGGAAAGGCTTTAAATTGCCAAACAGAACATTTTGTGTTTGATCCTGGTTGGTAATAGGGAGCCACTGCAGTTGGATAAGTGTAGAGGGGGAGAAGTATCATTTTGTAAGAGTCTAAGTTGTTGAGCTGGTATAAATCCATGTTGGTAGAAAGATAATTTTCCATATGGACCCTTTCAGGAGATGCAAACTATTTTCATATAGCATATAGCATATATTAGATTGTTTATCACCTCAGGGGAGGAGGGCTGGAGGGAGAGGGATAGAAGGGAGTGACTGAATTTGGAAGTCAAAAATTTTAAAAATGAATGTTTAAAAGTGTTTTTACATGCATCTGGAGGAAAATAAAATATTATTAAAAACATGAAAAATATTTTCATAACAATTCAAAAGTTATTTTAGATTCGAATATGGTAAACATTAATAAATGTAATCAACATAAACAAAAGCTATTTAGGGCATCATCTCTTTTTAAGAATGTAAAAAAGTCCTGAGACTGAAAAGTTCAAGAATTGTTAATGAAATCATAGTAGTGATTTTTTAAAGGGTGTGTGTGTATGTGTATATGTGTGTGTGTATAGACATATGAGAATACTTAATATTTATTGACTTGGGAGAATATAAAAAATGAAAAGTGAGTGAATAACTGAGGGGTTCAACGCTGGGGAAAGTACATAAACTTTATTATATGCCAAATTTGTGACATCTTTTTAGTCTGCTTTAAAAAGATCTTTTTGCTTACTTTTTGGTACTTTCCTAAGTCCTGGAGGAGGGAGGAGGCCTCTAGCAAACTAGTCCCATTTATGAATGTTGTCTTAGGCTCATTCCTTTCCCTAGTGTTTTCCTGGCCTTGCTCCCCATAGACTTTTCCTAAGCTTTGGACCTTTTGTTCTAATACTTGGTTTATAACTTCTTGCCTAGAGCTCTGGATGGATTGCATTTGTGAGCCCTTGGCTTTGAGGAGAGCCTGGCTTTCTGTTAACTGCTTGGATCCTATTTTGGACCACACCCTGCCTCCTTCTCCACCCTCCACCCCCTTCCTCCAGTGAATTCATATTTTCCATAACCTGGACAATTGGCCCATGAAATACATATCAAAGGCAAAATCTTAAAAAAAACAACAATTATGAAAAAGATCCCACTTATTTGGAATTTGGAATTTCAGTCTAAATCCTAGCCCCAAATATAGCTGTGGTATAGTAGAAAGACCACTGGACTGGGAAATCTGGAAATTTTATTTCAGTTTTTGTGTTTTGTGTTGCTTTGTGCAAATTACACAACCTCTATGGACATCAGTTTCTTTATTTGTAAAATGAAGGCATTGAACTACATTGGCAGAAATTTTTGACCTAGGGACCAAAAACATTAAAAATGACTGAGGACCTTTCCCAGGAGTTTTCGCTTATGTGGGTTACATCTGTTAGTATTTACCATATGAGAAATTAAACTGTCTTTGCATTATTATTAAAATGCCTCAGACTTGGTGGAGCCCCAAGCATCCCTATGCAGTGGGAAAGCAGACTTGAAAGAATGACCTAGACACCAGACTAGTTTCTCAAAGGAAAGGACTTGATTGTCATATAAAGCAGCATGGAATCATGAAGCATCAAGGAACTAGTGGGTCTAAGGGGTACTCCAGGATGGGTATTTTATAGAGAAAGGTGAGGGGTGGGGGAGAGAGGGAAAGACATTTACTCTCTGCTCTTTGTTCACTGGTTAGACCCTTTCCAGGGAGATGTTTACTTCTTAATCCTTGGTCAAATTTTGAGAAAAACAAAGGAATAGAAATGTGTGGCAGGACTCAAGCTTCCTGGCATCTTGTATACAAAGACTCAAGCTCCTTGCTCCTGGGTGTGTGGTTAACCATGTCCTGTTTAACACAACTCAACTCCTGCACCTGTCCTGGTGGGCAACAACTTCTTTTTCCTTTCCTGCTCCTAACTACAGAGGCCCTGCTGGGGCCTACTCCATTTCCCACTTTTTGTTTTGGGGAGAGTAATAGGAATCAAGGAATGAGGATGTAAGCTGCATTATCTGTAACACAAGAGCTGTCCAGGGACAACAAGGGATACACAGGAAATCTTGATTATGCTTCCTGAGCTGCTCCAGAGGAGGCTGCTACTTCATCAAGAGAAATGGGATGGTTTGGGTTGCAGGAAGAATTGGTGTTGGCACAAATTCCTAGAGAGGGAGTCTCATTTTTTAGAATTCACTGGAAAACAAAATGAATGAGATTCCTGGTGGGATGGGAGAGAATACAGGGGACCCCAACAAGGGAGAGGTCTTCAGTCCTGGATAGGTAATTCTGAATTTCCCAAGCTTGGTGGGAAGGTCCTAAAAGGTAGTGATTGATCCTATCTGAATATGGTGGTTTTGCAAATTTAAGGGGGAACTGGTGACATTCAGGGTAATCTCCTGAATGGTAAAAGGGGAGGACTATCTTTACAGAGCTCGAATTGCCAGGACAGAGCCAATAGGAGCTAAGGATAGGGCCACGGGGTCACTAGAAATAAAGGATGAGGTGGAGAAGCTTCCACTCTGGATACTTGGGGAATAAACAATGGGACAGTGGTTTCTATAAGCCAGCCAGAATCAAAGGGATGAAACCTTAGAAGGTCAGTTGCCAAGGGACACCACAGAGTTGCTAGTCTGGTGTCCTTTACAATGCACGACAGAAACCTAAGAAAAGATAGTCTAGCATGGAGCTTGTCGAGATTGGGGAGGGCTAAAGTTGGTGCTGAAGGAAGGTGACACTTTAGATCCTGGAAAGGATGTTTCCTGAAAGGGTTACTCCATTCAAGGAGGGAGCTATCTGTTCCACAGGTAGCTTCATAGGCAGGGGTGACAATGGAGCTAAAAGAGGGTATCCAAAGCCAGCAATATCCAGCCATACCAAGGAAAGTCCTCAGCTGTCTCTTAGTGATTGGCTGTGGAATGGAGAGAATAGCTGCAGCTCTAGATGGTGCTTAAGAGGATGTTGCTTCTCGTGGGGTATCTTGTGGGATTTTTAAGATTTACAAGGACAGGGGTTACTTTGAGGGCCCTTCCCAGTATGCTATCTTCCCAGGTCTATAAGTCTTTGGAAAGGGGAGGCAGGGGAGAGGTAGATGGTGGAAAGAGGTGCCAGATGGAAGAGTAATATAAAAATAAAGCCAAGATTAGACATAAGGTGTTGGCTAAGTAAGGGACACAGGTATTTGGAGAAGACCAAAAACTGATGGAAATAAAGAAGGTCTTTGTAAGCACAAGCCAAAGGTCTTGTGCATCTCCCGATTCGGGGTTTGCCTTCTAGATCCACAAGGAGTTGAGGGAAAGGATAGGTCTTATCACAGAAAGAGGTAAGAACAGAATAAGTGGCTCTTGTTTCTACCAAGAAGGGGTTAGATTTACTCTTGATATCCAAAGTCACCCTTGGTTCAGACAGAGAGAAGTTCAAGGAGGGAGCCAGGCTGCCCCATGGCCCATCAGTCTGAGTCTTGAGAGACTCTGGTTCATATCTCCTGTATGGCCACCCTGGGGGCAGTCCCCATTCCAGTGTCCCTCCCAGTTACAGAAGGGACAAGGTCCAGGAGACTGCGCAGACAAGAGGACTTGAGGACAGTCTCAGGACCAATACCATCCTTCTTAACCTTTAAAGCAACAGAGAGATGGGAGTCATGGTTCTGGTCATTAGCCACCACTAAAGCAGTGGTCAAATCCTAAACCTGTCTAATCTTCCAACCCTTCTGTACCTCCTGTACCTCCCCCTATTATTATAGACCTTAAAGACCACAATGAGCAATTACCAAAAGGGAATTGGGGGACCCTTTTCCAGTTTTTGGAGCTTCCAGCGAATATCTGGAGCTGAATTTGAAATAAAATACATGGCCAGGACTATGGTCCCTGCTGGGAATCAGGATCCAAATTGGTGAACTTGAGGGTAGTGTCCCAAAGTCTGTTACTAAAAAGGGCCTCGTTTTAACTCTGAGCCCTGCAGGATGCTAATCTGTCTTAAGAACTCAGAGTTAATTGCTTGATCCATCCATTTTCCAATTTGTATATATTTCCATATGATGGGGGGGTTCACTTCCAATCAATCCAATCCACTCTTTAGAGGACATCATAATTCAGTTCTAATATGGGTTCTGCAATCTCAGAAAGAACCCAATATTTATTAGTTTTCTCCTGGCTTTCTGTAACTTCCTCAAACCTTCGAAACATGCTTTTAACCTTTTTATTTATTTATTAATTTATTTGCTTTTTGCTGAGGCAATTGGGGTTAAGTGACTTGCCCAGGGTCACACAGCTAGGGAATGTTAAGTGTCTGAGACCACATTTGAACTCAGATCCTCCTGACTTCAGGGCTGGTGCTCTATCCACTGCGCCCCCTTTTAACCATTTTCCCCCATTTTTCGTATCTCTTGTGGTTTGAAAATCCAAAGCTTTCTTACTTTCCATATTCTTTCCTCTATCCTTTCCTAATTCTCTTTTCTAATCTCCATAAACCTTTATTCAGACCACACAACTTCCCTTTGCTTGTTACATAGCTTCTGCTTACTTCACATAGTCAGCCTGCTGAATATTCACTGTAAGGAACGGAAAGGTCTCTCTTCTCCCCTCCTCCTTCTGGGAATCTGGGCGGTCCTTTGGCCTGCCCCGCCTTCTCACCGCTTCTCCCGCCCCCGGCCCCGCCCCCAGGGGCGGCACTATTTTGAGTCTCCTCCCCCAGCAGAAAGTTTCCTCCCCACCGGCAGACAGTCGGACGGAGTTACTGCCGGGAAGGATCGTGCTGGGAGACCCTGGTGTCCCTGGAGCTGTCCGCAGAGCAGGTGCAGGGGTCCTTTCAGAGCCTGGGCGCATTGTGTGCACACCACGCCTTGCACCCGCGGGACCTCAGGGAACCCTCCCTGGGGCAGTCTCAAGGGGGCTGCGGGAGTGGAGCCCAATGTCCAGATGAATAAGTGGGGGCCTGGCTGGGCCAGGTTAGGGTTGCCGGAATGGGGGCTCCGTGGGCAAGAGGGGGCTGCCGGTGCCAGGTGGGTATGATGGGCAGGGCGGGGGGCCTTGCCCTGCTCCGCTCCCGGGGGATAAGGAGGAAGGTGGGACAGAAGAGTTGCTCCCGCTTTAGAGAGACTTCGAGAGGAAGGAGTTGGGGTGGGGAGGAGGGAGGTCTGAAAAGGATGGTAAGAAGAGGAAACCTGTGGGAGAGGAGGAGGAAGAAGAGGAGGAGGGGAAGACCGAGCATTAGACTCATGTTCAGGCCACTTTCCCTGATTTTCTAAACTGTATTGTGGCAGGTGGTAGTATGAAAGAAAGCCATACTCTTCCTCCTCACATTTGCTATGAATTTACGGCACAGGGTTCACGGCAGGAGGTTCCAGTTGCTCCTGGGGCAGGAGAACCCCAAATCAGGGAATAATCGGGAGTAGTCTGAGGGGCTGAAGGCTCCCTTTCCCATCTCCTGTTTAAGTAAGTATTCAGGGCTTTGATGTCCCAAAGGTCTAGGAGGAGAAAAGAAAGATCTATTCCCACGGAGGCATTCCTCAGAAAATAGGAAAGCAGACTGCTCGGGATGCACCCAAGTGGTTCAAGCCCATCAAGTGCACTGCCCAGTCACTTCTGAGGCAGGGGGTTCCCGAAAGGTCCCAAAGTCAGAGGAGACAAGAACAGGGAGAGATAGGAAAACAAGATGGAAGAGTAAGGATTCAGAGCAATTCCTAGAGAAAGCAGCGTAGGGAAGAGGGAAGGCACCTGCCCTCAAGCTCTGCCCCTTCCTGCTTTCAGCATCATAGAAATTTAACAGGAGAGCAGGTTTGACAGGTAAGAATTACCTGGACACCAGGCTGGTTTCTCAAAGTTAAAGGTTTTATTGTCATATAAAGCAGGATAGGACCAAGCAACATCAGGGGACTGACTGGTGGGTATAAGGGAGTACTTTAGGATGGTATTTTATAGGGAAAAGTGTGTATGTGGGTTGGGGGTGGCAGAGGGACACATATGCTTTGTGCATTAGTTAGACCTTCTCCAGGGAGTTGTTTACTTCTTAACCATTGGTTAAATTTAAAAAAAAGAAGAAGTAGAATACATGAACAGGATCCAAGCTTCTTGGTATCTTGTCTGGACCCAAGCTCCTTGCACCTGAGTGTGTGACTAATCATGTCCTGTCGACCATAACCCAAGCCTCCTGAACCTGTCCTGGTAAGCAACAAAAACTTGTTTTTCTTCCCCTGCTCCTAACTACAAACAAGTCCGACGGGGCCCACACCATGTGGATCACATTTTGAGAGCTGCTGAAATTTTTTCATCTAGATCAACTAGATCAGTAAAACCTTCTTTAGTTGTCTTATATGACTTTATTATACATTTTCTATTAGATGATCAGTAATATCTTCTTTAGTTGTCTTATTATGTGACTTTATTTGTAAAATATTTTGCAGACATAATTGTCTGCTTTTATGTTAGCTAAGTAACTGTTAGACTGTATAGATTACAGAAAAAGTGCCAACCTTCATGGTAGATTGAGTATCCTCAACAAGAAGTTCCCACAACCAGTGAAATCACAAGTCCAGTCTCTGTCTCTGTCTCCGATTTCTTGTTAGCAGAAATTTTCCTGAAATTGATAGTAACCCTTGTCAGCTTCAGGAAGATAGTAGTTTTATGTGAAGATAGAAAATGTAATAGGAAAGAAATCCTATTTGCTTGTGAATCCCCAAGGATCAATCAGGTCAGAGCTGATTCAGCTTACTAAGGGCCAATAGCAGAGGAAGGACAGGGCTGGGAAAAGTGAATGAATATTGTTCACATCCTTCCTTGGGAGGGGGGGATTTGGCAAAAGTTCACTTTCTGCCCTTTCTTTTTACCTGCCCCTCTATTTCAGCTGAGCCAGAGGAAGTTCAACAATTGAAATATACATATATCCATGTTTCATTCAAATATAGAATACTTTAGCTCTGAAATCCTATTAGTCATGTTCTTTTATTGATGAATACATTTATTTTCCTTTTAGAGTTAGTATGGCCAGTATACAGGGGATAGAGCACTAGGCCTGGAGTCATGGATACCTGAGTTCAAGTCCACCGTCAGACATTTACTTGCTGTGTGATCCTGGCCAAGTCACTTAACCTGCTTTGTCTTAATTCACTGGAGAAGTAAATGGTAGTCCACTCCAGGATCTTTGCCAAGAAAACCCCAAATGGGGTCGTGAAGAGTCAGACACGACTATAAACAACTAAGGAGAGCCTTAGAGGCAGGAAGAAGTAAGTTTAATCTAGCACATACTAGCTTAGGAACTTTGGGTAAATCATTTAACTCCTCAGCTTATGTTATATTACATTATATTTTATATTAATATAATTTTATATTTTATTCATATAATTTATGATATATGTATATAATATGCCATATATTTTTTAATTTCTTTATATCTTAATACTTGATTTTTTTTTGGTAAAAAATCCTTCCTGTTAGTGATACATTATATTATAACCATTAATTGTTTTATATATTTATTAATAACTTCTGTGTTTTGTTCTCTGGACCCTTTATTTATCAAGCATTTCATTAGGAAGTTTCCATTTAGATCTGTGTCTTTTATATGTCTCCATGAACCCATTGCTATATTTATTGCATGATAGTTTATAAAAGATAGGTTTAGTATTTCAGCTATTTTATATTTATTTTAATATATTTATATAATATTTATGTTCTATTTATATAATAATTTAATATCTAAATATATGCCATATATTGTATACTTTGTCTCTTAATACTTGAATTTTTTTTTTGATAAAAGTCCTTCTTGTTAATGATACCCCTCCAATAACTTTGACGTTGGCTATTGTTTTATAGCCAGCATTTATATAGTGCTTTAAGTTTTGCCAATGCTTTCCAAATATTATCTTTACAATAACCTCCGGAGCTAGGCCCTATTATTATCCCATTTTATAAAATATAGAACAGGAATATGGAATTATAGAATATAGAAAAGGAAACTGAGGCAGATTGAGGCTAAATAACTTACCAAGGAATACATAGATAGCAAATGTCAGTAATAGGATTAGACTTTAATTTTCTTGACTCTTAAGTCCAGCACTCTGTCTGTATCTGCCTTACTTTGACTTAGACCTTTGATTTCATTGGTTAAAGACAACTCTTTAAGGAAATAATGGTAATAATAACTAGCAATTATATAGTACTTTAAAAGCAAAGAGTTTTACCTTTGATAATAATAATAGCTGCCATTTGCATACTACTTTAAGGTTTATAAAATGCTTTAAACATAATAAAAATACCTAATATTTATATAGTATCCACTCTGTACCAAACACTAAGTGCTTTGTAAATATTTGATCCTGATAATAACCCTAAGGTATAGATGTTGTTATTAGCCCCGTTTTACAGAGAAGGAAACTGAGGCAAAAGGCCAACTGGCTTGCCCAAGTTAATAAATGTCTGAGGCAGCATTTGAACTCAGGTCTTTCTGACTCCAGGTCCTGTTCTCTATCCATTGTCCACCTAGCTGCCCCAAAGCATTAGCTTCTTTGAAGCATCCGACAATAGTGTAGTTGCTATTGTTAATCCTATTTTACAGACAGAAAACTGAGTCACAGAGAGATTAAGTGATTTACTTAGGATCACACAGCTCCTAGTAAATGTCTGAAACAAGGCTGGCACTCAGAACTTCCTGAGTCCAAGCAAATCTATCCACTACAACAGAGTTTCCTGGGAGCCCAGACAGGATCACCGAGTCAGGCCTTCTTGACTCTGAAGCTACACCTGTCTCTCCTCAGTTAATTTGAACCTACTTCTACATAAATTTTGTATTTTATTTTTTTTTACATAAATGTTGTTCCCACCAACCCCCCAGTAATATGTAAGTTAAATGATGATGCGTATTGTTGCTTTTGTCTCCTAAGTGCCCATCTAAGGGCTGCAAATACAAAATACTTGTGGAATTGTATTGAGTTGAATTGAAATCCACAGACAAAATTATATCAGGCAGAGCTCAGGCCTCTGAAAACTTTCATGAGTATATCAGCTCTCCTCATTATCAGTTGAGTATACCTCTGATTGAATACTTGCCTCTTTCCTGCCCCAGGCTTTTGCATCCACTTAGTATTACTTTCATGAGGTTACTGGGGAAGTGTGCTATTGAACTCCCTGGGAGCTTTGGCAGTGCCCTGCTGGAAGTGAGATCAATCATCAGTATCCATTTATGCTTATGAAAAGCAGAGTTTATAACCAAAAGGGCTTCCTTTTCCTTGTGAACTGCTTGCATTATCTCTCTCCAAGTGGCAATATCATGGATTTTTATTTGTTATCAACCCTGAAACTGGAAGGCCAGTTAATTCTGTAGTTTCTAAAATACATAGCAGTTTCTCCTCTTAGGTCATTGGTTCAAATAAGTGCAGAGATAATCATTGCTTACCTTTGTTGCTATCTGTTTATCATTAGGTGTTATCAGTTGAGAGGAACTGGCGGTCCAGTGTCCAAGGAATATGTGCTCCTGTCACTAAAAAGTTCCATCACATAAGATTTGCTCTGGCACTTTAAAGAGTTGAACCAAAAGACATCTGAGCATCTGGATTACATTTAAAGCACTTTTTCTGATCTTTCCTGAACGGAAGGACATAGGGCCCAGCACTCCCTATGGTATTTGCTAAAGAAAACCTATTACTCTCTAGGACATTAACTGAGTTCATGTAGTAGGCAATAGATTCTCATTTTAAATAAATGTCTACATGGTTAATAAATGTCCTTTTAAATAAGAGTTTAAGGATTGGTATTGATGAAGCTCTTGATAGTAGTATACCAAACTTATTACTTGCAAGGGCATTAGGTATAGAATGATTTGTCTCATGATGATCATTATAAATTTTTTTGGAGTAGTGCTCATTCTAAAAATCATTATTTTATGCCAGAAATTCACCCTTGTTGCTGAACCATAGCAACAATAATAATAGTTTTTTAAAAGCATATTAGAATACTGAGATAAAATGTCAACTACAACAGAAATGTCTTCTAAATGATAAGGTATATTTTCTTTTTTTTCTTTTTTCAATTTTTATTTTTATTTTATGCAATAAATAAGCATTTCTATAACATAGTATAATAAAAGATGATTGCACATAAAATTGCAAATCTACTATGTATAACTTGCTTTTCCTTTTAAATATACAATAAAATTAGCATGAAAATTTCTTTTTTTCTTTTTCTAAATATGGCATGTTGTATTTTGAAAATGTTCACATCTGGGCTGTTTAACCTTGGCAAATCAATTTGATTGTTTTGTTTGGTAGTCTATTGCTATCTTTAGGGCCACTCTAATGAGGACATCACTCTAGCCTGTTTGTAGTACCTTGTCAGAGCTGTTTCTGATGGCTAAAAGGGTGTAGCATTCCTTCACAATGGGTCCAATCCCATTCAGTTTTCTTTGATGCAGTCAAGGCTGAGGATGCAGCAAAGAATAGTTGGTGAATGTGTTTCTGGACCTCTGGGGAGCTCCCACAGCTCAAAAGGCCTAATCAAAAATCTTTGGGACAGTTCTCAAAACCGTTCAGGGCCAGCACCTGAACCTCAGAAGCCCCCTCCTCCATCAGAGCTGGGGGAGATTATGGACCACTCAGCAGCATCAGCACAGTGTTCTAGACTGCTGATTGGCTGGAAGAGACTGAAGTCATCTACCAACTGGGAGACCTAACTCTTCTTTGGAGATGTTGAGCTGAAAGCTGTCACTGATTGCAGCTCTCTCAGCAAACTGCTAACAAGAGTCCCTGCTGGCAAAAAGAAGTGGAAATTATCAAGATGGCCAGGAAGTTTTTGTTATCCAGACCTCACAGACGTGTTGGCTACCTGGATGGGCAGAGGTAAACCTGCAATAGGGGGTGAGATGGAAAAGAAACACTGGCAGCATAGCCAGGTAAAACTCAATCACTGTTTTCTCCACTGGTGGTCTTATCTCCCTGTTCTATCCTGTGATCCCATCAAAACCTGGCAATCTTTTTCTGACTTCTTGACTTTAACTTTCACCACTTTGTTTTTTCTCTCCCAACCCTCATATTCAGGATTTTACTTCCTAGATGCTATTTCTTCTTTCCCTAGAAGCCCATTCCAAGTTTTTCTGTCTATACTTTATTAACTTGACCTTCAATCCTGATTTTCCCATTTACTTTACTGCTTCTGTTCAAAATTCTTATCTCTGAACTGTCTCTTTACTCATCAGTTTGGCCAGAATGACTCAGGAAGAAGGACCTTAGTCCCTTTTCTATGAAAAAATAATCATTGCATCGCTTTCTTATATATAATTTTATTTTTTTATTTTATTTTTTCTTTTTTACATATAATTTTAAAAGCACTTGGGGATCAATTTTCAAGATGACATAAAGATCTAAAGATTCCAGAAGAATGAAAAACATCATGGGTGGTACTTTTCTAAACAAATTTTTCAAAGACAAATAAGAAGGCATCTATAGTTGTTGATTCCAAGGACCTACTTTCTTCTCTCTATAAAATTTTTTATGGAAATAGTCAATGCATATATCAACAGTATTCTTCATACAAGGAGAAGGGACCAGGAAGACACTTTCATAGATAGTCTTCTATTGCAGAGCAACATCATCATAGTCACAATCACTACTGAATAATGAATGAATAATAATAATGAAAATAGTAACAATAATATCTAACATTTATATTGTACTTACTATGGGTCAGGCACTGTGGTAAGTACTTTATAATTATTATCTAATTTTATTTTCCTAATAACTCTTGGGATTAGGTGTTATCATTATTCCTCTTTTACAAATGAGGAAACTTGAGGTACACAGAGGTAAAGTGACTTGGCCATGATCACACAGCTAGGAAGTGTTCAAGGCAGAAATTAAACTCAGGTCTGAATGAATAGCATAGAAGATATAAAATCCTGCTACATTTTTTTAAACATTTGGCTTGGTAGGAGGAATTTGTTTCCAAAGAAGATATCTCTCATGAATGTGTTAAATTCATATAATGTTCTATGACAGATGCAGCAACAGACACAATTTTGTTCAATGAACCATTGAATTATCAGCAAAAAAGGAGGCATGAAATAGAGACATCTACTCACCAAGGTGTTTCACAGTCCTGTGGAAAATGGTCTGCACAGAATCCAAACAGAAGAAGAATTCTCTACTGATGGTGAGATTTGCCAGATGCTCCTATTAATTGATGAATTTGGGCTTATTGTCTAAAAACTCTAGGTTGCCTGTCATAGTGAGGGGATCCATATGCATTGAAAAGAATTAGTCCTATCCACCACATCAGAAAAACGTGGCAGATGAAGAATACTTATTTCTCACATTATAATATATAGTTGGATGAACAGACATTGAGTTAATATACCAGGAATCTTGGATAGCAGATGAACAATGAGTTAGAATTTAATAAGAGGGAGGGTGGGCTGGCAATTGAGAAATGACACAGAGGTCCTAAGTTGCTATGGGGGGCAGTGGACAAGAGCATTGGGCCTGGAGGCAGGAAGACTGGGTTCAAATCTGGCATCAGACACTTAGCTGTGTGATCCTGGGCAAGTCACTTAAGTTTTTTCATTTGCAAAATGATCTGGAGAAGGAAATGGCAGAGCCACCACAGTATCTTTGCCAAGAAAACTGCAAATGGAATCACAAAGAGCTAGTCATGACTGAAAAATGACTAAATAACAACCTATGTTGCTTCCAGTATCAAAAGTCCATCCTTTGAGTGTTAATATTTCCCTAGTGATAATATATATGGCCTCCAGGAAAGACTGAAAAGTATAATTTCAAAGGAATCACAATCAAGAGTGACCAAAAAGGTATGTGATAGGCTTGAGTAGGTTATGGATATTACCAATGCTAAATTGAGTAAGAACAGTGATATAGAAGACACAATCAAGGATAAGGAGGCAAATTGATGCAATAGAAAGAATAGCGAGAACCAAAAAACTTGGTTTGTAATATCAATTTTTATTCCCTTTGTGACCTTGGCACTCACTTAACCTCTCCAAGGCCCAAAGAATTCCATTCCATTCATGTAACATAATTTGCTTAGCCATTCCCAATTGATGGATAATTCCTTAGTTTCCCATTCTGTGCCAATACAAAAAGAATTAACTATAGATTATTTTTGTATATACAGATCCTTTTCTTGTATCTCTTTGTTTATAGGCCTGGTAGTGCTATTGTTGAGTCAAAGGGTACATACAGTTTAATAACTTTTGGGATTAATTTCAAATTGCTTTCTAGAATGTCTGTACCAATTCATAGCTCCACCATCAAAACATTAATTTCTAGCACCAACTCATAAGAATAGTATCTAATTGACAGTGATAGAATGGACCTTGGAATATGAAAGATGCTATGAAGAATGAAAGGGGCTATTTTAGTTATACTAGGGATAAGAAGAAAAACAAAGGGCAAAGAAGTCATTGTATGGAAGATATGACATACATGTTAACAAACTATTAAGAAAAGCAATTACTGTTATATTTTTCTACCATGTCCTTATGAGAGTCTATGTGACTCTCTGACTAGTCTATCTAAGGATTAGCCCATCTTAATACAGAGATACTAAACCACTTGTAGGCTGACCAGGTGAAGAATTATTTGGCCATGGCAAATTATGAAACAAAGATAAATGTAAAATAGCCCTCAGTCCTGGGGAGAAGGGAGTTCCTCTTCTTTTTCTACAGTCATGATAGAAGATTAATAGGAGAAAAGTAGAGAAGGTGCTATGGATCCTACAATTTCTAGACCATATATCAAACTTATGCATAGGTGTCATTAATTTAAATGTGAGCTCTATACCAACAACAGGAGTCAATGTTGCCTAGCTGTCCCTGTACAACCCCTTCACAATGACCTAGAAGTCACACCAAACCCAATTCAGATCAAGAAATCTAAGAAAAATTCAGAGGGAATCAATTTTCCATCCAAGGGCAGCTTAGGAAGATCAAGTCCCAGAATTATAGACATGGGGATGAGGTTTGGCCAGGAGTGGAATACATCAACGGCAGCAGTGGGGAGCTGCCCAGTGCTCAGAGATCATAAGGGGACCTGGGCAGAAAGAGATCCCAGGAGACCACTATATTAGTCCTAGGACCAGGTATAGGTGCTGTGTAGCAGCTCTGTCACCCCTTAGCCTGTTCTGGATCACAGTTCTAGGGTGGAAAGGAAATTGAAAAGGAGCAGGATCAAGGAACAAATTCCAGAACCACAGCTCTGTGATTCAGAACCCAAAAGCACATTAGGGACTCGGTTGTAACTTTGAGCCCCATAGGTAAGCCTGCAGCAGAATAAACAAGGCCAGGAGGCTAAGCTGAATGGGGAGCCAGTTCAACTCCTCTGAAACTACAGAGCCTCCCAGGAACAGTCTATGGAAACTCAAATCATACATGAATCAGCAGACCCAAACTGGACCCAGAACTTACAAAGCACAGACCAGAAGAGCAACCCAGGAGAAGAGTCCCTAGAACTAGCTATGAAAAACAGCAGAAGGATTCGGGGGAAAAGGCAGAAGCTTCGGCCAGACATATAGTGATCAACAAATAGATAGGCTGCTATTAGGAGAAATACATCCTATCAAACATGCCTTTCTCATAAATTATAAATGAAACCAGAAGAAATAAGGAAGTGGCTTCTAAATGGAGAGTGACTCACAAGTTCTACTTAGAGAGGCAAATGAAGGAGTTGGTGAAGTGGATTTTATCATGACCCCCATGCTGGGACCTGACTTTGTGCCCTTCTCCCTTCCATGCTGGACCAATCATCTTCCTTTTACGGTGGGAGCCTGATTTTGACCTTCCCATGAAGAAGTCTGACTGCTCCCTATGTCAGAATGGAGTCTTGCTTTCCTGTTCTAACAGCAACCAATGATCTCCTGTTTAGGAGCCTGGATCCTTTGCAACAGGCTGTATTACTGCTTTCCCCTCCTGCTTCCAAGACCCTACTCTTTACCAAAGATGGAGATCCAAGGACCAAAGGTGCTAGAGGAAAAGTTTGGCTCCTGCCCATTGCCACAGCTTGAACTCGCTCCTGTTATACCAGGCCAGGTGCTGCCTTTTGTGTTTAGGGCGATGCCATCAGTCACCAGAGTCTCACTGCTTGCTGACCCACCATAATTGATGAGGTAAGAGCTGCCTCCATGTGGCTAATCAGGAAACAATGAAAATCTGATGGGTCACCCACAATTCTTCATGCCTGTGATCTACTTCTCCAGGGCAGGAGATTCTTCCTGATATCATTTGTCTTCCACTGGGGAAAGAGATGGACAGCCAGAGATAATTTTCTTATCCTCAAGGAAAGAAACACAAAACAAAAAGAAGCTGGAGACTTCTATAGGTTAGTTCTTGTGATATGCTATGTGAAAGCAGCAGTCATTTTTGCTAGGTTTGGGGGAGAGTATCTGGGGAACTCTGGATTCCTTCCCCAGGAAATGAGAGATACACAAGAGACAGACAAACAGGGGAGAGAGATACACAGAGACAGACAGTCAGAGAATGACAGTTATAGTTCACTTCTGGAAGGAAAGTAGAATATGGCTTAAAAATATTTTTTTCATGTTTTAATATTGTAATTTTCCCCAGTTACATGTAAGACTTTATTTACATTTGTTTTGAAAACTTTGAGTTCCAGATTCTCTCCCTCCCCTCTTTTCCTCCCCCCCAACCATTGAGAAGGCCCATGTGAAGTTATGCAAAATATTTCCACAAAAGTCATGTTTCAAAAAAACTCAACATAGATTTCCTTCCACTTCCCCCCCCCCAAAAAAAAAATCCTCAAGAAAAAAAGGGAAAAAGTATGTTTCAGTCTGTATTCAGACACAATTGCTTCTTTCTCTGGGTATGAATAATTTTTTTTTTTTATCCAAAGAAGTCCTTCAGAGTAATCTTGAATCATTATATTGCAAAGTCATTCACAGCTCATCATCCCATAATTTTGCTATTACTATGAATACAGAACCTTTCACTGTGCTTGAGCTCATGAAGGACTTTCCAGGTTTTCTAATACTTTTTTTCTAATAAGCGTCCTGCTCATCATTTCTTATAGAACAATAACATTCCATCATAATCACATATCACAATTTATTCAGCCATTCCCCAACTGATGGGTATCCTCTCAATTTCTAAATCTTTGCCCTGAGAAAAGAGCTGCTAAAAAGAGCTGCTATAAATATTTTTGTACCATATAGATTCTTATCCTTTTTTTTGTTAGGTAAAAGTATGTACATAGTTTTATAGCCCTTTGGATCATTTATCAATTGGAGAATGCCTTTTTTTTAATATTTGACTTTAGTTCCCTATATACTTGAGAAATGAGGTCCTTGATATGAATGTGGACCACAACATAACATTTTCATGCTCTCTGTTGATGTTTGTTTGCATTATGTTTCCTTTCTCAGATTTTTTTTTCTTGTAGATTCGATTTTTCTTGCACAGCAAGATAACTGTAAAAATATGTGTATATATATTCGATTTGTCAAGTATTTTAACATAATTAACATGTAGTAGACTTCCTGCCATCTAGGGGAGGGTTGGGGCCCGGGGGGGGGGCGGAATTTATAACAGAAAGCTTTGCAAGGGTCAATGTTGAAAAATTACCCATACATGTTTTACAAATAAAAAGCTTTAATAATAAAAAAAGAGAGAGAGAAATGAGGCCCTCATTAGGAAGCTTGCTTCAAAATTTTCTTAATAGCTATTGCTATTTCCCACCCATTTTTGATATCTTTCTCCTTTCACCCTTTTTTTTTTGCTTTTTGCTGAGGCAATTGGAGTTAAGTGACTTGCCCAGGGTCACACAGTTAGGAAATGTTAAGTGTCTGAGGTAAGATTTGAACTCAGGTCCTCCTGACTTCAGGGCTGGTACTCTATCCACTGCGCTACCTAGCTGCCCCTCACCATCTCTTTTAAAAAAATATTTTGCTTCTAAACACCCCTTATACCAGTATGCCCTCTCTTTCCCCTTCTCATACCTTTCTCTTCCTATTTTTCTGCAGGATAAGATAGATTTCTATACCCAGATTGAGTATATATGTTATTTCCTCTCTCTCTCTCTCTCTCTCTCTCTCTCTCTCTCTCTCTCTCTCTCTCTATATATATATATATATATATATATATATATATATATATATATATATATATAAATTGTTTCTTTCTGAATGCTTTCAATATTTTCTCCTTGACTTAGGAGTTCTGGAATTTGACTAATATTTCTGGGAGTTTTCATCTTGGAATTTCTTTTAGAAGATGATTGGTAGATTCCTTCAATTTCTATTTTACCCTCTGGTTCTAGAATATCAAGACAGTTTTCCTTGATAATTTCTTAAAAACTAATGTCCAGGCTCTTTTTTGGATTATGATTTTCAAATAGTCCAACAATTTTAAAATTATCTCTCCTGAATCTTTTTTCCAGGTCATTTGTTTTTTCAGTGAGATATTTTACATCGTTTTCTGTTTTTCCATTTTTTTGGTTTTGTTTCATTGTATTTCGATTTCTCATAAAGTCATTAGCTTCCATTTGCTCAATTCTAATTTTTAGTGAGTTTTTCTACCTTCTTTCCCATTTGCCCAGTTTTGCTTTTTAAGCTTTTTCTATTTCCCTTTGCATCATTATTTCTCTTATTTCTCTTCCCAACTTTTCTTTACTTGATTTTCAAAATCCCTTTTGATATCTTCCATGGCCTGAGATCAATTCATATTTTTCTTGGCAGTTTTGGAGATGTAGGAACTTTGTTATCACCTTCTGAGTGTGTCTTTTGATCTTCCTTGTCACCATAGTAGCTTTCTATGGTCAGAATATTTTTCCTATTGTCTGCTCATTTTCCCAGATTTTAACTCTTTGTTAAAGTAGGCCTTTGTTTCTAGGGGGAAGGATACAATGTCCCAAAATTTAGGGGTTTTGTGCAACTGTTTTCAGAGATCCTTCTAGGGACTTATAATGGAAGCCAACACTGCTACCCTGAACTGAGTATGGGCAAAGCAACAGAGTCCAACCAAGGTGCCAGCAAAAAGGCCCCTGCAATCTCCCTCTGACCAGCTATTGCCGACCCCCTTACCTGTGGGCTGCAATTTCCAGGAGGGCTGCTGTCCCTGCTGCTGCTATTGCAATCTACCACTGTTGATTCAGTAGCTCTCCAATCCTGATCCAGCTCTGCTGGGGCTCCCCTCACACTCTAGTAAGCCAAACCTTCTGCTAAGCAGTTCTTGGCATCTGTGGACTGAGAGGTCTGGAGATTACTGCTGCAGATTCAGAGGCCCCCCTGCCTGCCTGCCCCTGGTTCCTGGGCTGGGCTGGCTCAGCCTGCATCCCAATTGGCTCCAGACCTTTCCTGCCAACCTTCTAAGCCTTCTTCAGCTGCAAAATTGTTTTGCTCCATTTTTTTGTGTATGTGTGTAGGGTTCTGACACTCTAATGGTCTAATGACATTAAATAATGTCATTATTTAAAAGTATTTGATGAAGTTTGGGGGATAACTTTGGAGAGTTCCCACCTGAAATTCACTCTGTCATCTTGGTTCTACCTTCCCTAATTTTTTTTTAACTAACGTAGCACTTCTGTCTCCTTTCTAGCCCTCCCTTTATACCCTAAACCATACCTAATTCTAGAGTTTCTGGGAAGGATCAAGATATAGTTGAATATCTTCTCAAATGCCACATAAAAAATCAAAAACACTTCCTTCAACACAGTTTTTCAAAACCTAGAGTTCTGGGCCCGGAGTGAGGAAAACTCATCTTCCTGAGTTAAAATCTGGTGTGTAGGCAAGTCAGTTAATCCTGTTTGCCTCAGTTCCTCATCTGTAAATTGAAGAAGAAAATGGCAAATCTCTCCAGGTTCTTTGCCAAGAAAAGCCCTAATGAGGTCATGAATAGTCAGAGGGATGAAAAATGACTGAAAAATATTTGAGGATCAGTGTACCCATTTATAACTATGGAATAACTAGGACCAACTGTACACAGGTAGGGGTGGACCTCATCAAGGTGCCCTGTGGTGCTGGAGAAGCATTAAGGTTTCCAAAAGACAAAAGTTTAGTTAAAATCATGAAGATTCAAGGGGTCAAATTTATGTCATAGGCAACTAACTTCCTGAAAGATTTCTGGTATCTTTGCAAGTGGTTTTATTGGAGATAATTCTTGAAAACCATTAGCAATTCAAAACCATCTGCTACCTGGGGGCATTATTAGAGTTTCATTCTAATGCCTGGAGGGGTTAGGGAGATAAATCTTCCTTATATACCCAATTCCATCCTTTCCCTGATTTGTTCTGTTCAGTCATTAATCTAAGTTCTGAGAAAATACTTTAGAACCTGGAGGAAATCAAAATTTCCAAACTGGAAGACCCAAGGCTGATCCACCTGGAGATTGCCCCCAAATATAAGAAAATGTGCAAATTAAGTCACCAACAATTCATTGCCATTTTCTTCAGGATACTATCAGGACAGAGCCAATCTGCATCAGACTCCAGCTGAATAGCCACAGGCAATTTACTCACTTATCTCCCACGGGTGATTGAGGAAACCTCAAAGTAAAGAAACCACCGTTGCCAAGTACTAGAAACACCATCAGGGGCATCAAGGTAGCTCAGGGCTCACTTGCTCTGCATTATCCTTTGCAGCCTTCAAAAAATCATTTAGTTCCAATTCTGAAAGATTATGGCCAAATAGCATGGGCTGGGGCCTAACTCGGGCCAATGTCCTGGTAGTCTGGATCCAAATTGGATCAAAATGAAACATTTGTAATCCATCTAACACCTAACAAAAGTAAGCTTATTTAGCCATAGGAGGGAAAGATCATTCAGAAGTAGGGGCAGGATAAAGCACTGATTCAGCTGATCATAACTTCTTAATGAGATTAATGCTGCTGTTATGTGGTCTCAGCTCAGAGAGGGGAGCTCCAGCCTCCATGACCTTGCTTAAACCAATTAAATATTTTTTTTCTTTTAAAAAAATGTTTTGTAAATTCCTTAAAAATTAAAAAAAAAATTCAAATTCTTTCCCTCCCTTTAGTTGGTCCACCAATGTGGGACAATGAACCCAAATTAAAATCAGAGACTCTCGGGGTAAGAAAAGCAAAAAGGGGTTTATTACAATCTCACAAGAAAGGGCAACTCCCAACTGACAAGACAAGCAGAGGAGTGCAAAGGGCAAACTTCGAACACAGAATTGTATAGACCCTAACCAGAAACCCCCACCCCATTCTCTGATCTTTCCTCCCATTGGCTGGAAAGTTCTAATTTACCCAGGAAATACTTTACCATATTAGGTATTTAAATACTAATGAAAAGAGATGGAGGGAGAGACAGAAGGGAAATGCTTGTTTATCTAAGATAATTGAACACCTGCAGCTTTTAGCTATAGTTCAACTTGTTATTGCAAAGTCTCAAGTCACAATTAGGGCATAGGTCAAAGCCATATCCTTACGAGAGTCATTTTGTCCCATATACACTCATGGAAAAGGCTAGCAATATGATATCAATTAAATGTGAAATCATGCAAAACATTTCATATTCGCCATGTCACAAAAACCCCCAAGAAAAATAAAGAAATTGAGAAAATTATACTTTAAGTTGTACTAAGAATATATTAATTTTCTTTTTATTTTTCGAGTCATTTTTAATTGTCCTTGATCATTGTATTGATAAAAGTAGCTAAATCTCTCAAAATTTATCAATATTATAATATTGTTTCTACTGTGCACAGTTATCTCCTTGTTCTACTCACTTCACTTTGCATCAGTTCAGATAGGTCTTGCCTTGTTTTTCTGAAAACATCCCCTCATGATTTCTTATAGTAGAATAGTACTTTGTTAAAATTATGTACCACAACTTGTTCAGCCATTTCCCAACTGTTGGACATATACTTAAGTTCCAATTCTTTGACAAGAAATATTTTAATATGTATAGGTTCCTTCTCTTTTGATTTGATATCTTTGGGATACAAATCTAGTAATAGTATTGTTAGGTTAAAAAGTATGCATATTTCTTTATTTCTTTGGGCACAGTTCCAAATTTTTCTCCAGAATAGTTTAAGAAGTTTACATTGTCATTCATTAGTGTACCCCATCCCCTCTAGCATTGTCATTTCTGATTTATGTGAGGTAGTACCTTAGGGTTGTTTTAATTTCCATTTCTCTAATCAGTAATTTAGAGCATTTTTCATATGACTACAGATGGCTTTCATTTCTTCTTCTGAAAGCTGCCTATTCATAGACCGTTTACCTATTGAAGAATTTGCCACTAATTAAATTTTGAGTTTGTATACTTTTTAAGGAAAAATAACCCAAGTGGTACTGGAGGGAGAGGAATGCTTAGCATAGTGTTTTCATCCAACCAACAGTTCAAACAACTCAATTCTGACCTATTCACATAAGTTACTGATAATACAAAATTAATACAAAAAATGGATATAGAAATAGAATAGTGATTTCATAAAGAAATTTAGTTGCTTTAAATAAATTGCCATGACAAATAGACCAAAAGAACCTAAAAAGTGCTTTAGTTCATTTATTAGTTTGTTTGTTTATATAACCCATTTGATTCACTTTCCAAGCAGAGAGTTATGGAAGCTAAATACAATGTAAATTCATTTGCAGAATGTGAGAAGTATGATGAAGGCATGAAATAGGGGACATAGGCTTGCTAAAGGTATTCACCATTATTATAGAAGAGGTCCAGTGAAGAGTACCAGTTTAAAAAGAATTCTCTATGGAGATTCTTTTACCATATGGATGGAAAGGTCTTCTTTGTATATGACATTGAACAGGTATTATAGATTGAACATTTTAGCATCTCCTAGAAGAGATCCATAAGCACTCAGAAGAATTAGTCATCTTCACAGGATAATAATAACAACAAGAAGTACTTAAGTGCCTACTAATTTGCCAGATACTGTCTTAAGCACTGGGAATACAAATACAAATAGAAATAAAGGTAATTCCTGCCCTCAAGAAATTAACACTAATGGGGGAAAATAACATAAAAGGAAGCTGAAGGGGATAGGAGAAAGGAAAAGATGAAGTATGAAGGCACCCAAAAGTCCTCAAGAATCAGGAATGTAACTTAGAAATGAAGACATGGCAGACCTGAGGGTCTTCCTTAAAATGGAAAATCTGGGAGGAATCAGCCAGTCAGAAGGAGAATCTACAGGAATGAAGGGTCAGTTCTAGAGAAAGTCAGGGAGAGTCTGTAGTGCAGCTTTACAGAGGAATGAAGGGGGAAAACCATTATTATTATTATTATTATTATATATAATCTTAGAGAGTATAAATAGGCAATCACTTGGGCTCAAAATTAAATAGGAGGTGAGTGAGTTGCCTTCAGGAAACTGCAAAAATCAATATTTTGCCAATTTTGTTATATGTCTATAAGTTGTAGATTACTATACTCTCTAAAGAATAAGTACCACTTCCAGAGCAATGAAGAGGTACATGACTAGTGTGAGCAGGTTTTAATATGTAAACCATAAGTGACTTTGGATAACTGGAAGAGAGGGCACTGTATAAAAAAAAGAAGAAAGGATGACTGTGGAGTGCAAGCATGTGATAACATATAAACAGCCCTTCTACTGCTTTATTGCTATTTTTGGCAGACATATTGGGTAGACACTCCTTGTTTCCTCTTGGCCACATTGCTCCCTCCTCACTCACCCCTAGAAAATAATGGGAGGATGTGAAATAGTGTTGCAGAGAATAGGCAAGTATGGTTGGGTTTCAAATATATGTTATTGGAGGAAACCTACAAATCGATGCAGTCATAAGTCCATTTGAGTACTTGAACATTTCTCTATTGAGAATTTTTTCTTTTTTTATTAAAGCTTTTTATTTGCATAACATATGTATGGGTAATTTTTCAACATTGACCCTTACAAAGCTTTCCGTTGCAAATTTCCCCCTCCTAGTCCCCGCCCTTCCCCTAGATGGCAGGAAGTCCACTACATGTTAATTATGTTAAAATACTTGACAAATCGAATATGTGTATACATATTTTTACAGTTATCTTGCTGTGCAAGAAAAATCGGATCTACAAGAAAAAAAATCAGAAAGGAAACAATGCAAGCAAACATCAATAGAGAGCATGGAAATGTTATGTTGTAGTCCACATTCATATCCCTCTCTCTGGGTGTATATGGCTTTCTTCACTGAACAACTGGAACTGGTTTGAAACATTTCATTGTTGAAGAGAGCCATGTCCATCAGAATTGATCGTCATATACTATTGTTGTTGCCGTGTATAATGATCTCCTGGTTCTGCTCACTTCGCTCAGCATCAGTTCATGCAAGTCTCTCCAGGCCTCTCTGAAATCATCCTGCTGGCCATTTCTTATAGAACAATAATATTCCATGACATTCATATACTGAGAAGAATTTTTTCATTGAAAAAGATGGAGTAAAAATTAAAAGGTACTTGGAATATTGACCTAAAGGGAAAGATAGTAACAGAACACCTAGATGCTCTAAATTCAAGTCATTTGAATAGTCTGACCTATCATACTGAAAAAATTTGCAGATGGGATCACAACTGGTGATCTTTGGGAAGTGGTGCCATACAGATGTGCTACAAGCCTAGAGAATGCTGTCCTAATTTTTGAAACAGAGGAAAAGGTAAATTATTTAGACTAGAGACTTTGGTGATCTGTAGGAAAGTTATAAAGTAGACTACATATAGTTTGTGTGCATTTAGAAAGGGAAGATGTGATCACATGTGAGCATGAGTTAATTGACAATGTCTTTCCAGACTATCACTTGAAATGCTGTAGTGTAGAGATATCAGCAGGGCATTTGACAGCATCTTTCACAGCATTCTTGTGGACTACATGGTGATCTATGGGCTGGATTATAGAGCAGTTAGTTCAATTTGTCCCTGGCTGACCAAATCAAAGCTGACCAAAACACTGGAAAGAGTTGATTAGTGGATTGATGCCAATCTGGAATGTGATCTCTGTTCTTGGCAGAGATTAGTTCATAGGCCTGTTCAGCACATTTCATTAGAATATTCAGCATCCATGGATTTTTATTTTATTATTTTATTAATTTTAATTTTATCTATTTAATTTTATTTTTGTTGCTGAATACTCAGTCATAAAGAATATCATTTATATTCATCAAACACTCTAAAGAAACTAAATTATAACTGAACTTATTTTGTAAATGAAAAATTCACCAAATTAAACACAAAATTAAATATGAGCCCCGAATATGAATGCTTTTTTTTTGGACACATTAGGTTGTGTCTGGGTACAACTAGCATACTATGTACATTCACCTGTCATACTATTTTTACCCCTATTCTGTTAGATATTTAAAGGAAGATAGATTCAATCCAATACCAGTGATGCACAATTTACACAATAGGCTAACTGATATATTCTAATCACAGTCTCAGAACGAAAGCATTCCTCTGTCTGCCCTCTTCCTGATTTTTCTCTTGACTCTAAGACACATGATGCCTCTTCACTGCTAGCTCATTCTGGTACTTCCTTTAGCATAAAACCTTCCTTATCAAGGTCAGCTCCCCTTCTCCCATTAGTGAATGCCTCCTGGAACCTCTGTTTTGTGGAACCACCCAAGCCAATTTACTTTCATTCCCCTTCCTTTTTTTCCCTGTTCTTCAAAACTATGCCTTTTCCTTCTTCAGCTCGTTTTACATGAGAAACTGAAAGGACAGGGTAAAATGATTCACATCGCTAGTAATAGTCCGCGAGGAAGATGAGTCCTCCTGAGTCCAGTACCGGCTCGCTATCCAGCTGCCGTGAGAGGGAATAATACCTAGCTTAAAGACTCTTCTAGAGCAAGGTCAGGGAAGAGGGAATAAACTCACTCTGACCTCAGAAGAAAGAGCAGGGACCGATAGCCTGGAAGGTCCAAGGAGACAAATTTCAGTTCAGTGTAAGAAATGGCTTTCTGACCAATTAAAGCTTTCCAAAACTGAAACCGGTCCCACGGGAGGCTGGGAGCTGCCCACAGTCCTGGAGGTGTCTAAGTTGAGGTTGTCTTTTATTTAATTCTGTTCAATAAACAAAGTCACTCTGGGGAACAACCTACAATGGTAGTTGCTAAGAGAAGCACTGGTACTTAGGGTGTTTGTGCTCTATTATGAACGCGTGATGCCTCTATAAATAATTATATTTATTTTGACACCTCAGTGAAACCAGGCTGCAGGTTCTGTTTCTGCCTTTTCGTCCTGAGATAACTTGTTTCTTTCAGATACCAAGCATTCTGGGAAAGGGGGCCGGCTGTATCCCGGAGTTTGCAGAGGCTTGCAGCTGCTTATGATTTCCCAGGTCTATTTAAGGGTATCAGGAAATAGCCTAAGGGCTGGTGTGGGTTTTGGTGGTTAGAAGCTGGCGGGTCTGTGGGGAAGGAAGGAAGGAGTGTGGACTGAAAGCTGGCACTTGTGGTTACAGAGACTTGAGTCAGTGTGTGGAGAGAGAGAGAACAGATGTGCAAGTGAGAATCGGTCTCGTCTAAGAGGCGGAGGGTCGCCTGAAAGCCTGGCGGGCACGCGGGAACGCGCGAGTCAGCGGTGGCACGTGCGACCCAGGAAGCCGGAGCAGAATCGCTCTGAATGTTGATCTCTGGGAGAAGAAACGGGTCAAGGATGCGTCGGGGCGGGGCTGACCCGCTTCCTCTTGCGGAGCACGAAACTAAGAAGATGTGAGCACTGAGGAGGCTGGAAAGGCAGATCCTCCAGCGTCCCACAATGGATGCTCCTAGGATCGTGAATCTGGGAGGGATCTTAGAGGCGGAGCAGTCTGTTGCCTTCGGATGAGCACACACACAAACTTTAATAGTAATGGTCAGAACAGGAGTAATCATCGATCTCGGGCAAAGTTAAAGCTGAAATAGATCTAATCGAAAGAGAAAAATAGGGAAACGACGCTAAATGTCAGCCATTTTAATCAATGTTTTAGACAATTTAAAATAGATGGTGGAAAGTTGGAATCCTGCTCTAGTGTAGGAAATGAGGTGGCAGAAAAATATGGAAAGGTTTGGACATATGAAGGAAAATGCTTCACAGAAGCAGGACAAACAAGCGTAGTACAGCTTTATATAGATGTATGCAAATCTGTATATGTGTCTATATGCATATGATTATATGTATATCTACATTATATGTATATGCAAATCTGCATGTGTATATATGATTACATGTACATGTATATCTGTATGTGTGCATATGTATATATGCAGGCAAATCTGCATATGTATATCTATATGATTATGTGTATATGTATATTTCTATATACCTATGTATATATGTGCACAAATCTGTATGTGTACATATGCATATGATTATATATGTGTATGTCTGTATGTGTACATATATCTGCTTGTGCATGTATGATTATATGTATATCTATATGTACATATGCCTACACATCTGTGCACATATGCATGTGATCATATGTACATATATCTGTATGTGTGCCTATGCATATATGTATACAAATCTGTATGTGTATATGTGTGATTATATGTACATGTATATCTGTATGTATACATATATGCCCACAAATCTGTATGTGTCTCTATATATGCATGTGATTATATGTATATATCTCTGTATGTGTCTATAAATCTGCATGTCTATATATGTGTGATTATATGTACATGCATATCTGTATGTGTACATATGTATATATTCAGACAAATCTGTATGTGTATATATGTGTATTATAGGTATATGTATATCTGCATATATACATATGTATATATGCCTACAAATCTGTATGCATGTATATCCATGATTATGTGTATACATGTACAAATTTGCATGTGTATATGCATATGATTACATACACACCTGTATGTATACATATGTATAGATGTATACAAATATGTATATCTATATATGATTATAGATATCTACTTATATGTATATATAGGAGTATGTAGGTGTGTACATACACTGTCTCTGTCTGTCTATCTATATTCATGCTTAATTGTAGCCTTCTTGGTGGGAAAGGAGGAAAAAAGAATAAAGTAAAAAATGCACAGTAGAGAACAAAAGAAAACCTACAAGAAAGCAAAGATGAACAACTCTGAACACAAAATAGGATGTGTTAGTATTTATTATATAGGTTTTCTTGAAATGGACATCTATTGTTTCATATTTTGAATCCTTTCATGTTCTGCTGTGCACATAACAATTTTTTTCTTTTTCTATTTTGCATTTAAGGTTTAAATAGATAAAAATTTAGAGACACAAATGAATAAACTGAGAGTCAATGAGGCTGAGACTTGCCCAAGATCATACATGTAAAAAATGTAGGCTGGATTAAAATTAAGGTCCTTTGACTTCAAATATAGTGATTTCTCCATTATATATATATATATATATATACATACACATATATATTTCTTTAAAAATATTTTTATCTGTTTGTAGCAGCCCTTTTTGTAGTGTCAAGGAATTAGAAACTGAGTGGATACCCATCATTTGGGGAATGGCTGAATAAGTTATGGTATATGAATGTTTTGGAATACTATCGTTTTATAAGAAATGGTCAGCAGGATTATTTCAAAGAGTTCTGGAGAGACTTATATGAACTCATGCTAAGTGAGGTAAGTAGAACCAAGAGAACATTGTACACAACAACAACATCAACTGTGATGGACTTGGCTCTTTTCAACAATGAGATGATTCAGGCTAATTCCAACAGATGTGATGGAGAGAGCCATCTGCATCCAGAGAGAGAACTATGGGAACTGAATGTGTATCACAACTTAGTATTTTTCATGTGTGGACTACCAGGTTTTTTTTAAGTGGTTGTAGATATTGCTGAGGCAATCCTATAGCATTCTGAGACTCAGTGCAACAAGTGTAATCATCTACACATATAAATTAAATTTCTGGATGAAAAAGTTCTGGGTTATTTGGCCTTCCTTGTGGCAGTTTTTTCATGTTGCTTCAATTAAATTCCTCAATAATTAGAGTCAGAAGACACGGATTTAATACTCAGCTTTGCTCCTTTGAAGCTGTATGACCTTGAGCCTCAGTTTCTCCATCTGTTAAATGAGAGTATTGGCTTAGATGATTCCTGTAAGCTTTCATCTAACGTTTGATACTAATGGTCCATGAAATGTTTCTTGAAACCAACTCTTGTTTTCCTTCACAGAATATTATCTGTTACTTTCTTATATATTTTTTATTTCATTTATAATGAAGTTGCTAAATGCTGAAGAGGTTAAGTTTTTTCAGTATTCTTTTTTGTTGTTATTCTTTCAATATTTTAACAACTCTGTAGTTGAATAATGATTTTACATCAAGACAATCAACATCTGGAGAAGAGAAAATGTGCCTCCCTTCCCTTTTTTCTCTTAGAGGTGAGATGTGATATATTGCATGTGCTGTCAGATGCAGGGATATGTCATTTAGTTAAGTTGAAACACCTTTTTCTCCTGTTTTTTTTTAATCCTTCATTAAAGGGGATGGCCCATTGGAGAGGAAAAAGAGCAGAGATACATTTGGAAATGAGTGGTTAGGTGGCCTAGTGGATAGATTGCCCAAGCTCAGGAAGGCCTAAGTTCAAATCTAGCTAGACAATTACTAGCTTTGTGTCCCTGGACAAGCTTTTTTTACTTCAATTTCCTGGACTGTAAAATGGGGATAATAAAAGCTCCTTTTCAGGGTAATATGAGGATTGAATGAAGTGGTATTTGCAAAGCACTTAGCACAGTGCCTAGTACATAGTAAGTGCTACATAAATGATAGCTAGTTATTATTGATGTAAATAATGGAAATCAGTAATAAAAAGACTATTGACATTTGAATAAATGTTTATAGATGTCTAAGAACTTGTCAGACTTATCAGCCCCCTTCTCTGTCACTTTTTCCAGGACTGAGGACCATCCTTTATTTTCATATTTTCCATTGGTCTATGTGACCAAAAAATTCATCAACTACTTTCCTCCTGGCAATGATCCTCTCCATATTTACTGAAGCTGGTCCTCACACACCAGTCTTTCAACCAAATTGTAGTCAAAGTATTCCAACTTTCTAGAATTTGTTTGAGCTTATACCCCTCAGGAATAGTCTTTGAGGATCTGGGGTCTCATTTATGGAAACAACTTCAATGCAAAATATTATGCACAAACAAAATGTGACGTGAAATTGAGGCAGCTTGGCAGCATAGTATTAGAATGCTAGAACTCGAATCAGGAAGACCTGAATTCAGATCCTGTCTCTGACACATACAGCTAATTCACCTGATTTCTCAACTGCAAAATGGAGATAAAAATAGCATCTTTCTCACAGGGCTGCTGTGAAGATCAAATTAAAAATTTACAAGTGCTTTGTAAACCTTAAATTGCTACATAATGCTATCTCTTGCTATTCAAGTGGGAAAGATCATTATTGATTGAAGAAAATCAGACTTTCTAGAGAAAGTTAAATTTGACTTAAATATAAAAAGATAAACAAGAGTTCAACAGGGGACATAGATGAAAGAAATCCAGGCACAAGGAGAATGATACTGTGGAATGAGCATTGATTCTGTCCAGAGTCAGGGGATCTGGATTCAAATCCTTCCTTTGATGCTTGAGTAAACAACTTAACCACCTTATGCCTCAGTTTTTTCCTTTGTAAAATGAGGAAATTAGATGAAAAGACCTCTAAGGTCTCTTTCAGTTTTATATCAAGGATCCTACAACTGGAAACTATCCATATTATCATTGTTCTTAAAATGTGACAGATGGGACCTAACTAGAGCAAAGTGCAGTGGTCCTATCACCTCCTTGTTCTTGACCATTGTTCCCCTCTCAAGTCAGCCCAAGATTGCATTAGCAGTCCTGATGAGAATACTGCATTGTAATTTTTTATTTTATTAAATTTTTATTCTATGTTTTATTCTATTAAAGTTTACAGACCCCCTTTCAGATAGGTGCTATTTAGTCACACTCCCATATCTTGTACTTGTAAAGGTGAGTTTTCTGAAGCCCACTGTGACTTTATCTCTATTAAATTTCTTCTTATATTCATCCCCAATTCAAGCTTTTTCAAATCTTTAAGATCTTTTTGAATCCTGAGTATCTTCTAAAGTGTTCGCCATATGTCCTGGTTTTATGATATCTATAAATTATTAATAGGCATTCCATCTGTTTCTTCATCCAAATGATAAATAGAAAATGTCCAGGTCCAGCTCCCCATAATACTCCTCTGGAGACTCCCTTCCAATTTGACATGCAGCAAACCATTAATGATTATTCTTTGGATCTGGACACATAGGCTACATCTCTCCATTTTCCCCCTATAGGGGCAGAGGGAATGGGAAATAGAAAAAGAAATAAGCCTTTATACAGTTTCTACTATGTACTAATTACTTTTTACATGTATTATTTCATTAAATAATAATAGCTAATATTTATATAGCATTTACTATGTGCCAGGTACCGTGCTAAGCCTTTTATAATTATTATCTCATTTAATTTTCACAACAACCCTGTGAAGTAGGTGTTGTTATTATCTCCACTTTACAATTGAACAAACTAAGGCAGACAGAAGTTAAGTTGTTCAGTCACACAACTGGTGATAAGGCTGGATTTGAACTCAGGTTTTCCTGACTAGATCCAGTGTTTTATCCACAGATTTATACCACCTAATTGTTTCTACAAGAGCATGAAAGACTTTATCAAATGTTTTTCTAAAATCCAGGCAAACTATATAGCATTCCCTTGAACTCCCAATCTACTAACACTGTCCAAACTGGAAATATATTCAGGATAGTACAATTTGTTCTAGATAAAGTGATTCTGACTCTATCATCACTGTCCTTTCTAGATTTTCACAAACCATACATCTGATATGTTTGGGAATTTATCTGAGAATCAATTTGAAGAAGGTCATAGTTTGCAGACTCCATTTCCTTCTCTTTTTCAATCATTAAGACATTTCCCCTTTTAGAATTTTTCTGAACTTTTCCCATTTCTCTATGTTCTTCAAAGATCCCTGACAGTAGCTCATTCATCACATCTTCCCAGTTTTTTAGTATACTAAGGTACACAGTGACTTGAATTTATTGAGGGAAGTGAAGTTCTCTCTTACTATCTTCCTTATTATCCTGGGTATCGACATTCTCTTAGTCATTTTGTTCTGTCTTTTCCAATCCAAAGATAGTTCATCTTGGCAGAGAAAATAAAAACAAGATAAGCATTGAAGAGATCATTTTTTTTCTTCCATTGCTTATCAGTATCCCATCCAAATTGAGCAGTGGTCTTATGCCTTCTTTGATTTTTGTCTTTCCTCTAGTTTAGTTTAATATATCTCAACTTCTTTTTTTTTTATCTGTAGTTTCCTCCAGCCACAGCCCATTCTAAACTTTAGCATTTTGTCCCATTTCCAACCTTAACAAAAAGGAGGAAGGAAAAGAAGGAAGGAAAAAATAAAGAAAAAACAGGACTCATTTTAAAGTTTATTGCACATTATTAATATTTTCCCATCACTTATGTCTAAATAACTAACAAAGCAATAAATTAAGATCCAATTTGTAGTTTGCTGATTTCTGAGATGTAAATGTTCACACTGAAAATGTAACAATCTGCCTTTTCACAAGGCCATGTTAGGAGCTGACTTGAGCACACCCTGAATTTCTACCCAAGAAGTTTTCTGTATATCTGTGAGCATTTGAATTCAGATTAGAATTTTCCCTTTGTTGGTTTTTCCACTTTTTGAAGAATGAAGTTATCATTGAGACAAGTTAAAAAATATTAATTGCATAATTGAAGCCCCTAATCTTCCCCATATAATGCTGCTGTACCAGGCTTGTAACCTGTTTCTGAGAATTACTCTTTCTGTCCATGTAGTCTATAGTATAAATCAATGACAACCTTGTTTCTATTTCTGTCTTCATTGATCTTTATCCAATGTTTTCTACTGTGCTCTCCCTGCTCCACCTGCTCACCCCCATTCTCTCACCTCTAATAGAAATTCTCTCTTAAATCCACCACTTATTCATTTTGTATTTGTGTACATATTTTCTCGCCATTGGAATGTAAGTTCCTTGAAGGCAGGTCCTGGTTTTTTTTTTGGGGGGCAGTGTATGCAATACAATAAACATTTATTAAGCATCTATATGTTCGGGCCCTGTGCTAAGCACTGGGGATACAAATAATAAAACAGAAAGACAATCCCTGCTCTCAAGGAGCTTACAATCTAATAAGGGAAGACAACACACAAAATGAAATGAAAAAAGATATGGAGGGAAATGGCAGGCTGAGGGGGAATTCAGCATGGGGGCAACTTGTTCCATGGAGATGAAACTAGGGAGGGCAGCAGATGCAAATCAATTAAAGCTTACATTTTAACTCATGTTTAGATTCTCCCCCAAAGGGAGAGAGTAGTAAAGTATTCAATATATGTCATTTTCATAGACAAGCAGCAGTATTATATTCTCCTAGAAGGTGGAGGTTTAAACATTAGTACATGAAATAGTTTGGAAGAGAGCTGAATAAGCATTATGACATTTCAAATTGACTCTGTACTAAGCCATTTTTTAAAACTTCAAAGTCCATGTATTCTAGCAAGCCACAGAAGGGGTTGGGCTCCTTTCCCTGTTAGTGATATTCTCTTCAAAGCAGCAACTCCCCTTGCCAATCATCTCTGACCCAGTGCCAGACAGGGGTGGCGATGACAGTCAGTAAAGGCCCTTTCTAAATTTCACAGTCTATGATTACATTGACTTGTAAGATCAGGAAGTGTATATATTAGTCCATCAAGACAAGGATGTCCGTATAGGACTGGGATGGGAGCAAAAGAGTTAGAGCAGTGGAAAGACATCTGGATTGGAGCTACATTCTCCCTGTGTGATTGCGGGCGAGTCACTTAGACCTTTCAGGTAACTCATTTCCTCATGTATAAAACAGACCAGATCACCTCTAAGGTTCTTTCTAGCTCCAAATTTGTGATTCCATGGGGGAAAATGTTCAAGGTTCGTGGAACAGTTTGAACTAGCTTTTTACCCCATGTCCCACTGACCTCTGGTGCCTAGAAAATAATGGCATTTGCCATGGATTACACAGGATCATTGCCATTGATTTGGATGACTCTTGTAATGGAGGAACGTCATATAAAACTTTTAAAACAAAATTTTTGAGTAACTCTTGGATTTTTCATAAAGATTTCTAATAGTGTCCATACTCAAAATCTTCTCAAGCAGCAAGCCATTACTCTATTCTATTAAGCAGTTTTCTAACTGTTTTCCATCCTGGATTAGTTCCACACATCCATCATAAGTTTACAAGATTTCATCATTATAGGGAATTCCAGTTAAGAAACCCCCCTTTACCAATGTGGATCAACAGCTAGTCTGAAATTTGGTTTTAGAGACTTGCCTTGAGGTGTTAACAGGGTAAATTATTTATCCAAGGTCACAAAGTCAGTGGGTGTCAGCTATGGGACTTGAGCCCAGGTTTTCCTCACTCTTCCCTACTCCATATTGCCTCTGCCTTTCACACAATAGATTAACTAGGTATAATGCATAGTAGAATTAATCTCTAGTATAAAAGTGCTTTGAAGTGTTGAATTCTCAAGTTCCTGAATTGTTTCTAATAGGAAGCCACAACTCACAGCATGATTTCCTTAGGGAGTGAATGAACAGCTGGAACTACAGATTCAACTAAAAGCAGCATGTTTTTTTCCCAGGCTAATAGCAAGGAGAGCACTTTAAATAAGACATTAAATAATTCTTGCATTATTTTACATCAACATCTAGAACAGCAATTCTCAAAGTCTGGTCCACGGACCCCTAGGAGTACCTAAGATCCTTTCAGGGGATCCATAAGGTTAAAATATTTTCACAATAATACTGAGACATTTAAATTTCTTACACAGTAAATATCTATAGAAACTATCAAGGGTATGCTGGTAATATTAAACTGGGGAGTGTTGGAAGGGGAATTCAACAATGAAGAGTCAGATGTGAATGAATGACTGAACAATAAAAATGAATGTGTCAAGCACTGTGGTAAGTACTGGGAATACAAATAAAAGAAGAAATACAAGATAGTCCCCTGCCTTCAAGGTGTTTACATTCTTTTATTTTTTAATAATAGCTTTTTGTTTTCAAGATACATATAAAGATAGCTTTCTTCTTTGTAAATAATAGCTTTTTATTTTTGAAATACATGCAAAGATAGTTTTCAACATTCACCCTTGCAAAACCCCATGTTCCAAAATGTTCTCCCTCCTTTCCCTTCCCCCTTCCCCCAGACAGCAAGTAATCCAATATATATTAAACATGTGCAATTCTTCCAAACATTTCCACAATTATCATGTTATACAAGAAAAATCAGATCAAAAAGGAAAAAAATGAGAAAGAAAACAAAATGCAAGCAAACAACAACAAAAAAGGTGGAAATACTATGTTGTGATCCACATTCAGTCTCCACAGCCCTCTCTCTGGATGCAGATGGCTCTCTCCATCACAAGTCTACTGGAATTGGCAAGGTGCTTACATTCTAATAGAGAAAGATAACAAAGAAAAGAGAACTGAAAACCAGAGGGCAGGAGGGGGAACTGAAATATTACTACCTGGAAGTGGAGCAATGTAGAATGTCTGGTGAGTTTTCAGTGCAGCCTGGAGAGGAATGAAGGTATGGCTGTCCTGGGCTTCCTCCTTCAAATAGAGGTTCTGAGAGGAACCAGGCAATCAGATGAAGAGGCTGCTGCAGGATCTGAGGCAGTTACTTCTGACGTGGGTAGTCCAGAAGTGGAACGAGCTTCCTGAGGGAAGAGGTTTCTATGGCTTGGGAGAGTCAGTTGTGTGGGGATAAGTTAGCAGCGCAGCCTGGAGAGTAATGAAAAATAATATATAATGAAACAGGAAAGATAATCGTAGACAAGTTGTGAAGGAGTTTAAAAGTCAAAAAGAGGAATCCAGTGTGGGGTGGGGAAAAAGCAATGCTAAAGCCTCAAATGTGACCTTTACAGATTGCCATCCCAAGAAAAATAGTGACAGAAGAAATACTTGAATTCTTATATGAAAAAGGACCAATAAGAATTAAGATAAGAAAAATTAGTAAGTTAAGAACAGACCTGCCAAAACAGAAAAATTAACTCATTTGCTGACACACACATATTGATATTACTGTTCAAAGTAGTTTTTTTTAAACACACCACATTGAAATGTACATACAATAGCTATAAAATCAAGATACTATTAAAAGTATTTTTGATGCTTTTGGTTTTTACCATAGTCACTTCCTAATATCTTCCAAAAGAATCTTCCCTTGTAACAAAGAAAAGCAGTTAAGCAAAACAATCTATAACACTCTGCATCTGTAGTCTATCACCTCTTGGTGGAGAGAAATGTATTTTATTGTCAGTCTCTTGGTGATGACAGACTTATAGATTTAGATCTTGAAGGGATCTGGGAGATCACCTCATCCAAAAGTCCTCATATTATAGTTGAGGAAACTGAGACCAAAAGGGGCTAAAGAATTTGCCCAGTGTGACAGAGGTAATTAAGTGGAAGAGCTGGGATTCGAACTCAGGTCCTAAATTCAGTGCTTTTTCTATTATTTCATTACAATACCGAGATTACTCATTTCTTCAAATCTGAATTCTGATTTTAGCCTTTGTTTTAGATACATTACTATGGTCATTGGGTGTATTGCCTTCTTTGTCATGCTAACTTTGCTCTGAATTAATTCATATGTCTTTACATGATTCTCTGAATTTCTCATATTCCGTTGATATTTTTCATAGAGGTAGCCAAAAATTTACTTTTCTTGCACATAGATACAAATACATACCTAAGTACTTAAGTATCATTGTATTCCAGGCACATGACATTAAAAATGAAGGCTCTTTTCATTGGAGTTGGGGAAGAGAGAATCAATTTCCAAAATGTTGATTTTGACAATGTTTTTATAGTACAAATTATTCGCTTGCTTCTGCACACTTCATTCTACATCAGTTCATATATCTCACCAGTTTTCTCTGAAATAATTTCTTTCATCATTTCTTTTGACATAATAGTATTTCATTGAATTCGTATACTATAATCTGTTAACCATTGCCCAATTCATAGGTATTCCCCTAGTTTCCAGTTCTTTGCCAACACAAAAAGAGTTCCTATAAATATTTTTGTATATATAGGATCTTTTCCTCTTCCTTTGATGTCTTTGGGGTATAGTATAGCCTTAGTGGGTCAAAAGGTATGAACTGGTGAATAACTTCTAACCCATAGTTCCAAATTGCTTTCCTAAATGGAAGGCCAATTCATAAATCTACTAAGTGTGCCTTAATATCCTTGTTTTCTGTATTTGTTTAACTTTTGTCATTTACCTTGTTTGAGGGGTATGTGTGTGTGAATTTTTCTATTCTAATGGGTATGGGTAGAGGCTCAGAATTTCTTTAATATGTATTTCTCTAATTATTAGTGATTTGGAGAATTTTTTATATGATTATAACAGTTTGGAGTTTTTAGGTTGAGCTCTCTGTTCACATCCTTTGATTAGTTATAAATTGGGAAATGATTCATTTTTATAAATTTAAATAAATTCTTCCTAACTCCAGATCTAGTGCTCTGTCTATTGTACCAGTGACCTGATCAGAAATGAGATCTTTAGATTACAGCAACTTACTGCAAAGATGTCTTTCCCACTTTACTATTTCAAAGGGCTCCCTCTGAAATTCTTGTTCAGGGACTCATATTTTAAGCATATTTCTATCTTGTGTTTGTTTGTTTCCTTTTTAAAAAAATTAAAAATTTAAAAAATTAACAAATACTTATTTTTCATTAATTAACTGGCATTTATTAAGCACCTACAACTTGTCACATGCTATGCTAAATCTTGGATGTACAAAGAAAGGCAAAAAATCCAAAAGTCTTTGCTCTTCAGGAGCTCACCATCTAATAGGGAGGGGCATTCATGATGCAAACAGCTATGTACAAATAAGATATACACAGGATAATTTGAAGATAGTGTCAGAGAGAAGGTGCTAAGATTAAGGACTGAAAAACCTTCTTGAATGAGGTAGGACTTGGGGGAGAGTTGAAGGAAGTTAGAGAATCTGAGAGGCTTAGAAATGAGGAGAGATATGGAAGATAGCCAATGAAACTGCCCCAAATTCAGAGCCAAACATCTTATTTAAAGACAATACCACTGGATACAGAGAATGTTACTGTATGTGTGTTGGGGGAGTAAGATATAAAACAATTTAAAAGGTAGGAGGGGGTTAAGTTAGGAGGGCTTTAAAAGCCTATTAGAATTTTAAATTAATTTTGAAGGTAATATAGAGAGCCATTGGAATTGATTGAATGGGGGAAGAGGTGTGATGTGATCAGATATATTTTAAGATCACTTTGGTAGCTGAGTGGAAGATGGACTGGAAGTAGGGCAAGATTTGAGGCAGAAAAACCAACCAGTAGACTATTGCAGTCATCTAGTCATGAATCATAATGTTATGGATAAGGAGAAAAAAGGAGAGGTGAAAAGAAAAAAGAAATGGCATAAAGGTATAAATGGCAGGACATGACATTGACAAGATATTAGGGAGAGGGGACACCAAATTTTTGAGGCTGTATGTGAGAAAATAATGATTCTTTTCATAGTAATAGGGAAGTTAGGAAGAGAGGAAAGCTTAGGGAGAAAAGATAATAAATTTAAAAATAAAGTCTGTTTTGGAAATTCTTTTTGAAATATCTGAGATAGTTGGAAATGCAAGACTAGAGGTTGGGAGACCTAAGAATCATCTTCATATAAATGATAATTGAAACCTTAGGAACTAAAGAGATCACCAGGTGAAATACTGTAGTGGAAAAAGAGGGCTCAAGCCAGATCTTTGCCAGACACCTAGAAGCTGAATAAAGATTGATAAAATAGAAAGAAGCAGTCATATGGGTGGGTGGTGAACCAAGAGGGAGCCAGAAACCCAGAGACAGGAAAGGATCAGTAGAAGAGGGTGGTTGGATCCGTGGGGGAAGGCACAAGCATTTATTAAATGCCTCTCAATCCTTTTTTTTCAATTGAACAACAAAAGAAAAAACTCATAAAAATATTCATAGTTGAGCAAAATAGAACAAATTCCTATGAGGGTCATGACAAAAATCTATGTTTCATTCTGCATTTTAAATCTGTCACCTTTATAGCACAAGATGGGTCCTGTTTTTAATTTCTGGTCTTCTGAAATTGTGGTTTGTCATTGTATTGATCAGAGGTCTAAAGTCTTTCCAAGTTATTTTTCTTCATAATGTTGTTGTCATTGTATAAATTGTTTTCGTTCTAATCATTTCACTCAGAGACTTTCTTTTGAAACTGTCCATTTTGTCATTTCTTATGGCACAGTAATGTTCTATTACATTAATATACTATAATTTGTATAGCCATTCCCCAGCAGATGGGCAATAATTTCTTACCTATTCCAAGTTTGCCCAAAATGATGTGCTTTTAAATCAGCATTTTTAAAATTTTCTCCAGGCCATGTTGCAAACACATAACCTCAGTTTCTTGGATGAAATTTTCCTAAAGCGAATGTGTATGAATAAGAGTCAAAATAATGGTTCTCTTTGGTTTCTTTTTCCTTTGGAAATGATCTTTCACCATTGGGATTATCTTTAAAGTATTTAACTCTTTCGAGAATATGAGCTGACAATATTTAATTGTAAATGAAAGTAGTCATTTTAAAAGAGCAGGAGGAGGAGCAAGAGGAGGAGGAGGAACAGAGAAAGAGACAGAGAGATAGAGGACAGAGACAGAGACAGAGACACAAAGTGAGACAGAGACATAGAGAGATAGAGACAGAAACAGAGACAGACAGTGAGAGAGACAGACAGAAAGATAGAGGCGGGGGTGGGGAAGGACAGAGAAAGAGAGATACAGAGAGAGAAGGAAGGAGATGGAAGGGGAGGGAGGGAGGAGAGAAAGGACTTGTCTAGTGTTTAGAACATACAACTTGAATGTTTTAAATCCCCAATTCCATTCTTCAATCTGCTCTTGACAGTGAGGTTTTGATAAGGTTACTGACTCTCACTGTGCCTGCATTACCTTATTATAAAATCAGAAACCTCTCCCTGCCATAGTTGGAAAGCTTAGTCTGAGAGATAAGGTAAATGTTAAACTTTAGGTGATCTGGTTACTGCACATCAGTTTACATTATAAATGGTTTCAAACCACTCAGCTAATTTCCACATGTGGTTCTTTTCAAAGGGCCCTTCTTTCTTAGGGGAAATTAAACATTCTGAAAACAAATATGTAAAAATATGTGTTCAGAAGTGATTTGGAAACACAATGGATGGAAATTGAGTTTCAGATTGGCTGTCAGTGATGCCCTACATTTGTCAATAGTTACTCAGAAGAGCCCAGGATGGGCTCCATGTTCTTATTTTTATTTATAAATTCAATCTCGAGAGAGCAAAAGGCACACTGACTTCCCTGTTTCATGGCTTAATTTGTTTATTTCTCTAAAATGAATGACACTTAGAAATGGCAGGATTTCAAAATCCCCTAGCCTTGTAGTAAAAAAAAAATCCTTACATGTTTCCCAGATGACAAGACTACTTAGCCTCAATCATACCATATGCTGAATAGGTAATATATTGTAGGCATTTTTAAAATAAATTAATATTTAATGGGACACAAGTCTATGGAACCTTCCTTCCCTTAATCCTACAATCAGTTTCCACCCCCAGCATCTAACATGTCCTTACTTTGAGACTCTGTCCTCAATTAAGCTTATCTGCTAATTATTTTCACTCTTTCTATAGTGAATAAAATAAAGTGAAGGGTTTGGAGTTAGAGTCAGAAAGACCTGAGTTCAAATCCAGGATCAAACATTCAGTAGCTGCATGATCTTGGCAAGTCACTTAATCTGTTTGCCTTTGTTTCCTCAACTATAAAATGGTAATAAGCACCTACGTCTTAAGAGTTGTTGGGAGGACCAAATGTAAAGCACTTGGCATAGTCCCTGGCACACAATAGACATTTAATAAATGCTTGTTCCCTTTCCACATGGATACAGTAGGAAAAATAAATATTCTGCTATTATTGAATCACCAGCATATGCCCAGCTGTGTGTGAGATACTGAGGGATTTCTAGCTTCAGGGAATTACCCAGTGTACCTCTTAAGATCCAATCTAACTCTAAATCTATGTTTCTGTGATCTCATGATATAGGTAATACATCTGTGTTTCCCCAATATGAATATATCCCTGTAATGTGGACAATTACAACCCCCTCAAGCTAAGCCCCCACTTTTTTCTGTTAGTATTTCCTATGCCTTCCCATAAATTTTCCAAAATAGATATATTCAACATTCTAGGATCTTCTTGTAGATCTTTTGTCATTGTGTGGATAATAATGCAACACAAGGAAAGTCCATTGGTTGCCCCTCACTTTTGCCACAAAAACAATTCCTGGTTACTAATATATCCCTGCTTATGCAAGCTGTTATGTCAGAATAGTAATGGAACTGAGGAGACATGAGTTAATTCCCCCTTTTTCATTCTTTGCTGCCCACCTCTGTCTCAATACTAGTTGTGACTATGGTGAAGAATCAAGATGTGTTATCATCCTGTGTCAAATTAGGTTAGTTTTGCCTCCAATTGGATTGATTTGGGACAAGGCTTATGGGAAAGTTGGACAAGAAAAATATAAAAGCAATTTTTAATAAAAATTTTAAGTTTAATCTGCACTATTGACATTTTCTTCATTACTTTCTTAAATTTAGACAATCAACAAAACTAAAAATCGAGTCTTGATTTGTTGTGTTTTTCAATTTCTGAGGAGTATATGCTCACACTGGAAATATTTAAGATAGTTCCAGCACATTCTTACTAAGGATTTAAATGTATTGATGGGCTACATATGTTTTCTTAAGAGATATTTCACTTTTTCCTTCCTTCATCCCTCCCACTCTCTATCTCTCCCTCCTTCCCTCTCTCTATCCCTCCCTTCCTTCCTTTCTTCCTCTCTTCTTTTCTTTCTTTTCTTCTTTTTCTTTCCTTCTTTCCTCCTTCCTTTCTTCCTTCCTTTCTTTTCTTTCTTTCTTTCTTCCTTCCTCCCTCCTTCCTTCCCTCCCTCCTTCCCTTCCTTCCTTCCATCCTTTCCTTCCTTCCTTCCTTCCTTCCTTCCTTCCTTCCTTCCTTCCTTCCTTTCTTCCTTTCTCCCTCCTTCCCTCACTTCCTTCCTTCTTTTCTCCTTCCCTCTCTCCCTTCCTTCCTTTTTTTGTGTTTTGACTTTCTTTTATTTAAAATAAATTTTTTTAATGTATCATGGAGTTATCTGTTTAGCTAATTCTGATTTTTAAGGAGTTTTTTTTCAATTTTTTTGACTCCTTTACTAATCTGTTAATTTTCTCTCATTTCTTTCTCCAATATTTTCTCTACCACTATTACTTGCTTAAAAAGTATGTGTTTTTTTTGCTCATTTAAAAAATCTCTTTAATTTTCCTAGGAATTCTTGTTGGGCTTGTGTTCAGTTTTTGTTTTTCTTTGAAGCTTTGCTTATAATACTTTCAAGTCATTGTCTTTCTTTGAGTTTGCATATTGATTTGTCACCACAGTAGCTTTTTTACGATCAAGTTCTTTTTTTTATTGTTGCTTATTATTTTACAGCCTGTTTCTCAACTTTAGATTTTATGTTAGTATTGGGCTCTGCTCACCTCTAGGAGGAATTGTGGACTGAATTCTGTCTTTTATTTTCCTTCTGCTGCTTGCATAGCTATGTCTGGAAGCTTGTAAGTTTGGGGTGCTTCCAAAGAGATATGATCCAGGGACAGGTCTGTTCATTGCCTGCTTGGTTTTTACTCTGAAAATTCCTGACTCAGTTTCAGTCTATTGGCTTTGTGGTTATATCTGTAGACAGATGCTCTTCACAATTAGATCACTGAGAGGTTCAGAGAGACTGAAATCTCCTTTCTCCATGGTCTCTTGGCTTGGTTTACTCCACAAAGTTAGAACTGAGTACTCATTCTGCTTTTAGGCTCAGAGCCTTACAACTATGTTCTGGAAGGGTTCTGGAAATTTTTCCTTGTTCATTACACAAGTAGGGCCCCTACTACCTCTCAATTTATAACTGTTCCTCTTGTCCTTGGAACTAGGACCCAGAACTGGCTAATCAGTACCTGTTCCTTCTTCCAGTGCTAGTACCAGGGCTCCCAGGATCTTCCTGCCTAGGTCTACAATCCTTTTACTGTCGCTGGGCACTGCTTTCACTGAGAGCAATCTCACTTTATTGCCTCCCTGTACAGCCCTTCCACAGACTTTTCTATATTCCTAAATTGCCTTGCACTGGAAAAAAAAGACTCCATCTGCCTTTTTCTTGGGTTTCCTAATCAGAATTGATTTGGTGTGTTTTTTAGATCATTGTAGAAGAGGATGTATAGGAACTAAAGCAACATTTTTACCTCTCACTCTGCCTTCTTGATTCTGCCCTCAGGCTGTCCGAGATGCTCTTCACCAGGTAAGCCGCAAGTTCATTTGCTAAAGCAAATCTCAAGGTCAATTGCAAAATGATTCTGAAAAGAAAAGCACTCTTACTGGAAAAACTAAGGATCCTTGAAGTATTGAAGTTTACATTCACATAACTTTATGAATAGTTGAGACAATGAGACATAAAAATTTAGAGGAGGAAGAGGCCATATGGGCTGTTTACTACCCAGATTTGACACATTAAAGTCATCCTCAACTCTTCTCTCTCCTTCACCCTCAGAGCCTATTAGTTGCCAAGTTTTATTGATTCTACCATCATAACATTTCTCACCTTTGTTCTTTTCTTCCTGCTCATATCACAGCCACCCTAGTCCAGGTCTTCCCTATTTGCTTAGACTCTTGCAGTGCTTCCTAACTGGTCTCCTTGCATCTGGTTTCTTCTCCCTCCAATCAATCCTCCACCTACCGATCAAACTTGATACTCTAAGGCAAAAGTT
>JAJPUD010002738.1:63879-97798 GCA_023553655.1 Myrmecobius fasciatus
TTCATTTGAAAATCTGTCATTCAATTGACAAGCATTTATTAAAGATGTATTATGTGCCAATCTTTGTCCTAAGAGTTAAGGATGCAAACAAAAGCAAGAAAAAAAAAGGTGCTTGTTCTCAAGAATTAGGACATCCTTTTCTTAATGGGGACACAATGTGCAAAAAAGAAATACATAAAAGATATATGTATCTTCCATGTATAATGATGGAATATAGACCTAAGCAAGAAGATCCTGGGAACTCTGATACTAGCACTGGAAGAAGGAACAGGTACCATCTGGAAATTCTGATTAGCCAGTTCTGGGTCCCAGTTCCAAGGACAAGAGGAACAGTTATAAATTGAGAGGTAGTAGGGGCTCTACCCATGTAATGAGCAAGGAAAAACATATTTATTTTATACCATACATTATAACCACGTATAAAACATTTTGTTATTGTTTAGCCAATTTTTGTGTCCCCATTTTTTGGTTTTCTTGGCAAAGGTACTGGAATGGTTTATCATTTCCTTCTCCAGCTCATTTTATAGATGAGGAAACTGAGGCAGATGGGAATAATTGTCCAGGGTCATCCAGCTACTAAGTGTCTGAGGTCCAATTTGAACTCACATAGATGAGAATTCCTAACTCCAGGCACAGCACTCTCTATTCTGCCATCTAATTGTTCACTATAAATGGAAGGTGATCTCAGAAGGTCCTCAGAGAGGACCAAGAATAAATAACTCATTCTTTGAGTCAATTAGGAGGTTTAGCAGCTAGAGCTCTGGAGTCAGGAAAACCTGAGTTCAAATTTGGTCTCAAACATTTACCAGCTGGGTAGTTCTGGGGAAATTAACCTCTGTTTGCTGTTTCCTTTAAAATACTGTTAATTATCTACCTTACAGGATTGTTATGAGGATCAAATAAGATAATATTTGTAAAAGACACTAAGCATGGTGCCTGGTATGTAGGAGGTGCTACGTAAATCCTTATTCTCTTTTTCCATTCTGGTTTACCACTGATTAGTCGGTCAGTCAACTAGAATTTATTAAGCACTTATGTGCCAAGCACTGTATTTCTCTGGAATGGTTCAAACTTTAGCCACATTTAAGGCTATTTGACATTATACTGTCATTAAATAATTAATTCCTAGAGGTACCACCTCCTGGAAGTCATGGTCCACATGGGACAAACAACAATTAAGTCCTGTAATCTTGCAAGTAAATAAAGTAGAGAATACTTCTTATAGGCAAATTATAATCTTCTCTTGTTACTGACACATTGAATAAAATAGGTCTAGTGTCAGGAAGGAAGGGAGAGGTAATTTTAATTTAAAGAGGTAAATTTTTAATTTCTCATTAGTCCTTTTATACTTAGGACTTATTCTTACTAGAAAGATTGCAAAGTGTAGGTAGATGATAGAAAGTGGGCTCACAGTCAGGAAAACCTGGGTTCAAATTGTGAGACATATTGACTGTGTGATGCTGGGCAAATCATTTAACACAATTCTTTAAGACTTTGTGTTAGGAGAAGAGTTGCTGAGTTATGTTGGTAAGGTTTCTTCATCAGGATTTCTAGTCTTCCTCCTATCTCCATTTTTTTTCCTCCTGAGTTAATTCAACCAAAAAATCAAATAAAGATGCAACTAATTTTAACAGAGTTCACTGAAGGACCCTCAGATACTAGATGCCATCCTTCATATTTGGAATTATGACTTCTCTCTTCTTCATTGATAGAGAATAACCAGAATATCAAGAATGTGTTCTTTCTCTTCTATTCCTCTAAGAATCTTAACTTCTATAAAAGACTCTGCTTAAATGCCCTGTTCTATAGGAAATCTTTTCTGATTCTTCCAGTTATAATTGGGTCTCCTCTAATCCCCACAAAATTACTTTGTGTTTATTCACTTCAAACCTAGCTTAGCGTCTGACAGTTCTACTTTTCCACCTTGGTCTTATGGTGGAGATGTCTCCACCCCTGTGTCCTTCTCTGAAGGGTGAGTTCCTTCTCATATGACATATGAGGAAGCACCCAACCAATCATTTTCATGTGTGACCTGGCTGTATTCTGAACTTTCTGGACTATTTTTCTACTTCACTCTATATAGAACTCCACTTTGTTTTTCAGTTTCCTTTTATATGTTGTCTTCTTCCTTTCTAGGAAGTACTTAATGATGTGTTTGAGGTTCAGTCATTTGGCATCAGATGTTGGGGTTTGGTCATATGAAGAATTCACAATGGCCATTCTTTTTGCCAAAATGGACATTTTTTTTTTGCTTTTCTTTCTTTTTTTTTCTGAGGCAATTGGGGTTAAGTGACTTGCCCAGGGTCACACAGCTAGGGAATGTTAAGTGTCTGAGACCAGATTTGAACTCAGGTCCTCCTGACTTCAGGGCTGGTGCTTTATCCACTGCTCCACCTAGCTGCCCTAAAAATGGACATTTTTTAGGAGAAGACTAAATGAAGAGATACAATAGACACCAGAAATAGTAAATATGAAATAGAGTTGGGAGAGCATATCATTAGATAGGAAAATGGTTTTAACAATTAACAATGAAAAAGACAAGTTTCCTAGTAAAACTCACAATTAACAAGGAGAAAGGGAATACACCATGAGGAGTATGCCATTAACTAGCAGGTTAAATCCTAAAAGAGATTTAGCATCTAAAAGAGTTAGTTAGCGGGGCAGCTAGGTGGTGCAGTGGATAGAGCACCAGCCCTGAAGTCAGGAGGACCTGAGTTCAAATCTGGTCTCAGACACTTAACATTCCCTAGCTGTGTGACCCTGGGTAAATCACTTAACCCCAATTGCCTCAGCAAAAAGCAAAAAAAAAGTTAGTTACCTATTAGAAGGAGAAAGACACCATGAGTTATGATTGGGGGGTGAGAGGAAAGATACCATGTGTCAAGGGGGAGGATGTAGGGAAAAGACATTACAGCGGGTTATCCCAAAAGGGAATCAGCAAAAATGGTGTGGGTCGTGGACAGATTGATAGGGAAAATTTAACTTTGGAAGTTTGACATAACTTGGTTTTCTGATTGCTCACAACCAGGTGGGACTATCCAAGACCTTCACAGTGAGTGAGTGAGACTATAAAGTTGAACTGATCCCTGTCTGATTCAGAATAGTGAGTGACCACCATATAATAAAAAAAAAGCTGGAGATATCTATAGGAGCAAAACGAAGGTTTTATTTTTTATTATACATTCTTGTGAGAAGCCGGTATCCCTCCAGTAGAGCAAGCACTTGAAAGGAGGAGGCCCTTCTGCTGACAGGTCAGCAGTTTAAATAGCCCCTAACTCAAATATCCCTCCCATCACTGACCTCACTCTCATTGGCTGAGGGTCTTACATCCTAAACGTGGGAACTATCCAGAAAATTGAACTTTGACCAATAAGTACATAGCTACCCATATTTGATTGAGGTAGGAAGAAAATGATGTCATGGAAGAATAATAGGAAGGGGAAGTAGGTGTGTCCTTGGGCCAGTGCCCAAGGACTACCTTCAGGCCTACTTCAACTCTGGGATAGATGATGCCTTACTCAGTTTTCACAACTGGCTTTTAGAGATCTCTCTCCATCTTGTTCATCCCCATCAGTATCCTTCCCTGCTTGCCTAAGGGAGTAATCTTATCAATACTTGTAGCTTTCTCTGCACACCCTCACCCAGGACCTTATCACAACACATATTCTAATTATCTAACATATATATTGTATTTTTTATTGGTTTAATATTCCTCCCAAGAGAATATAAACTCTTTGAAGGTAAAGACTGAATTTCATGTTTAAAATTTAGTATCTATTGCTCTTAGTACAGCGCTTGGGCATATAGAGCTTAATAAATATTTGTTGGACTAAATTGAGTTCATACAATGAGCAGAAAGACTCAGAGGACTTCCTAATTTGGGGGAGTTCTCATTCTAATTGAACCTGAATACCATGGGGTAGGAATAAACCAGATGATTATATTCTTAATTGTATAAGAAGATTATCCTTTTGTAGGAAAGTTGGTAGCTGTTTATTCAGTGACAGTTGAGGGATGAGGAAGGATCTGCCTGCCCCAAGCTCTTTTTTGAACTAGCTATGGTAATTGAAATTCAGAATGTTAAATGCAGTCTTTCAGGTTGAGGCTGTGCTCCAGAAAGTCCAAATTGAAATGCAAAAATATTATTCCTAGAGGGGTAAAATATTCATCCCTTTTCTGAACTACTTGTAGTAGAAAGAACACTAGATTTGGAGTCTGAGAGATATATAAGGAATTTATTATTCACTATGTACCAGAATGCAAATATAAGTAAGTGTAACCCTTGCCTCAGAGCCACTCACAAGGGACTCTACTTATTGGTGAAAATTGATTACTCAGTGACATTAGTCACACCAGATGAGGTTGGGATAGGTGGAATAGCTTGGCTTTTGGCTTAGAGGAAAAAAATGAACCATTCCATTCTCTCTTTAGGAGCTAAAGCGATAGAACAATCTAAGAAACTGATATGTAGAGATTCCTAACTAACAACACTGGAGACTTCAGAGCCTCTCTGCTTGGGTAATCTCTGTAATTCTCTTGGTTGAGCTGAATTATTTTGCTCTTGTGTGGGACAGGTACTATACCCTCTTCCCTAAATTAACTAATCAGAGACATCTTCTGGTACAAAGAGGAAGCATTTATTTAGTCCCTGCAGGGAGAGACCCAAGCCCATCCAGGAGGCATCTCAGCTCCCAACACCTAGCAAGCAGCAAATAGTAAGTTGGCTAAATAGCAAAAGACCCAAGTCTTTTCATTGGATGGACTAAAAAGGAAGTAACCTTTATTGACCAATGGTCACTAATGTTGTCTGCTTCCTGTGGATCACATCACTTCCTGTCACTTCCTGAAGCTGGCTTAGAGACCTTTAGAGATCTCTAGACCTAGAGATCATGTGACTTCCTGCAACCTGGGCCCAAGGCCTGATCTTCAGGCTCTGCAGACCTCTGGGAATAGAGGATCACATGACTTAGCCCTTGTCTGACCTACTCCATCTCATAGAGTCTTTGAGAAAACTTCACTGGTCTCATTCATTCTCTCAGTATTATCTACTGTATATCCTCCTATGTATACTTTCTCTGATTTGTTTTTTTTTTTTTACTTTTTGCTGAAGCAATTGGAGTTAAGTGACTTGCCCAGGGTCACACAGCTAGGAAATATTTAGTCTGAGGCCAGATTTGAACTCAGGTCCTCCCAACTTCAGGGCTGGTGTACCACCCAGCTGCCCCTCACTACCCCTTCTCTTTGGAGAGAGCAGATGCAAATCAAGTGACCAACCTCTTCCCCCAACATCTAGCTTTCTCTTCTAACAGAACCAAAGCCTTTTTTTGGAGGAGAGTAGAGAGAGGAATCCTGGACAGATATCTATTCTTGTCTCCCAGTGAGCATTTAGACAGCCCCATCTGGAAATACATTGCCTCCAAGGGCAAAAAAACCCAAATAAGTAAGGCAGTCCCTGCCCTGGATGAGCTTACATTCTATTAGGGGAAGACAATAGATAAAGGGGAACTGAAAGGATGAGGAAAGGCCACTCTCAGAGCGTTAGCCTCAGTTTCTCATTTGTGAAATTTTGAGGTTGAACTGGATAACCTTTAATTTTTTTTTTTTGTATTTTTCCCCTACACCATTTTTATTTAAAACACAAATTTATCTTTCTCCATGTCAGATGATTCAAATGGTGTTGAACATAAATGATGCAGATGCAAATGAATAATACAAGTACTTTAAATGAGATACAAACAAAATCACAAAAAAATGAAAAGAATAAAATAGCTATTTACAAAAGGATTAGAGATCTCTGTGCAGATCTCAAGAATGAAATGGGGAAGGGGAAGGGGAGGAGGCAAATGGTAATGCTTGGCTTTGTAGAAAAACTTTCATACAACAAATACTTTTCAATTATAGAGGGAGAGTATAGATCTCATTATATCAGCACTGGGTCAAATGGTATGCACAGTTTGGCAAATTTGAGGTTATATTTCTAAATTACTTCCAGAATGGTTGGAACAAATCATTACTCTACCAACAGTACATCAATGTCCTTGTTTTCCCATTGCCCTCTAATAACTGCAATTTTTGCCAGTCTAACAGATCTAAGTTAGACTGTCTAAGTTGTTTTAATTTGCATTTCTCTCATTTTAAGTGATTTGGAGCATTTTTTCATATGTCTATGATAGGATATGTCTCTTTGAGAACTACTTTTTCATATTCTTTGACTTTTCTGGTGAATGACTTATTCTTATAGATTTCTATCAATTCCCTGTATATCTTGAATATTTGTAGAATAATCTTAAGCAAAAAAATCATAGAATCTCCATAAAACTTTTTCCCAGTTACCTGGGAAATTATTATTTTAACTGCATTGATTTTGTTTGTGCAAAATGGGCTTAATTTTATGTAACCAAAACATTTTATGTAACCAAAATTGTCTATTTTATCTTCTGTCATCTTATCTATCCCTTATTTTGGCCTATTCCCCTATTCTGAATTGGGAAGGCATTTTTTCCCCTTGTTCCTTTAATTTATTCATGATGTTATCTTATATATCTAGGTCATGCATTCACTTGAAGTTTATTGAGGCTTATGCTATGAGATCTTGGTCTAAACCTGAATTCTTCAAGCCTATCCTCCAGTTTTCTGAACCGTTTTTTTTTTTCTAATAGTGAATACATATCCCAAATAATTTGAGTTTTGGAGTTTGTCAAACACTAGTCACTAGAAGCATTTGTTCTTTATATTTGGTATTTAATTTCTCAGAAATGACTGAAAAACAAAAACAGCAATGTTTCATAGTTGTATTCTTCTAGTTCTTGTGATTGTTAAAGTTTTAAAATATTTTTTAAAAATTAAATTAAATTTAATTTAAAATATTTAAAAATTAAATACTTTAAATTAATTTTCAAAAATTATCATGCATTTTTTTCTTTTCTTCCCTTTCTTCCTACTTCCAAGAAAAAAGAGAAAACCAAAACCCACATAAAAATAAATTACTAGTGTTGAGCTAAACAAATTCTCATATTGACTATGTAAAAAAAAATTATGTCTCATTCTTAATAGTTCATCTCCTATGACTGAGTGGGCAAGATTCTTAATCATCAGTCTTCTGAAATAATGATTGATTATTGACTTTATCAGAGTTCTTAAATCTTTAAAATTGTGTGTGGGTTGTTTTTGATTTTGATTTCTATTTCTTGTTCTGATAATCAGGGTATTTTAGATTTTATAAATATCCATTTTATTTGTCAGTTTTATTGGCATATAGCTGAATAAATTAGTTTCTAATGATAACCTTTATTTTTTCATTTATTATGAATTGTCCTTTTTCATTTTTAATACTGGTAATTTGTTTTTTCTCTTTCTCTTTTTTTCCATTCTTTCTTTCTTTCTCTCTCTCTCTTTCTTTCTCTCTCTCTCTCTCTCTCTCTCTCTCTTTCTCTTTAAACAAATAGTAACTTATTTGATCCTTTCTACACTCCTAGAATGTAGATACTATTATTATCCCCATTTTACATTGAAGATACTGAGACCAAAAAAAGGATAAAATGATTTGCCCACAATCACACACATAAATGTCTGAGGCCAGTAGGTGAATTTAATTCATTCCCTTAATTTACTAGTTTATTAGTCCAGCAAAGAAGAAAATGAAATTAATCTGGTATGGAGATGACACCTGACTGATTGCTTGTTTCCATCACTTCCCTTCCTAGAGAGTCAACAACCGTCTCTATTTAACAATCTTTTATTTTCATAGGAATCTAAATGAAATTCCCAGGCTTCTAGCTTTCAAATTCTGTCCTCTAGTTTGGTACTAGTTTATTTTCATGACATATAATGTTGTCTCTTGATTTTTGATAGAGACTAATTGCATTAATAAGGAAATGGTTGTATTTTGTCAAAAGCGTTTACTAAACCTATTAACATAATCATGTGATTTTGATTGCTTTGCTAAGCAATATGATCTGTTATATTTATTATTTTCCTAATAGTGAATCAACCTTGCATTTCTGGTATAGATTTCTCTGATCTCATAGTATATAATCTTTTTGACATGTGCTGTAGCTTCTTGATCAATATTTAATTAACAACTCTGCCTCAAATTCATTAGGAATATTGGTCTACAGTTTTCTTTCTCTGATTTGTATATCAAGGTTTTATTTATAGCATAGAGATTATTTGGTAAAATTCCTTCTCTTCCTATTTTTGCAGTTTATATAATATAGAAAATAATTTTTCTTTGACTATTTTATAGAATTTATATGTAAATCCATCTGGTCCTGGTTTTTATTTTCCCCTTTGGAATTAATTTATAGTTTAATTTCTTTTTCTGTTATTGAGATATTTAAATTCTCTATGTTGTGTTCTGCTAATCTGGATAGTTTATATTTTTATAGATACTTTTTTATTTAGCATCAGTTTTTTGGATTATGATTGGACAAAATATTTTTCTACTAATTTCCTTTATTTTTTCTTCATCTTTTGATTTCTCTTTTCTATTTTTTTTAATACTGAAAATATGGTTCTCTCACTTCCTCCCTGCCCAATGACTAGCTAATGGTTTGACTGTTTCTCTATTTTCTTCACCCAAAACCAGTTTCTAGTTTTATTGTTCAATTCAATTTTTATATGATTTATGAATTCTTTAGGATTATCTCTAATTAATTTCAATCCATTTCTCACAAGCCCTTTATTCAGTATAACTTTTGTTGTATTGTGTTCCATTAAAGAAATTTGTTTTTCTTTATTTGTAGGTTTTCATGCCCTAGTACATGATCACATTTTGTAAAAATGCCAATACATATAGCCCTTATTTAATATTCACCAAAAATATCTATCTTTCCTAAATTCTATTCAGGTCTTTAACTTCTTTCTTTATCTTTTGGTTTGTCTAGGTCTAAAAGAATACATTACAGTGTTCCACTCTAAAAGTCTTATTGTATATTTTTCCTGCATTTAATCAACTTTTCTTTAAAACATTTAGGTGCTATGTCATTTGGTATTTATATATTAACAGATATGAATTTATTATTTAAGCTATCTTTAATCATAACGTATTCTTCCTTTGCATCTCTTTTACTCAAGACTATTTTTATTATTTATTTATTAGAGATCACAATTACCGTCTTTGATTTTTTTTTTCAATTCATCTGAAGCCTCTTATTCTGTGTGAGGTGGTTTTTTTTTGTTTGTTTGTTTCAAATGTTTCTTAAAATAATGCATTTTTGAATTCTGATTTCCATTATGTTCTGCCTCTCTCCTTCATTTTATGGGTACATTTGTCTCATTTACATGAATATTATGATTGTAATTTGCTTATTTCCCTTTGTATTTCTTTTTTTATACTTTTCCTTCTCTTTGGCCCCTACCTGTTCTTTATAAAGAAGTTGTTGAGAGAGAAGTCTACCCAACACTACTGATCTATATTTCATGTATAACTCATGCCTCAAGTCCATTTGATTGGGATTCTCTTCATTAGTAGAGATTTATTACTCAATGATCCATGTTTGCCTGAAGGAAAATATTGGTGGGTGCTTGGGAAAAGAGAGATACTGAGCTTTCTGGCTTCTAGCTTTCAGAAAGAAAACCTATGATTCTAGACTTTCTTCCAGTTCCTAAGGGGAGAGAAAAATCCTGAGAAGAAGCCCATATGTAAAGGAGCTGGCAATTTGATCATTTCCCTATTCCAGCTTACTAGAGAATTTGAGAATTTTTTCTTTGGTCATCTCTCCTTGACGGGTTTTCTGGGACATTTGTATATGATATGAGCTACTATACATTTTCTATATATATATTTTTACATTTTTCAATCTTTCTTTTTTACTCTTGTTTCTTGTTTCATGGAGTTATTGATCTTGACCCAGTCTGACTTTTAAGGGGTCAGTTCCTTGGATGAGATGTGCATTTCCTCCATTAAGCTGTTTATTCTTTCTTCTAGATCTCTCATTTCCTTTATAATTCTTTCCACTAAAGCTACCATTTTATTTAATTATTTTAAAACTCTTTATTTGTTCTAAGAATATAGTAAAGATTATGGTTGTCCTTTAGGTTTTGCTTATACAAATAATGTGGCATCTGGGGTTTACAATGAGCACTTTGTTCTTCCAGAATCTCAGGAGCCACATACCAGTATACTGACTGGGACAATCTAATCCAGGAAGTCTCTAAGTGTTGCCATCCAGGTCCAAGCTGCTTAAGCTACTGAACCCCAGTCTATGATCTGAGGAATGGTTGAAAGTTCCAGCATTCTTGGCTAGCCCCTGCTCTAAATTCCTGTCTCTCTGTCCTGGTTTCGCGGTTTCAGCTTCTAATGTTTCCCTGGCTTACTCCTGGAATATGCTGAGGGGTTTCCATGCACTGTTCTCACATTGAGTTCTTCTGACTGGACCAACAAATAGGGTGAACAAGATGCCCACAGGTTTCTGGCAATCCCTTTGCATGGACCTGCCCTGGAAATTCTTCTTCTATTTCTTCTTTATCATTTCTCTGTGCTCCTTTTAAAACATGCCTTGTTGGGGTAGTTGTGGGAAAGCTGAGCTGCTTTCTTTGCATTCACTTTGCCACAATGAAGAGAACTAATCAATGACTATTTGTCAGGGATTGTTGAAGAGATTCCTCAACTGGGTAGTGTTCGAAACTTCACATGCAGCATCAACATTGTTCTAGATCTAACTGGTCAGCATCCACTTCCATTCCTGCCTTTGGTTCATAAAGTCACTATTTTTAATGACAATCTTTCAGTATTGAGGCAGGGACCACAAAGATATCTATGCGATAGTTCAGAGATAGTTTCTGTGGAAGGAAAGTATAGATTAAAAAGTTAAACACAAAGCCAGAGGAAATATAACTTTCCTCTCTGACTTCATAAACATAATTTCAATAGCAAAAGAAGATTTATAGAGATCAAAGTAACTTTACAGAAAACTCATTCTCACAATCACAGAATGCCAGACTTGTAAGGAGCTTCAGAAGTTACCTAGTCGAGGTTATGGATGGCCAATCTACCACATAACTGACTTATCTTTGTCCAGTTTTTGCTGAAGTCCTTTATTGAAGGAACCCATTACTTTCTGAGTCAGTTCCTTCCACTTGTGAATAGCTCTAATTGTTGTTCTGCTTTCCTTTACATTGAAACAAAATCTGTCCCTCTTCACCCATTATTTCCATTTCTACCTTTTGGGGCCAAGCAGAACAATAACAACAACCATAAATAACATTTATATAGCACTTACTATGTGCCAGACATTGTGTTATTAAGGAATAGGCATTTCCAGCTGTGTACCAGAAGGTACTTAAATTGCAAGAAGTGTATCTTGTAGTTAAAAATATTTTAGGTATAGAAAATATACTAACCTCCCCCCTCAAATTTTGGATAAAATACAAATATTCATTCAGTTCTAAAAAATTTACTACATCTATTAAAAAAAAAACCCTCAACCTTATTTTCTAGCAAAGTTCACAGTTTTGCTTTTCCATGAAAGGGTCAATAATAATCTGGATGTTTACTGTCCAAGGACCAGCCTAGCTAAATAGAGATACTCACCAGCGGTTTGACTGTAGGGTAATTGCTCTTCCATATGACAGCTGCATATGACACATTTACTAGCTCAGATTGAAAAGGGATCTGAACAAAAAAGGCAGAACCAAAGATAGGAAACCGACGATGAATACAAAAGTATTTCCAGGAAGGCTCTAAAGCCAAGACCAAGTTAAGATTGACAATGAATACTAAAAACAACAGGAGGATTTTTTAAAAAGTAATTTTTAAGGATATTAGAACAGAAAAGGAAAAAAGATAGGAGAACTTGGGGAATGACTAGGTTAGTGATAATGAACACAAAGATGGAAAGCTAAACTAGTCAAGCTAAACTTAGTTTTTAAAAACTAAGGAAAATAAATGGTTGGCACAATGTGAAGGTTATAACAAAAATAATTAAATTATACTTAAGATAAATAAAATTATATCTAAGAGAAATGTCATGTTCAAGACAATTATACCTATTATATGTAAAATATGGATATAAGATATTATACCTTAGATATTAAATCTTAAGGTAATAAAGTTAAATTAAATTTATTTACCAAGTCCTGGATGAATTCTATCCCAGGAGAATGAAAGAATCATTATTGCTCAGCTGTTTTTGATACTTGAGGATTTTTGCCAAATGGAAGAGTTGCTATAGGACTGGAGCTGGGCTGATGTCAAGATTTTTAAAAAAAGAAAAGTATTCATCAATTGATTAGCCTTGAAATTTATGGTAAAATTCTAGATTGTATTATTTTTAAAATGGTTCAAAAGTACTTATATGAGCACTAAAATCCCATATAGGCTCATTGAGAATGTCACATCAAGTCTATATGAATTCAGAACAGATTAGTAAATGGGATGAGGCAGAGATTAATTAATCTCTATACCTCCCTTGGTGAAGGTCTCTCTAGTGGATTGCCATGTAGCATTTCCATTCCAGCATTTTTATCAGATAAAGATATCATGCTTATTATATCAGTGTATAACATGAAACTTGGGGGAATAACTAATATACTGAATGACAAAATTGTGTGCCAAAAAAGATGTAAATCTAGAAAAATGGACAAAATTCTGATCTGGTAAGTAAGAGAATTGATTATTAACAGCTAATTAATAGTAGGGAGATCCCAGGCTTTTCCCTTTTATATTTCCTCATTCAAAACACAGTCCTCTGAAGGATATTATTGTTAGATAAGATTATCCAAATCTGCTGGGTACATGTTTTTCATGCTGTCTAACTAGAATACATTACAAAGAGAATCTAATATAGGTTAAAGAAAAGGAAAAGAGGGAAAAAAATCTAAGTGAATTCCAGCCCCTTGAGTTCTACTCAGGTAGGATTGAATGGATCTCTTTTGTTTAGATTACCCCCAGTGTGGGGAGAGGGGTTCCAGGTGTAGAGATAGTCTTTTTGGCCAAGAATGACACAATCAAAGTCTTGTTTTCAGCCTCTCATTATATAAGTCCATCTCTCATTATAATATTCATTCTCTCATTAATTATTAAAGTTGATTTCTACCTATGGTATACACTTGCCCTTCTAAGGGTATACAAATATTAACAGATTCATCGTTGGTCCCTTACAGTGTCATTGACCTTTCATTAATTATTCACTAGCTATAATTAATAAAATGATTGCTAATTAACCAGAAATTATGTCTCTTGGATTTTTCATTCATCACATGAGGTTTAGAAGAGATAAATGTGAAGTCCTACATTTGGGTCAAAATAGTGGATTGCCCAAATACAGGATAGAGGAGACTTGTCTAAATAATAATTCATGAAGGAAAAAAAAGATCGTAGGTGTTTTATTTATTACAAGCTCAATATTATCAAATAATGTAAGTATCCTAAAAAGTTGCTACATTAATAGAATTTCAGTAACTAAAAGAGTTCCATTCTATCTTGGTTAGTATATATGTAGAATATTCAGTTCTAAATTTTGCATCTAAGACATTAACAAAGTAGATTGGAGGAGGATAGTGAGCTGAAATTTTAAAATTTAAAGTTCTTTTAATCACCCCAACTGACTAATCAATTCATAAGTATTTACTTAGCACCTATATGTTCCAGGCACTGTGCTAAGCACTTGACATGCTAATACAAAAGTGAAATTATCCCTACTTTTAAAGAATTTATGTTTGATTCTCAAGCTTCCTATAAAAGCAAAGTCCCTTCTTTTTGATACTAACATTCTACTGGTGAAGTTATATGGCAGTAAGTCATGGAATATCAATTAGAAATAAATATCACCCAAAGGGTAATAAAAAAGTAAAAAATGAATTGCATGAAATGTAACACAGAATCAATGTGGAACCCTAAAGAACAAGAGTAGGAGACATCATACTGATAGGAAGAGGAGGTGGTCACATTGCAAAGGTCAGGGATGACCAATGTATAGCAGTGATATCAAGCTAAGAAGGCTTGAGGGTATTAGGTGCTTTCCTTCTTCTCCATGGGAGAATATGAAAAAGAGTTACACCATATGGCCAGATATAAATGGATGAACATTTGTATTGTTGGAGGCAACTTCAAAATTGATGGGATCTCATTTATTAAACACCTACTTTGTGCCAGACACTTTAGTAGGCAATGGTGAGGCAAAGAAGGAAATTAATCAATCACTGCCTTATATTTTATTGAGAGATGGTGATCAAGTACTGTATAAGCTTATGAAAAAAACAAACATATAGTAGCCTAACTCTCAGTAGGAATTTAGTATATACTTATGAAATGAAAGGATAATTTGATGAACACATAATCAGTTGCTCCAGGATTCTGGAAGTAGCTAAGTGATACACCAAATTGTGATGCTGGGCTTGAAGTCAGGAAGACCTGATTTCAAAAATGGCTTCAAATACTTATTAGCTGTATGACCCTAGGCAAGCCACTTAACTTTGATCGACCTCAGTGTCCTCAATTGTAAAATGGGGATAATAATAGTATCTGCTTCCCAGGATTGTTATAAAACTCAAACAAGATAGTCTATAAAGTAACTTGGCACAGTGCCTGGCATACAGTAGGTACTTAATAAATGCCTGTTCCATTCTATTCCATGTAATCAGAATAATGTTTCCTATCAATGAAACATCAAGATAATCTTTCTGTAGCAAAAGGATACAGTGGGAAGAGTATTGCATACAACATGACGGATGGCAAGATGCCCACAATGAAGAGGCTCTGCTGACTTGGTGGTTGCCTAGATGAAATGAAACATATTCTGGGGTTCTAGAGCCTGCTGCATATAGGGGACTGAGATGAAAACCAACTTACTATCCCTTATTCCAGGAAGCTATTGAGTAAGTCTCAAGTCTTTGTGAATTGCCTTTCTCAGGGTGGGAATAGGGTGCGAATTTAGGTCTTTAGAAGGCAGTAGAAGGGCAGAACAGATGAACGTTTTCATTGGAGGAGGGAATTTCTGATCTGAATTTGCCAACATCACTGAAAAAACTGTTCCTTCTATTTAAAAAAAGATAAGACCCCAAATAAGAAACAAGGATGATGAATATATAAATGCATCTTTGGGACTTCTAGGTTTTGCAGTAGAATTTTGGCTCTTCCCAGGTGACTTTCTTCTATGTGTTGTCTCCTTCAATTATGATATGACTTCTCATGTTTAATATTTTTAAAATTTTCAATAGTATTTTATTTTCCAAATATATGTAAAGATGGTTTTCAACATTCATTTTTCTAAGATTCTGTTCTACAAATTTTTCTCTCTCTTCCATACCTTTTCAAGACAGCAAGTAATCTGATATAGGTTAAATATGTGCTTTTAAAATTTTTTTAAGATTTTTTATTTATAAAACATATGCATGGGTAATTTTTCAACATTGACCCTTGCAAAACCTTGTGTTCTAATTGTGTGAGAATGTTATGTTGTGGTCCACAGTCAGTTCCCACAGTCCTCTCTCTGGATGTAGATGGTTCTCATCATCACAAAATTATTGGAACTGGCCTGAATCTTCTCATTGTTGAGAAGAGCCACATCCACCAGAACTGATCATTGCATTATCTTGCTGTTGCCATGTATAATGAAATCATGGTTCTGCTCACTTCACTTAGCATTAGTTCATGCAAGTCTCTCCAGGCCTCTCAGAAATCATCTTGCTGGTCATTTCTTACATTTCAATAATATTCCATAACATTCATATACCATAATTTATTCAGCCATTCCCCAACTGATGGGCATCTACTCAATTTCCAATTTCTTGCCACTACAAAAAGAGCTGCCACAAACATTTTTTGTGCAGTTCTTTTAAACATATTTCCATAGAGTAAGACTTCTCAAAGAAGGCTTGAACTGAAACAAGAAAGCCAGGAAACAAGGTAAGGAAGGAAAGAATTCCAAACTTGGGGGAAAGTCAATGACAATGGGGAATAGGAGATGATATCTTATATGACGAAGAGCAAGAAGGCTAGTATCACAGAATAGCAGTTAGAAGTAACTTATAAAACTAGAAAAGTAGGAAGGGCCCAGGTTATAGTAGAGCTTTAAAAGCCAAAAAGAGAATTTTTATATTTGATCCTGGAGATTCATAGGGAGCCACTATGAATGGAGGAATGGTGGTGGTGGTAGTGATAAGACCTTGAAGTTTCTGAAGGACAGGGCTGAAGATAAAAATTGATCTAACTTTCAGAGAACATTCTTCACCCATATAGAAGAACTTATTTCTAATTAAAATGTAAAGGGAATCTAATCTAGGTAAATTCCGGTTCCATTGTTCAATTTAGGTAGTCTAGGTGAAGATGGATTCTTCACCTTTCTAGTCCAGAAAGTGGGAGGTAGCTGAACTTCAATTAGCCAGTCCTTGGCAAAAGGAGCTGAAGGTTTTCAGGACATCTTCTTGTCCACCCCTTCATTGATTGATTGTTCGCCAATTAGGGTTGATCTTTGCTTATCAGGGACACTCACTTTTCTAAAATAAAAGGACCCTATTCTATGGGAGGGGTCTTTGGTTACTGAGAGAAACCATTGACTTCTATTTATTATTTTTGGGCTTATTAATAAGTTGCTTATTAATTGCCTAGAAATTCTGTCACTCAGACTTTTCATTCCTTTCATTTGTGAGCCTAGCTGACTAGAAGTATGGTGATACTTTTGACAGTAATAGGGAAGTTAGGAAGAGGGGACAGTTTGAGGGAAGAGGAAAGTGAGTTCAGTCTTGAATTGATTGAGTTTAAGATATCTATAAGATATTCCCTTCAATATGTTCAACAGGCCATTGGAAATCAGGTGAAGGTTAAGTAGAACGGTTAATGTTAGATCTGAGAATCATTAGCAGTAATGTCAAACTAAATAAAAACAAATCCCTGAGTCACATATTCATTTAGAAAATCACAAACTAATATTATCTGTGTTGAATTGTGTTTTTATTTTATTAAATATTTTCCAATTACATTTTAATCAGGTTGAGTGTTTGGGCCCACAGGTGGCATATTTCATCTGATCATCAGCATCAGTATAGTTGAATCCATGAGAGTTGAGACAACTAAGTGAAATAGTATATAGGGAAAAGACAAGAGAGCTCAGGACAGAATCTTGGGGAAGATCCATGGTTGTTGGGCAAAGAACATTGAGAAAGAACAGTTAGACCGGTAGAACAAAAACAGGAGATAATATTGCCACAGAAACTTAGAATAGAGTGTCTGGGGGGAAATGTGATCAACATGTCAAAAGCTGGGGGAAGATCAAGAAAGTTAATAATTTATTCAAATAGTTCTTATTTTATAAATTGAATGGAAGTAGTAATAATCCAAATGACTTCTTATGATATGAAATGGACCTCACCATTAAAAGGAAAAATAGACTTGACATAGCTCTGAATTGGAGCCCAAACTCTAACCTGTACAAAAATCATAGCCCATGGGGCAGCTAGGTGGTGCAGTGGGTAGAGTACCAGCCCTGAAGTCAGGAGGACCTGAGTTCAAATCTGGTCTCAGACACTTAACACTTCCTAGCTGTGTGATCCTGGGCAAGTCACTTAACCCCAATTGCCTCAGCAAAAACAAAGAAAAAAAAATCATAGACCATTAAATCCAAGGGACATTTCACTTGCAACAACAACAAAAATCTCATACATTCATGGATTTATTTGAGTAATAGATCATTTGATGGCTGGAGGAAGAAGTTTAAGCCTAGAGTTTCCATGAGGATAGGAGGCTTCCTCATCTTGAAACCTCCATCAGTCTCTGGGGCCTTATCATTCTATTTCATCCCTCTGTCATGCTGTCCCCCTTATCCCATTGGTAAGTTCCTCATAGGGCCCATTTTGTAAAAAGGTTCAGGCCAGCCAACCTTCATGCCTTTCTCATTCTTGCTGAGTTAATGACTGTCAAAAGAGATTAAGTTTAATTGGATTGGTAAGGAGGAATCTTGAATTGGGTAAATAGATAATTAGATATGCTCCCTTTTTCCTGGTAAGAAGAAAAAATATTATAAATATGAAATGTCACATAGACAAAATCATTGAGTAAATTGGCTTTCCTTTACTGTTTTCCCCCCTATTTTGGGGGGTTTAATTGGGTACAGTTTATCGGAAATAACTGATATAAAAAGTCAAACTTAAAACTTTAAAAATAAAGTAAGCCAAAAAAATTATTTGATGTTTAAAAGAATTGCATGTGTTTAACATATCAGATTGTTTGCTGTCTTGGGGAGGGGGGAAGGTAAGTTTCCTTATTTGCAAAGTGAGAGGGTTGGACAAGATCATAGCATCATAAATATATAGCTGAAAGGAACTTTTGAGGGTCATCAAGAGTTGCCACTCCTTCATTTTATAGAAGAGAAAACCAGGCCCAGAAAAGTTGACTGGATTTGCCCAAAGTCACATAATATCTGAAGCAAAAGTTCAAACCAGATCTTCTTGATATTAAGTTCAGTAATCTGCCCACTAAATAGCCTTGTCTCCTGGCTGAACTCTATACTTTATGCTCTTAACTTCTCTGAGCCTATGAGGTTGACAAGTTACTAAGAAATATAAGCCTGACTCCTACCCAAGTCCAGTAGAAGGAGGGACAGTCCTTGTGTTATGAATGGAAGGAGGATTCCAGGGAAGGGAATCAGAGAGACAGATGGACACTGACAAACAGAGATATTGAGACTGAGACCGAGACTCATAGACACTAAGGAAAGCTGGCTCCTCAACATGTTTCTGATTTCCAGAATATCTTCCTGGAAACTTCAAAGAGAGAATTTTCCTTTGGATGGGGTCAGGCCCTCCTTTTTCGTTTGAGCTGACACCTCATCTCACTCATAACAAAAAGTTCATTTTTTGTATGTGTTTTATACTACATCCTACTGTGTAAAACTTCAATTTTTGCTTGCTGTTTTTCTTGAATAGGTGGTTTTTATTCACCATTTGTGATGCTCTTTTGTGTAATTGGCTCTTGGTGGGAAGGGACCAAATCAGTAAGAATAAGTTGAACCTATTTTCCTTCTTAAGAGCATCCAGGAAAGTGGCCTTCCTTCTGAAACTCCAAATCATGTTCCTGGACCAGAGATATTTAAGGAGAATAAAAAGATATAGATCTAACCCAATACCCTTCTTGGAAATAAGTGAGGGAAGGGAAAACAGCCCCACTCTTGCTTCCCTCAAAGCAGAAATCACAGTCTTATCTTGAAAATTGGTGTCAGATTCCAGAAATCTATGCTGCCTGCAACCCCCTTCTTTGCATTTGAGCAACCCACATGGATATGTCTCATACCACAAAAAAACACATTTATAAAAACAAAATAAAAAACCCAAAATTTACAAAACTCTCTTATACTACAAACACAAAACAAAAGCAAAATATTTATTTCTACATTCTAGTCTCTTGAGAAAGACAGTAAGTGCATTTTCTGTGTTTATTTTTTAACATCTCACATACTGAATTTCAAGAAATCTAGCCAGAGTAAAACCTCAAATGCCTCAAAACAACACCTCATGAAAAACATAAAATAGCTCCAGGCCCAAAGGAACAAAAGCCAGACTATAACAGACAAGAACTAGTCTCTCAAGACTAGCCTCTTGGGAGAAGTAGGGTGATGGAATTAATAGAGCAATTAGAAGCAGGAAGCAAGAACCAAGCCCCTTATAAGTCTGGGAGTTGAAGAAAAAAACAGACAAACAGGTTTGTTTTTAAGCAAGGACATAACCATATGTCCACATTTCTTTTTGGCTGCCCTCATTTTGAAGATGTCAAAACAGAAGAAAAGGATGCCAGGGCAAATTCACAGATTTTTTGAAATGTAATGAAATGAGCCTAGAAGGTTAATTTCAAAAAAAAATAGTCCATCTGCTTGGCATTGGGGGTTTTATCAATCTATCAGAGCAGAGGAATAAGGTCTGGTAACCTATACTATCACAATCTAACCAGACCTGGAGTTATTAAATTCATGTCACTATATTATCTCCTTCATATAACTTTTCAGATCACTGTCTTCTCAGAAATGCCTTTCTTTACTTGAAACCTGACCAAATTATAGATTATTTCTTTTCTCTCTTCTCTGCCCAAAGCAACATTTTTACCTCTTACACAGCACAGCTTATCATTATTTATTCATTTATATCAACTGATCTTTTCTTTTTTAAATAGGGAAGGAATACTGAATGTTCATATTTGGAGAAGGAAAGAATTTTGTTCAATTCAGTTCAACTCAACAAATAAGTGCCATTTATTACTTACTGCAGCAGTGTGCTAGGCACTGGGGAGTTTGCAATGTAAGATGATATCTACCCTCAGATTCTGAGCCCAAAGTTTATTTTAGCATTTTCTAAGTTTTTTGATTGGTAGAAGAGGAATTTTTCCTATGCAACTGTTATGGATGCCTGGACCAGATTAGGTAATCACCCTTCTAAGGGGTCATGCTTAGAGTGGCTACCTAGCAAGTCAGTGGTGGGAAAGGGTAGAGTGGGAAACATTAAAAGGGATCATATAGTTGTACTGGAAACAGCTACAATCGGTTATTGAGGGAAATGGTGAGATGTGATCTATTACCCTATGGTCTACTTGGCTGATCACATGCCCATTAGGGTTAAGCCCCAGCACCCTTGGATTGGGATACTAGTTATATGGAGGCTATAATGTAAACGGTGATGGGGTGAAGAAGAATTCCAGAAAATGAGTTCTAGAAAAATATGACCTCACTTTCATTTGAGGCACAGGAGGATGAAAGAGCCCAGAAAGTTTAATGGAATAGGGGATGCCTGAGCTATGCTTTGAATAAAGAGAAAAGTTGGCATTCATTGGGTGCAGAGAGGAATAGCATTATAGTGATCTGGCAAATTCATGGAACCAGGAGACAGTAGGATGAGATTAGGGAACACTTAGTTGTTCAGTCTGGGGGAAAGCATAATGTATGAAAAGAAATAATGTGAAACAAGGAAGTCTGTGGTGCAGTGGAAATCAATCAGTCAACAAGCATTTATTAAACATCTATTAAGTGCTCTTAATTAAGTTGCACTGTTGCTAGGCACTAGAGGTAAGACAAAAACAGTCCTTGTTCCCAGGGAGTTTACATGAACTTGGAGGCAGATGTCCTAAGTTAGAATTTGAATCTGATTAAATACTAGCTTTCCAACTTAGGAAGAATTATTTCACCTATGTGAGTCTCTTTTTCTGAGCTATAAAAATGAGGGGGTTGGGTTAGCTAATCTCTAGGGTCTTTTCCAGTTTTAAATCTTTGATTCTAAGGCTGGAAAGGTCAGGTGAAGCCCGAATGTCTTAGGCTGGTGAAGCAGGGCAACTTGACAGATGTTCCCTCTATAAGAAATCATTCTATTTCTTAAGACAACATTTTACATTACAAATTATGACCTGTCTTAAAACTCCTGAGTGCAGCTACATTTTTTAAAAAATTCTTTTCTTAAAGAAAATGGATCCCCTAGTTAAGGGATACTTTATCTCATTCTTACACACCCAAAAGTGTTAGTTAAGTAAGACTTATTTCTTTTCCTGAGGGGCAGAAGATTCAGGCTCTTTTAAATCAGAAGTGAAATATATACAGTTTAGAGTCCCATAACCTCAGAAAAGCACCTCTGAGCTCACATAGCCAGAGTTCAATATTGGAAGCTTCTCCATAATTGTTAACCATATATGGCTCATGTTTACCCCCATCCAGATGACTCTCTCAGAGCATGCTCATCCTAGTTCACCCTTAAGGGTATTCAATTTATTTCCTACAAGCAATCAAGACTACAAAGGCATTTGTGCTTGAAGAGAATTTATTATAAGGCGTGTTAAAAACAGAAAATGAACTTATATCCAAATACAGTTATTAAGGGAATAAGTATTGCCCACTTTCCAATTAATACTGTTTTCTTCACTTTTCCCCAGAGGTCTAGTCTCAGTCCCCCTCAAGTGGGGGGCATTTTAGTAACCCACCTGTGTTGTTACTGATGGTCCCAAGGCCAGTCAAGTGCCAGATGTCTTCTTCCTTCTCTCCAGGGTATGCAGTACCTTGCTTGGGCATCCCCTGCTTTTATCTTGACATCAGGTGACTGCCAAACCCACCACCTTCATATTTGGGTTTGGTACTGCGGCTCCTGGCCTGCCTGAGGCATCTGTGCTGCTCACCAGCAGCTGCTAAGGCTGACACCTGTTCCACTCCCACCTGCTCACTTTCCTAATTGCAGTAATCACCTGGAAGCTATCCTGTCTATCTCACATTGTTGATCCCAGCAGTCCCTGTTCACTTCTCTTTTGTGCCTTTGGCTCAGGCACATGGCGTTATGGGAGAGCAAGTCCTTACCTGTTTGCTCACAGGTCCTTCTTCTGATTCCTTCCTCTTGCAAACATGGAGAGGTCATCTCTGCTCACTATTGCCAATTAAATTCTGAGGTTCTTTCATACCAGCAGACCACAATCTGGAGAAATGAGGGCTCATTAGGGAAACAGTCCTGTTTGCCTTCCTCAGAGTCTCTTCAAAGCTGAGCAAGAAGCTGCCCAGTGCTGGGAAAGATGTCTCTAGAGAGGCAGATGTTATACAAACAAAAGATAAGATGAAAAAACATTTTTGGCCCCCTTCTCCCATTGGAGATTGAGATTTAAACTTTGGCTCTGTTGCTTAATATTTAAGTGACCTTTAGCCAAGTCTTTTATTCATTCATTCATTAGTTTTAGAAATAGATTTATTTGGTCATTTGATAGAGGAAGAAAGCCAGAAGAATAGTTATCTTTGGCTTCCCATTTTCTTACCTGTTAAATAAAGCAAGTTATCCTGTTCTCTGCCTTGCCACTAGACTCAGATGACCCTGGAGGAAAAGGTGAGACTGATTTTGCACAGTTCTGACTCACTTAAATCCAATTCATTTACAACTCAAGATATCCTTTTTTTATTATTAAAGCTTTTTTATTTTCAAAACATGTGCATAGATAATTTTCAACATTCACCCTTGCAAAACCTTGTGTTCCAAATTTCTTTTTCCCTCCCTTTCCCCCAGATGGCAAGTAAACCAATATATGTTAAACATGTAAAAATCTTCTATACATATTTCCACGAATATTGTGCTGTACAAGAAAAATCAGATCAAAAAGGAAAAATAATTGAGAAATCAAAATGCAAACAAACAATAACAAAAAGAGTGAAAGTACTATGTTATTATCTACACTCAGTTCCCATAGTCCTCTCTCTGGGTGCAGATGGCTCTCTTCATCACAAGATCATTGGAACTGGTTTGAATCACCTCATTGTTGAAGAGAGCCACATTCATCAGAACTGATCATCATATAATCTTTTTTTTTTTTTTTTTTGCTTTTTGTTGAGGCAATTGGGGTTAAGTGACTTGCCCAGGGTCACACAGCTAGCAAGTGTCTGAGACCATATTTGAACTCAGGTCCTCCTGAGTTCAGGGCTGGTGCTCTATCCACTGTGCCACCTAACTGCCCCCATCATATAATCTTGTTGCCATGTATAATGATATTCTTGTTCTGCTCATTTCACTCAGCATCACTCCATGCAAGTCTCTCCAGGCCTCTCTGAAATCGTCCTGTTGGTCATTTCTTACAGAACAATAATATTCCATAACATTCATATACCATAATTTATTCAGCCATTCTCCAATTGATGGGCATCTATTCAGTTTCCAGTTTCTAGCCACTACAAAAAGGGCTGCCACAAACATTCTTGCACATGTGGGGCCCTTTCCCTCCTTTAAGATCTCTTTGGGATATAAGCCTAATAAAAACACTGCTGGGTCAAAGGGTATGCACAGTTTGATAACTTCTTGACCATAGTTCCAAATTGCTCTCCAGAATGGTTGGATCTGTTCACAGTTCCACCAACAATGTATCAGTGTCCCAGTTTTCCCACATCCCCTCCAACATTCATCATTATCTTTTCCTGTCATCTTAGCCAATATGAGAAATGTATAGTGTCACTTCAGAGTTGTCCTAATTTACATTTATCTGATCAATAATGATTTGGAGCACCTTTTCATATGACTAGAAATAGTTTTAATTTCATCATCTGAAATTGTCTGTTCATATCCTTTGACCATTTATCAATTGGAGAATGATTTGAATTCTTATAAATTTGAGTCAATTCTCTATATATTTTGTAAGTGAGGTCTTTATCAGAACCTTTGAATATATGTTTTCCCCCAGTTTATTGCTTCCCTTCTAATTTTGTCTGCATTGGATTTGTTTGTACAAAAACTTAACTTAATATAATAAAAACTATCTATTTTGTGATCAATAATGATCTCTAGCTCTTCTATGATCAAACTATGATAGACTTAGGTCTTCTCAATAATAGTGATCCAAACACAAAGTCTTACAAAAATAAATGTTAAAAACTATCTTTACATGTATTTAAAAAATCTTGTGTTACATCTCCACAAAATAAAAAAAGAATATTAAAAGAATCAAAAGAAGAAGAAAAAAAGCTTTTCGAAATGAGTCATGTTAGTAAAAACGCAACAGTGATCCAAGACAATTCCAATAGACTTTGGATGGAAAATGCTATCCGTATCTAGAGAAAGAACTAGGCAAACTGAATGTAGATAAAAGCATAGTATTTTCACCTTTTTGTTTTGTTTTTTTCTTTCTTGTGGTTTTTCTCTTTTGTTCTGTTTTTCTTTTCTTTCTCAACATGATTCATATGGAAATACGTTAAAAATGATTGTAAATGTATAATCTGTATCAGTTTGCTTACTATCTAGAGGAGGGAGGAAGTAGGCAAAAAAATTTTTTGGAACCCAAAATTTTATAAAAATGAATGTTGAAAGTCATCTTCACATGTAATTGGAAAAATATATTAAAAAAATTAAAAACAAAATAATTAAAATCAATGGCTACCTTGGGGAGGTTTAAGATATTTTAAAATAAATTGGCCTAAGCAAAAAACAAAACAAAACAAAAACCAAGTACAATTGGCCACTCACAAGTCTGATCTGTACTATTAGTGACCAGGATTGAGTCATTCCTTTTTAGACAGCCTGATGGCTCTCCACTCCCAGGGTCTAAACACAGTGAAAGTATATGATTAAGTTTAGCCCTACTATAATACTTCTGAATTTGAGATTCATCAGCCTCCCCCTCTTCAAGAGCAGAGATTACAGGCTGGGGCCAACATATCCAGCCATTCTTTTTTTGGGCAACAAATGGTCCAATTTGAAAACTTTTTTTTTACTTTAAGACATCATAGATTAGTCCTTATGTAAGTCATTAATCTCTTGTTACTTGTCCTTCATTCTCAAAGAGGACCAAAGAAATCAGAAGTGATGTCTTGAATTGTACATCATTTGGATTAAAGTGAGGCAGAGTTAAAATTACAACCTCATTCCTTCTTCCAGGTCATCGAAGTCCAGTAGCAGGACAAAAGTCAGATGACTGATGATGGTCCACACCTGTTTAAGCCACCTTTGTGGCCATAGGAACAAATTGTTTTCATCTACCCATTCTTTTGGGAAGGATGTCTTCACATGCTTGGGGTAGACAGGTTTGATGCCTCTTGGTTACCCTCAACCTAGTTTACCCTGTCTGCTAACAGTTTGTTTTACCAGGGTGTAGTACTGTGTGTGCTACAGTTTCTTGGACACAGCTGAGAGCTGGGTGAAGATGGACACCAAAGGTAGATGAACAGCTCTGAAAAGGACTTGGCAAGCCCCTCCACCAGAGGTGCTAAGGGGCAGAGGTCCTTCCTGAACATGTCACACACCCCCTAATAATTTCTATTGAGCTTGAATTAAGCATGGCATAGGAAATGGCAAATGTCTTATTGGAGAAGTTTCTCCAGAGGTGTTAAAAACAAAGCGGTTTTTATCAACAGATATTAAACTGTTGAGTTGAGAGTGCCCATTGTGCCCTCAAAGATCCAAAGACAAATTAACTTGGGAATTTAGTGCCACAAGGCACTTATTCAGTGGAACAGCTCAAAGAAAGACATTCATCATTTACATCCATAAATGATAAAACAAAACAAAACAAAACAAAACAAAACAAATCCAGTTTCTTGCTGGAAGATGCAACCTAATCACCAGTCAGATTCAGAAGGAAATCTCAACCCCACCCTAGCAGAAACAATTTTACAACTGGCCAGGTGCATCTTTCTCTTATATTGAATTATTGAGCAAAAATTGCCACTGTAGGATGAATGTCAGTAGAGATAAATTGATATTTTCTTTCATTTAGCTGTTCCCTTTCCCCCACTACTCTGTCCTATTTATTAATGCTGAACACTTCCTGTGTTTTTATCTAAGATCTCACATGTCTAATGAACAAGCCATAGATTTTTTTATTCTGATTTTTTAAAAATAAGTGTGAAAAATCTAAGTGGTTAAGATTGTTCTTAACATCATGCCTAACATTTTTGAATGTCTCCAATCAGTGCCTTCCTTTCTTCCCACTCTCTTCCTATTTCTTTGCCATCTGGCTTCCAAATTCATCTTTTAACCAAAACTACTTTCTCCAAAGTTAGCATTGTCAAATTTAATTGCCTTTTCTCAATGATTCTCTTCCATCCTTTGGCACTATGGATCAGCTTCTTCTTAGTACTCTCTTCTTCATTTTTATCACACTGTTCTCTCCTGGTTTTCCTACCTGACTGACTACTCTGCCTATCTTTTTTTTTAATTAAAGCTTTTTATTTGCAAAACATATGCATGGGTAATTTTTCAACACTGACCCTTGAAAAGCTTTCGGGTTACAATTTTTTTCTTCCTTCCCTCCACATCTCCTCCCCTACATAAAAAGAAGTCTAATACATGTTAATTATGTTAAAATACTGGCAAAGCGAATATGTGTATACATATTTATATAGTTATCTTGTTGCACAAGAAAAATTGGATCTACAAGAAAAAAAATCTGAGAAGGGAAGCACAATGAAAGCAAACATCAATAGAAAGCATGAAAATGTTATGTTGTGGTCCACACTCAGATTCCACAGGCCTCTCTCTGGGTGTATATGGCTTTCTTCACTGAACAATTGGAACTGGTTTGAAACATTTCATTGTTGAAGAGAGCCATGTCCATCAGAATAGATCATCATATAATATTGTTGTTGTCATGTATAATGATCTCCTGGTTCTGCTCATTTCACTCAGCATCAGTCCATGCAAGTCTCTCCAGGACTCTCTGAAATCATCCTGCTGGTCGTTTCTTACAGAACAGTAATATTCCATAACATTCATATACCATAATTTATTCAGCCACTCTCCAATTGATGGGCATCCATTCAGTTTCCAGTTTCTAGCCACTACAAAAAGGGCTGCCACAAACATGTTTGCACATGGGGGTCCCTTTCCTTCCTTTAAGATCTCTTTGGGATACAATCTGCCTATCTTTTTGGTCCTTCAACCAGATAATTGTGGAGAGAGTCATTTCTAGTCATCCAGATCTATATCTTGCCAATGGACCCAGATGCCACTGGAGGACAAAATAAGGAGGGTGACTCTCTCTTACTTAAATTCAACTCACTTGCATGTCATGGCATTACCTCCCTGATGTCACGGTCCTCTTCAAGAATAAATCACAAACAACTAATTGTGGATGTCCTCCAAGGTTATTCCTCATCTCTCATCTCTTCGTCTCCTATACCATTTTGCTTGGTAAGCTCATCAACTTCCAGAATATATCTCTTCTTACATCTATTTGTTCAGACCTACCTCTCTCTGAATCTCTCCTCTCACATTTCTAACTGCCTATTGTGCAGCTCAAATTGGTTGTCTTATAGTCATCTTAAACTCAAGATTTTCTTTTTAGGTTTTATTTATGAAAAACAAATTTTATATTACAAACATTTACAGATTATTCCTACTTCATGAGAGGTGTCTTGTAACAAAGTAAAACAATTAAATAAAGCAATAGTAAACTCATCTGAAAATCTCTGCAACATTCCATATCTGTATCACTCCCTTCTATTTTTTTCTTTTTTTTCTTTTAAATTAAAATACAAAATAGGAAAAGAAAAAATTGCCATGTGCACAGCAGAACATAAGACAGGATTCAAGCCATAAAGCAATACATTTCCATTTCAAGAAAGCCTATATAATAAATACAACACATTGTATTCAGAGCTATACATATTTCCTTGCTTCCTTGTTCTCTGCTGTGCACTTTTTACTTTATTCATTTTTTTCCTCTTTTTCCCCCCAAGAAAACTACAAGTACATCCACATACACATGTGTATATACACACATATATTCATACACATATACACAAACATGCATACACACATACAAATACATATATGTAATCATACAATACATGTTCATACATTCATATGCATCCAAATAAAATAATACTATAATTGTTTGTCCCCTATTTCTCTGAAGATGGTAACATCTTTCATATGTCCGTGTTTCCATATTTTTCTAATTCTATCAACCCATAATTTCCTATACCACAGTGATATTCCAATCTTATACTGTTTAGTTATTTTAAATAGTCTAAAATAATATTGATTAAAATGGATGATATATAGTGTAGTTCACTTCCCTCTATTTAAAAAATTCTTTAACAGAAATCGATTTTCTCTCTTTTGTATCTCCTACTTCATTGACAATAAGAAAAAAAAGGCAAATTACTTGAAACCAATATACAAATGAAACAAATTCCTTCAAAGATGGTAGGCCAAATATAGGTGTATGTGAGTGTATGTATGTGTCCATATATATGTCTAATTCTGCACTTTAAATGTTATCTCTTTGTCAGGAGGTGGATGGCATGTCTCAACATCATTCCTCTGGAATTATCAATGATCATTGTATTGATTATACTTCTTAATAGTTCTTATAGCTTTCAAAAACTTGTTTATGTTGTTTCTATATAAATTGTTCTGGTTCTGCTCATTTCATTCTTCAGTATACAAAAAGTCTTCAAATTTGTTTATTTTTATTATGTTAATGGCATAGGATAAATTGTTCTTCTGGCTTTGCTTTCTTTACTCTTCATCGATTCATGTAATTCATGTCTCTTTGAAATCATCTATTTCTTCATTTCTTATAACACAATAGAACTCTTTCATATTCATGTGCCACAATTTATCTAGTAATTCTTAAATTGATGGACATTTCTTTAATTTTCAGCTTTTTAATACTACAAAAAAGAGCTGCTAATTTTGGGGGAGGGGATATATTTGGGATATATATAGGGGATATTTGATTACTCTTGGGTATAAAATTAAGGGTCTTTGTCAGGAAGGTTGGGGCTAAGGTCTAGTTTGCCTAGAGCTAGGAAGGTAGCTACCATCTCTGATAGTTTTCTCCCTCTTCACCTCTACTTTCTGGCTTCCCTCATTTCCTTGAAGTCTCCACTTCCTTTGTGCAAGAAGCTTTTCCCAATCTTCCTTAGTCTTAGTGTGATTCTTCTGAGATTCTCTCCAATTTATCCTTTCTGCATCTGTTGAAAATTGTTTGTATGTCACCTCTTTCACTGGAATATGAGCTCTTTGAGAATCCAGATAGTTCTTTACTTTTCTTTATATTTCTAGATTTTAGCACAGTGATGGCATACTTTAGGAGCTTAATAATTACTTATTAACTTGATTTAAGCACTACAAGTTAAAAGATTTTGGAATGCTCTGAGCCATGTCAGGAAAAATAACAGTAATAGAGATCTTGAACAAATGGTAGAGTGAAGAGAACACTGGCCCTGTGTTCAAATCCTATCTCTGAGTTGAAGACTGTTTTATTCTTTGTATTGGTAACCACAGTACCTGGCACATCATAGATACTTAATAAATGCTTATTAATTACTACCTGTGTGATGAGTAAGTCACTGAAACTTTTCAGACTTCTGAGGGGATTGGAATAAATGGACCTCCAAAGTCAATTCTATGTCTCCAATCTTGTAAATTCCTGTCCCTTGGTACCCCTCACCCCAGCCTAACTTGTCACTAGTGATCTCTTCCTTTCAAACCTGTTGGAAAACCATTTCTACTCTTCATCAATGCTGCATCAGCTGCAAATGGAATGACTAACAGACAGAATGCAGACAGCTGAGCTGCCAAAAAGTGACTTACCAGTATTAGCTGCTTTAACAATAGTTTAAAATAAATCTAAAATAATAGGAACAGTAATTTGTCTCTTTCTTTAGTCTTTCATGGGCACATTAATATGGATGTGGCAAGCAAGTTCCAAGTCTTGAATTGTGCTCATTAAGTCACAGCTGGCTGGGAATACTTGTCAATCTGATTCTTTGATTTCCCTGAGCCTGTTTTATAATAAAATTAAAATATGCTTCTCCTCTTCTTCATAAGAAGAGCTTCTTTGCACTCTGGGGAGGAGGTACTATGGTCTGATGATGCTATTTTCTAGAAAGAAATGCATGTCTAATTTCTGTAATTAAAACATTTAATTTGGTGATTACCCCACAGGAAAAAAAATCCCTTGAATTAACCCTAGTTGGGAGGATTCCATCCAGCTGTTTTAGCATGGGTTTTCTCCCTTTCTTCCCCTTTCCTTCAGCTCAAATGGTTTCCATTGAGGACTTTAGTCCACCTGCTATGTGATGTCGCCTGCTGGTCATCTGCCACCATTTCCTTGAATGGATATGATACAGGATAAATGATTTTGGTAAGACTCCATTTTCTTAACTGAAATTCACGTCTTGATTTTAGCAACTTAAACTTTCATTTTAAAACAGAATGTAAAATACAAGGAAAAAATGTTTAAATAAAGAGGGATACCGGGAAGAGAGGAGATAACACCCCTAAAATAGGCTGAGTTTTCTTATTTTAACCACATTTTGGTTAGAATTTATAGTGACAGGCAGCTCTAGCAGCATTTTTAATGGAAGGATCCTGAAGCCCAAGTGACTGATGACCCTGGATCTTTGATTGGATGCAGATGAGCTCATTCTCTACCCAGGGAAATTCACCTGGGCATTCCCCTCGTTAAGTTGGGAAATGACAAACCCTCAAAACGATGCGTAATTATACTCTCCAAGAAGCAGCTAATTAATTCCCCCTCCCCCTACACCTCATCTCAGTCTCCACATCCCTAAGTGACAAAGGAAGTTGCCTAGACAGCTGCCATCCCCAGAGCGGAGGGGATAGGAGTGCTCAAGTAGATGGAGATATTGAGCGGGTCCCCGTTGCTGATCATTAACCCTGCAGGCTTCCTTGGCCCCGGTTCCGATTTAAATGGATTACGGGAGAGTCTCAGACTCCCAGGCAGGGTGCCTGCCACAACTGCTCACTCACTGGATGGTTTGGTTCTGAATTAAAGCTGCTATAAAGTTGAGCAAAGGGAAAGAATAAAAAAACAAAAACAAAAACCCAAAGCAGAAGGCAGGGGAAGCTGTGAGTAATCTCAATGCCTGTGGAGAATAGCAGAAGCCATAATAAGGGACAGTCAACCAGTGCGGAGGCGAAAGGAATAAATACCCTTTTGAGAAGGATTGCATGATTTCCGTTTATCTTCTTCCTATATTAAGCACAAGAAATCTATAGAATGAATGGCAGGCAGGGAGACAGAAGCTTTCATCCAGGATGCGAGTTGTTTTCTAAAAAAAGAAAGAAGGGGGTAGGGATGGAGAGGGATGGCATTTCCAGAGATGCGTGAGGAGCCTTCCTTGAGAATCTAAGCTCATCAGTTTCTCCCGGAGGCTTCTCCAAATAAGTCTGACATGGAGCTCAGTTTCCGTTGACAACTGCTTCTATAAAATTGGAATGGCTGAACCCGCTGGGGGCATTGGTGCTATGTGGCTCAGAGGAGATTTTCAGGGGCTGCTTCAGGTGTGTATACAGCTCACGCTTTATTTTGTTGGTGGTTCAGCCATCCAGTTTCGAACTCCAGGAGGAGACCCCAAAAAGCACAAAAAAGATAAAGCCCATCCCCAGAGGGGCTAGGAAAGTGTCATTTAGAGAGAGTGGATGCGAGTTCAAGAAGGAGAAAATTCTTTAGAATTATGGGACTAATTCTTTTTTTTTAAGTACTAGGGTTCTTTCTTTCTTTTTTGCTTTTTTGCTGAGGCAATTGGGGTTAAGTGACTTGCCCACGGTCACTTCTTTATTTTTTATTAAAGCTTTTTATTTACAAAACATATGCATAGGTAATTTTTCAACACTGACCCTTGCAAAACTTTCTGTTCCAAAATTTTCCCTCCTTCCCTCCACCCCTTCCCCTAGATGGCAGGTATTCCAAGACATGTGGAATATGTTAAAATATATGATAAAGCCAATTTAGGTATACATATTTATACAGTTATCTTGCTGCATGTGGGACTAATTCCTCAGCAAAAACAAAGAGTTCTGCCACAAAAGAGATGGAGATACTGCCTCCAGCAGCGGTACAAAGTGGAGATCAGGACTAGCTGAAGGTCGCAGTCAGAGAGAGCACAGCTTAAAGCCTTACCAGAAAGAGCTGGGTGGATGGGAAGAGTAGGAGGGGGAGTGAGGAGTGAGGAGTGGGTTCCCCGGGGGGTGGAAGGCTGCAGGAAAATGGCAAATATTCAATTAATCATTCAGATTTGTGTCTGAGGAACCATATTGCTCAGTTATGAATTTCAAGAACTATTAAAAATTTTTCTCTAGGGGAGAAACAGAAAGTCAATGATTGGTATAAATAGAGTGTAGATTTTCTTGGAGAAGGTTAAAATGGGCTAGGTAAACAACATGATAAAACTCAGAGGGTGACTGAGGGTGACCTCATTTGCATGAGTGAAGAAACCTTGTAGGGAATCCAGAAATAGCAGATGCCAGGCTCCATCTGGAATTGTCACCCCACAAAAGGAGACTAGCATTAAAGTAGGGTAGACCCTGAAACCAGCCTGGACACCTCCCTCCCTTTAGGGTTTGTGCTTTATGGTGTCCCTTGGCTTCAAGAATGCTTTTAATATGACAAGCAGATATAGGAAGGGAGAGCAAGAGAAAGCTAGGAATCCTGGGACACTAGAAGGTCCCTTTTCTTTTTTCAATTTAAATTTTTAAAATATTTTTCTATTTCTTTTTCCTTCTTTAGGTCATTCTTCTTTTATTCCTTTCTAATTCTCAGAATGCAAGAAATGAACTTAGGTTGGAGAGTTGGAAGGATCAATCAATCCAATCAATCAACAGGTGTTTATTAAAGACCTCTCTATTCATCCTTTTCAACCTCAAGTTGGCTCAGTTTGATAGAGCACTGGGCCTAGAGTCAACAAGATCTGAGTTCTAATCCCACCTAAGACATTTACTAGCTGTGTAACATTGACCAAGTCATAACTTCTGTTTGCCACTGGAGAAAAAATGGCAAACCATCCCAGTATTTTTGCTAAGAAAAGCTCTTATCCAGAAGTCCACGGAATCTTGAAGAATTGGACAAGACTAAACAACAACATTAGATGTCAAGACATAAAGGAAACAGCCCAATGCTCAAGGAGGTTATATTCTATAGGGGAAATGACCTTTATATATACAGGTACACACAAAATAAATAAAAAATAATAACAAAAATAAATAAAAAATAAAAATAATTTAAGTGGAGAGTCCCTGGTGGCTAGGGTAATAAACGAATAAATGAAAAAGCATTTATTAAGCACTTGTTATATAGCAAACACTATGTTAACTGTTGGGGATAAAAATACAAAAAAAGAGGTAGTCCAGAAATAGCACTCTAATTGAAGGAGACAGCATATATGATTGGCTTCAGCTTTAGAGCACATGAGAAGGCCAAAGGAATTTGGGAGGGACTAGTCCACCACTATTAGGAATGGATGGTCAGAGAAGGACAAGAATTCCAGGCTTCCTCTGCTAGCTTGGAATACCAGTGTCCAGTTAGGAGGAGAAACAGGAAGGGGACACTGACAGGAAGGCTGGGGAAGGCACTTGGATAGGGGCTGGGGAGGGCACTTGGATAGGGGATGGGGAGGGCACTTGGATAGGGATGGGGAGGGCACTTGGATAGGGGATGGGGAGGGCACTTGGATAGGGGAGGGGGAAGGCACTTGGACAGGGGATGGGGAGGGCACTTGGATAGGGATGGGGAAGGCACTTGGAT
>JAJPUD010002738.1:97808-111005 GCA_023553655.1 Myrmecobius fasciatus
GGATGGGGAGGGCACTTGGATAGGGATGGGGAAGGCACTTGGATAGGAGATGGGGAGGGCACTTGGATAGGGGCTGGGGAAGGCTCGGCAGTTCTGACTGGGGCTTTCCTGACGCCTCATGGGCAATGGATGGCCTGCAGGGTGTCCTGGGAGAAGGTTTAGAACCATATTCTTATAGGAGGTGGTGTTTGAGCTAAGATTTGACAGGAACTAGGGGTTTTAGGAGGAGGGGATAAGGAGGAAGTAAATTCTAGGCACGAGGGACAACCTGGACTAATTTATAGAGAGGGGAAGTGACATGACAGCAAGAGAGTCAATTTGACTAGAATAGGAAATCTATGAAGGGGAACAATATTTAATAAGCTTGGAAGGGTAGGTTCGAGCCAGGTTATAAAGGGCTTTAAAATACCAAACAGGTGAGTTTGTATTTGATCCTAAGGGTAATAGGGAGCCCCTGGAGTTTATTGAGTATTATATATACCTGCAATTACTGTGTCATCATCACAGAAGGGCAGGTTTACTCTTCAATTAATTTCAAGAAGCCTTTATTAAGTAACTACTATGTATAAGTACACAAGGCACTGTGTTAGGCAATGGCTCCAAAGACCTCACATTCTATTAGTTCTGTTGAGTGTGAGTGAGTGTGGGATTATCACTACCCAGACTTTTTAGGTGGAAAAGATAGATTTTTTTAAAAAAAATTCAGGTGAATCTTAGATTTGGAATTACTGAAATCAAAGTTGTTTCACTCTGTACCCATGGGCACTGCTGAGATATCCCTATTCTTTTGTAGTGAAGGAATCCTGAAAATCTACTAGCTTCTGTTGTACCAAAGCAGAGACTCAATCCTACTATTATCTCGGCTTCTGGCTAGAATATTACTAGGGTAGAGGGTAAAAATGAACTGGCATCAGCCCTCGTCCTAGAGTTCAGAATACTACTGGTAATTTTTTTTTAAATTTAATTTATTCAGTGTTTACTGAGAGTCTGCAATGTACATGACACTGTGCTGGGGATAAGATGGGAGAGGGGGAGGATTTTTAGTTTTAAATGAAGAATTATTCTCTTCCAAACCTAATCTTGTTAGTTTTTACAAGAGGGGAATGAGTCTAGGGTAGAAGTACACTAGGAGCTCTGGACAGACAGAAGTACTATGATGCTCTTAAGAAGTAATCTAGATGGGGAGTATCTCCGGCTATTTCAGCAGGTTGATGATTTCATTGGCTCCCATGGGATCGATTACCATGTCTGTGTAGATAATTCCAATAACTATCTCTGCACCTGATCTCTCTCCTGAGCTTCTGTCTCACATAATCAGTTGCCTTTTGGACATCTTGAATTGGTTGCCTGGTAAGCATCTCAAACTCAACATCCAAAACAAAATACTTGTTATTTAGTTCCTTCCACTTGTCCCTTGCATTTTCTCTCATTTTTCAACTTTCCTATTACTGCCAAAGGCACCACCATCTTTTCAAGCTTGCCACCTCAGAGATGAATTCTCACTTTCACTTATCTCTTATATCTAACCCATTGTCCAAACTTGTCATTTCTACATTCACAACATCTCAGACATACTTTTCTCTATTTATACCAACCATAACTTTAGTTCAGGCCCTCATCACTTCTTGTCTGGATTCCTGCAATATCTTTTTTTTCAAGTTATAAAATTATACTTCAATTTTCACTTCTCTGGAAGTGGATAACATTTTTAAATCATGAGTCCTTTGGAATTGTCTCAGATCACTGTATTGATGAGAGTAGCCATGTTTTTCACAATTTATCATTATAATATTGCTATTACTATGCATAATGATCCCCCAGTTCTTTTCACTTCATTTTTCATGAGTTCATATGGGTCTTTCCATGTTTTCCAGAACCACCCTCCCTTCATTTCCCACAGCATAATAGTACTCCATCACAATCATATGCCACAACTTGTTCAGCCATTCCCCAATCAATAAGCATCTTCTGTATTTCCAATTATTTGCCATCACAAGAAAAGTCACTAGAAATGGTTTTGTATATATAAATCCTTTTTCTTTTTCTTTGGTCTTGTAGTAATACCACTACTAAGTCTGTATCTCAAAGAGATCAAAGAAGACCCCTAAAAAAAAGGTGTCCTTCTCATTGTTCTTCCTGCCTCCTTCCCTCCCTTATTCCATTCTACTGTCCCCTCAGCTGTTAAAGGGATTATTATGAACATAGGGTGACTAAGTCATACTCCACCAGTGATGAGCTCCAGTGGCTCTTTATTATACCTAGGATCAAATACAAACTCTTGTGTTTGCTATTTTAAAGCTCTTGTTTATTTGCCTTTCTTTGAATTTCTAGTACTTGGTACAATGTCTGGCACATAGTAAGAGCTTAATAAATATTTGTTAACTTTGTAATTTGGCTCCTTCCCACCTTTCCAATCTTTTTACACAACTTTTCTTTATAAACTGTGATTCAACTACACTGGCCTACTTGCTGTTCCTTGAAAAAAAAACAAACACTCCATCTCTCATCTCTGTGCCTTTGTTCTGACAGTCCCCAACACTTGAAACATTCTCTCCCCTTACCTCTACTTCTTAGTTTCCCTCATTTCCTTTAAGACTCAGTTCAATTCCCACCTTTTCCAGGAAGACTTTTCAGGTCCCAGCAGGCTGCCAATACTTTGCCCTCTCAGAGTGCCTTCCATTTACTCTTTATATATCTTGCATTTTCATATGGATTTGCTACTAGAATGTAAGCTTGTTGGGGCAAGGACTGTGTTTTTGATCCACTTCCTCCCCTTCTGTTTTTTTATATGCAGTACTTTGCACAAAACCTGATGTTATTATAATATTGGATATTTCTTCTTATATTTCAGTTAATTCTTCCTTTATGAATTTAGATTTTAAGGCTTTGGGCACATGTAAGTTTAATATTGATATTGGCTTGTTATCTGTAGTTCCTGTCAGCATTCTCTACTCAGCAGCTAAAGTGATTTTCCCAAAGTGTAGGTCTGACCATGTCAACCCCTACTCAGTAAACATCTATTATCTCCAAGATAAAATTGGATAAAAAAGGATTCTCTGTTTGTCATTCAAAGCCCTTTAAAACTCACTCCTTTCTTTCTCAGCTATAATTTACATTTCTCCACATATTTTTTGATTCATTTTCTTTGCTATTTCTTGAACGCTGTATCACCCATCTCTGGGTATTTTTACTGGCTGCCCCTCATACCTGGAATGTTCTCCCTCCTTACCACTTCCTTCTGACTTGCCTGGAATCCTTCAAGTCCTAACTAAAACTCCACCTTCTGTAGGACGCCTTTCCTAGCCCCTCAACTCTAATAATATTCTTCCCTTTGTTAATTATCACCTATATATCCTATATAAATAACTTGTTTATACAGTTGTTTGCATTTTGTAGACCCTTTTAAAAAAAAGCATAATTTCTAGCTCTCTCAGCATCCTAGTTGCTCTTCTAGACTCCTTCCAGCCAACAGATATCTTCCTTAAAAGTTCAGTATCCAGAACTAAATACAGCATTTCATTAACATAGTTGTTTGTATGTTGAATCCTTCATCAAATTGTGAGATCCTCAGTGTGGCACCAGTTCTTTGCCTTTCTTTATGTCCCCAGTGTTTAGCATAGTGTCTAACACAAAATAGGTGCTTCATAAATGTTTGACTGAATGAATGACATGATATAATTTACTTGTTTCTCATGTTATCTTGTCAATGTTTGTTTTGCTTTGTCTGATAGTGTGACTGTATTTTCTGTACTTTTAAATTTATCTGATGCATAGTGTATTTTATTCCATCCCCTCATTTTTATTCCGTGTATGTCTTTGTTTCTGAGGCATGTTTTTGAAAGCAACAGATTGTGGCGCTTATGTTCTTATTCAATCTGTCATTCTTTTTCATTTTATTGCATTGTTTAATCCATTCACATGTTAAGGTATAGAGTTAGGTTTATATATTTTTTTCTATTTGTCTTCAACTGTGTAATTGAATCATTTGTCTCTAAATACTGTCTTTTTCTAGATGAGGATCTTATTTCTTTCTTCTGTAAAAACAATATTGTGTTTCTTCAGTTAGTTTAACTTAATCTACTATTTATTTTGTTTTGTCTTTTTTTTAAATTAAGTTTATTTAGTGTTTTATTTTTCTCTGTTATGTGTAAATTTTTTTAACATTTGTTTTTAAAACTTTCAATTTCAATTTTTTTTCCTTTCTTCCCTTCTACCTGCCCTCATTGAGAAGGCAAGCAACTCTATATAGGTTGTACATGTGTGGTCACACAAAACATTTCCATGATAATGATATTGGGAAAGAAAACAAAGGAGGAAAAATCCTCAAGAAAAATAAAGAAAGTTTTAAAAAGTAAGCTCCAATCAGTTCTCTGGGTCTAAATAACATTTTTCATCATAAGACCTTCAGTGTTGTCTTGAATTGTTTTAATGATGAGAATGACTAAGTCATTCGTAGCTGATCATCCTAAAATATTGCTATTATTTTGTACTTAGTATATTTCACTATACATCAACTCATGTAAGTCTATCTAGGTTTTTCTGATAGCATCCTACTCATCATTTCTCATAGCATAATAGTATTCCATCATAATCACATATCACAATTTGTTCAGCCATTCCCCAATTGATGGGCATTCCCTCAATTTCAAATTCTTTGTCCAGCAGAAAAAAATGCTATAAATATTTTGTACATATATGTTCTTTTCATTTTTTAAAAAAAAATCTCTTTTGAGCATAGTTCCAAATTGCTCTACAGAATGGTTGAATCACTTCACAACTTCACTAATAATGTATCAATATCTCATTTTCCCCACATCTATTCTACCATTTGTCATTTTCCTTTTCTATCCTATTAGCTAATATAATAGGTATGAAATAATTCCTCAGAATTATTTTAATTTGCATTTCCTTACTCAGTAGAGCATTTTTATATGGCTATAGATAATTCTGATTACTAAAAACTGTTCATATTCTGAATACTTCACATCTTTTTATCAATTTGGAGTTTGACACTTATTTTTTATAAATTTGACTCAGTTCTGATATGTTTGAGAAATGAGGCCTTTATCAGGCAACTTTGCTTCAAAATTTTTTTTACACTCCATTCTATTTCCCCCTCCCTTTTTATTCGGTTCCCTCTGTCCTTTTACCTTCTTTCCTCAAAAATGTTTTGCTTCTGATTACCCCTCCCACTTTTCTTATCTCTTCCTCTCTTACTTTTCTTTTGAGTAAGATAGATTTCTATACCCAATTGATTGTGAGTTCACTCACTTCCTCTTCTTCCTCTCTACTGTAAAAGCTTTTTCTTATCTCTTTTATGTAAGATAATTTACCCCATTCTATCTCTCTCTTTCTCTTTTCTTTAGTCCATTCCTTTCTCACCCCTTAATTTTCTTTTTAGATATGATTTCTTCATGACCAACTCACATCTGTGCTCTCTGTTTATTTATGCTCCTTCTAACTGACCTAAGAGTGAGAGAGTTTTTATGAGTTATAAGTATCATTTTCCTATGTAGAAATGTAAACAGTTTAATATAAAGTCCCTTATTATTTCCCTTTCTTGTTTTTTTTTATACTTCTCTTGAGTTTTGTATTTGAAAGTTATATTTTCTATTCAACTTTGGTCTTTTCATAAAGAATGATTGAAAGTTCTCTATTTCATTGAATATCCATTTCCCCACTAAGGATTATACTCAGTTTTGCTAATTAGGTGATTCTTGGTTGTAATTCTAGTTTCTTGGCCCTGAAGAACATCATACTCTAAGCCTTTCACTCCTTTAATGTAAAAGCTGCTAAATTTTGTGTTATCCTGACTGGTTCCATGATACTTGAATTTCTACTTTTTGACTGCTTACAGTATTTTCTCTTTGACCTGGGACTTCTGGAATTTGGCTATAAAAATCCTGGGGATTTTCATTCTGAGATCTCAGAAGATAATTAGTGTATTCTTTCAATTTCTGTTTTACTCTCTAGTTCGAAAATGCAGTTTTCCTTGAAAATATGATGTCTAGGTTCTTTTTTTTTCCTTTTTGATTTTGGCTTTCAAGTAGTCCAATAATTTTTAAATTCTCTCTCCTGGACCTATTGTTCAGGTCAGTTGTTTTTCCAATAAAATATTTCATATTGATGATACAGAAATAGTGATGATAGCTAATCCAGGTAGGGTGAAAACAGAGAAAGAAAACTATAGACCAATTTCCCTAATGAATATTGATGCAAAAATCTTAAATAAAATATTAGCAATGAGATTACAGGAAGTCATCCCCAGGATAATACACTATGACAAAGTAGGATTTATACCAGGAATGCAGGGCTGGTTCAATATTAGAAAACCTATCAGCATAATCAACTATATTAATAACCAAACTAACAAAAATCATATGATTATCTCAAAAGATGCAGAAAAAGCATTCTATAAAATCCAACACCCATTCCTATTAAAAACACTAGAGAGTATAGGAATAAATGGGCTTTTCCTTAAAATGATCAGTAGCATCTATTTAAAACCATCAGCAAGCATCATATGTATTAGGGAGAAACTAGAACCATTCCCAATAAGATCAGGGGTGAAACAAGGCTGCCCACTGTCACATTACTATTCAATATTGTATTTAAAATGTTAGCTTTGGAAGTAAGAGAAGAAAAAAAGATTAAAGGAATTAGAGTAGGTAATAAGGAAACCAAATTATTACTCTTTGCAGATGATATGATGGTATACTTAGAGAACCCTAGAGACTCAGCTAAAAAACTACCAGAAACAATTCACAACTTTAGCAAAGTTACAGTATACAAAATAAAGTCACATAAATCATCAGCATTTTTATATATCACCAACAAAATTCATCAGCAAAAGATACAAAAAGAAATTCCATTCAAAATAATTGTCGATAGTATAAAATATTTGGGAATCTGTCTGCCAAGGGAAAGTTGGGAACTATACAAACTAAATTACAAAACACTTTCCACACAAGTGAAGTCAGATCTAATCAGTTGGAAAAATGTAAAGTGCTCATGGGTAGGCCGAGTGAATATAATAAAAATGACAATACTACCTAAATTAATTTATTTGTTTAGTGCCATACCAGTCAAACTCTCAAGAAATTATTTTACAGATCTAGAAAAAATAGTAGCAAAGTTCATTTGGAAGAACAAAAGGTCAAGAATTTCAAGAGAATTAATAAAAAAAAAAGGCTGATGAAGGTGGCCTAGCTATGCCAGATCTAAAACGATATTATAAAGCAGCGGTCTTCAAAACCATTTAGTACTGGCTAAGAAATAGAGTAGTTGATCAGTGGAATAGGAAAGGATCACAGGACAAACTAGGTAATAACTATAGCAATATAGTGTTTGATAAACCCGAAGACCCCAGCTTTTGAGATACTCACTATTTGACAAAAAACTGCTGGGAAAATTGGAAACTAGTATGGAAGAAACTAGGCATTGACCCACACCTAACACCACATACCAAGATAAGGTCTAAATGGGTTCATGATCTAGACATAAAGAATGGCATTATAAACAAATTAGAAGAATGTAAGATGGTTTACCTCTCAGACCTGTGGAGGAGGAAGGAATTTGTGACCAAAGAACTAGAAATCATCATTAATCACAAAATAGATAATTGTGACTATATCAAGTTAAAAAGCTTTTGTACAAACAAAACTAATGCAGACAAGATTAGGAGGGAAGCAATAAATTGGGAAATCATTTTTACATTTAAGGGTTCTAATAAAGGTCTCATTTCTAAAATATATAGAGAATCAACTCATATTTGTAAGAATTCAAGCCACTCTCCAATTGATAAATGGTCAAAGGATATGAATAGACAATTTTCAGATGAAATTAAAACTATTTCTAATCATATGAAAAGGTGCTCCAAATCACTATTGATCAAAGAAATGCAAATTAAGACAACTCTGAGCTAGCACTACACACCTGTCAGATTGGCTAAGATTAGCTAAGATGACAGGAAAAGATAATGATGAACGTTGAAGGGGATATGGGAAAACTGGGACACTGATACATTGTTGGTGGAACTGTGAATAGATCTAACCATTCCAGAGAGCAATCTGGAACTATGCTCACATACCCTTTGACCCAGCAGTTTCTATTGGGCCTGTATCCCAAAGAGATCTTAAAGGAAGGAAAGGGACCCCATGTGCAAAAAATGTTTGTGGCAGCCCTTTTTGTAGTGACTGGAAACTGGAAATTGAATGGATGTCCAAATGGCTGAATAAATTATGGTATATGAATGTCATGGAATATTATTGTTCTGTAAGAAATGACCAGCAGGATGATTTCAGAGAGGCCTGGAGAGACTTGCATGAACTGATGCTAAGTGAAATCAGCAGAACCAGGAGATCATTATACACGGCAACAACAATACTATATGATGATCAATTCTGATGGACATGACTCTCTTCAACAATGAGATGAAACCAGTTCCAATTGTTCAGTGATGAAGGGAGCCATATACACCCAGGGAGAGGCCTGTGGGATCTGAGTGTGAACCACAACATAGCATTTTCACACTCTCTATTGATGTTTGCTTGCATTTTGTTTTCCTTCTCGGGGTTTTTTTTTCTTGTAGATCCGATTTTTCTTGTACAGCAAGATAACTGTATAAATATGTATACATATATTTGATTTGTCATGTATTTTAACATAATTAACAAGCATTAGACTTCCTGACATCTAGGGGAGGGGATGGGGGGAAGGAGGGAAAAATTTGTAACAGAAAGCTTTGCAAGGATCAATGTTGAAAAATTTATTTTGCAAATAAAAAGTTTTAATAATAAAAAAGACATTTCATATTGTCTTATTTTTTTTATTCCTTTGGTTTTGTTTTATTATTGGTTATTTATTTCTCATAAAGTAATTAGCTTCCATTTGACCAATTCTATTTTTTTTTGTTTTTTTAGCTTTTTTTTTCAAAACATATGCATAATTTTCAAAATTCACCCTTGCAAAACCTTGTATTACAATTTTTTTTTCTTTTGTTTGCTCATTTTCTCAGCCTATTACTTGATTTTTAACTCTTTTTAAAAGTAGGGCTCTATTTCCAGGGTGGAGGATGGATTGTCCCAAGCTTCAGGAATTTTATGCAGCTGTTTTCAGAAATACTCCTAGGAACTTCTCAGTTTTCATTCTTCCAAGATAATATGATTTAAGAAGTATCTACTATTCTCCTGGCTTGTGTTCTGGTTTGTGAATGACAACAAGCACTTCTTTTCTGTCCTGTAATGAGGGTGTGCTCTATTGAATGTGCAAACTCTGGTGTGATGGTGCCCCTCCTTATTCTGGGTCTGCTGTCCAGGACTGTGACCTAGATCTGAATATGGGCAAAGCAACAGAGCCCTCTCTCAGGGCTAGCAAAGAGGCCCCTGTAATCTCCTTTTGGCCAGTTACTTAATTCCCCTCCCCTTACTGTTTGTTGGCTGAGAAATCTGCTAGGAGGCACTGCAGAGGCTGATTCATTGGCTCCCCAAGCCTGCTTCTAGTTTGCTGGCTCTGCTGGTATGTCCTGTACTGGACTATACTCCATTCTTACCCTGGCATGACAGGCCTTTCCTGCTGACCTTCTTAGAAGAAGATTGTCTTTGGCATCTGTGGGCTGAGAAGTCTGAAAACAGCCACTGCTGTCACTATTTCAGTTGCCCTGAGATCTGCTCCTGGTTTGCTGTAGTGCTCTGCAATGGCATGTGGTGGCTTGTCCTGGACTGTGCTGGACTCCCACCCTAGGGCAACAGACCTTTCCTGCCAACCTTCTAAGTTGTCTTGGGCTGGAAAATTGTTTTACTCCATCCTTGTGTGGGTTCCATCACTCTAAAATATGTTTAGAGTCATTATTTAAAGGTATTTGAAAGGATTGTGGGGAGAGCTCAGGCAAGTCCCTACCTTTACTCCACCATTTTGGCTCCACCTGCTTAATCTACTTTAAAGCAATCTTTCCCTCATACACTCTCTTCTCTTCACCCTGAAGCCTTGACTGTTCCTGTTATCCTTTGATTTTGAAATTTTACTTAACCTATGGTTCCTTTTCCCTTTCTTTTTATCTAGTTACCTAATCCTTCCCCTCTTTTTTCTCTTCTCAATTAAAACATAAAGCAAAACCTCCTCTCTCTTTTCCCCTTCAGTTTTTGTTAATTTAAATATTTATTTTCTAGATTTTTAAAAGGATTTTTTTGTTTTCTTCATTAATTCTTTTTCATTTCTGTCTATTTTAGACTTGTATTCCTGGTTTCATTGCTCTTTCCTCTATTCTGCCTTCTTTAGTTTTGCATTCCTCCTGATATTAATACTTTTAGGACACTTATTTGGAAGTTGTACTTCTTTTTTTTAATTAATAGCTTTTTATTTTCAAAATACATACAAAAATGGTTTTCAACATTTGCCCTTGCAAAACCTTGTGTTCCCAATTTTTCTTCCTCCCTTCCTCTCATCCCTCCTCTAGACAGCAAGCAATCTAATATAGGTTAAACATGTGCAATTCTTCTAAACATATTTCCACATTTATCATACTGCATAAGAAAAATCAGGTCAGAAGGGAAAAAATGAGAAAGGGAAAAAAACCAAGCAAATAACAACAAAAAGGGTGAAAATACTATATTGGGATCCACATTCAGTCCTCACATTCTTCTTTTTGGATATAGATGACTCTCTCTATCACAAGTCTATTGAACCTGGCCTGAATCACCTCATTGTTGAAAAGAGCCGTGTCCATCAGAATTGATCATCATGTAATCTTGCTGTTGCTGTTTGTATACAATGTTCTGTTGGTTCTACTAACTTCACTTAACATCAGTTCATGCAAGTCTCTCCAGGCCTCTCAGAAATCATCCCGCTGATCATTTCTTATAGAACAATAATATTCCACAACATTCATATACCATAACTTCTTCAGCCATTCCCCAACTAATGAGTATCTACTCAGTTTCCAGTCTCTTCCTACTACAAAAAGGGCTGCTACAAACATTTTTGCACATGTGGGTCCTTTTCCCTTTTTAATGATCTCTTTGGGATATAGCCCATTAGAGACATTGCTGGATCAAAGGGTATGCACAGTTTGATAATCCTTTGGGTATAGTTCCAGATTGCTCTTCAGAATAGTTGGATCAGTTCACAACTCCACCAGGAGTTGGTACTTCTTAAACCATTCAGAAACTGCGTATTACATGACTCTTCATAATCCATTAGGTCCTCTACCTATCAGCTGTCGATTTTTTTCCCTTTGTCTTGAAAAATTTACCCATAGATGTCTGGACTTTTTTTTAACTGATCCGGAGACCCTATTTCCCTCTGTTAATAATGTCTTTTTTTTTTTTTGCTAGTTCATCTGTTTGTGCCTGGGCTCCTGAGATTTTAGGAAATTTCAGTATTTCCCCCTATTACTCACTTTCTGACTCTTCCTTTGGGCAGTTTTCCCCATGGGGTTGGACCTCAAAGCCGTCTTAGTCTCTTCCCACACTAGGTGCTTCACATTTCACTGGTTTCAGTCTCTGCCCCAAGGACCAAACTAGAGCACTTTTGTACCCACCTCCTCCAAGTTACACTACGATTTCATGCCCCAGCTTTCTTCTCTAAGCTGTTCCCATCTATTCTTAGATCTAGAGCTAAAAGGGAAGCAGAAGCTACTCCTCCAATCTCCTCGTTTTGCAGATAAGTAAACTAAGGCCCAGGAATATTAAGTAATTTACCTGGATCTCCCAGCTAGTATCAGAGATAGAATTTGAACTCAGGTTTCTCTGACTTCAAAGTCAGGGTTCTGTACACTGTACTATAATGACTCTGATGCTTTTACTCTCTCTTCATACATAGAATTTCTACCTTTCCTTTAAAGTCCAATTCAAGGGCTACTTCTTCCAGAATGCCTTTCTTGCTGAAATGACTTTCCCCCTTGGAGTTCTTACATAGCACTTTAATTTGCAATGCTCCAAAATACTTGTAATATTGTATATCACAGTTGTTTATATTTGAGTCTTTGCCTGCAACTAAATTAAAAGATCCATGAGAGGAAGGAATGTAAATCTAAACTTTGTAACTGATCCAGTACCTGACACAAAGCTCTTCTGAAAGTTGGCGTTTACTGGATATTTGTTTAATAAACAAACAAACAAACAAATGTATGACTAAAGGAAAACCTTTACCTATACAGTCAATAATATCAAACAATTTCCCAATCCACATGCGCAAAATGTTATTCAGTACCAGATCTTTTACTTTAAGGCAAAACTTCCTTATTTCCCTTTCCTTTCTGAGCTCTCCATCCCTTCTACTTTCCATATAATTCTAATATGTTCCAGTTTCAATATATCCCATTACTTCTTTTCAATTATGTATAACCAATATCAATCTATCAAAAGCAATTCCCAGGATTTCAGGCGCCTTATATAATCACAAGAACTCTGTCCCTGAATGGCCCAAACAGCTAGGTGTGGTGGTAAATGACTACTCCTTCCTACTGAAGGGTGCTGAAGTGGATGGTTTTTCTGGGCTCAAGAGTTTTGAGCTTCAGTGTGTTAGATATCTGAACCAAGTCTAGTATCCATATGATGAGTCCTTGGAAATCACTAGACTACCTAAGGAGAGGTCGGAAATAGAGCTGGTCAAAGCTCCAATCTATAGTGTAAAACAAAAAAGTCTCTAAGTTGATGCTGGTAATCCCATTCTAGGCAAAATAAAGAAAGAAAAAAAGAAAAAAGAGAGGAAGAGGAAGAGAAGGAAGCAAGCAAGTAAGCAAGGAAGGAAGGAAGGAAGGAAGGAAGGAAGGAAGGAAGGAAGGAAGGAAGGAAGGAAGGAAGGAAAGTAGGTAGGAAGCAAGGAAGGAAAAAAGGAAGGAAGGAAGGAAGAAAGGAAGGAAAAAAGGAAGGAAGGAAGGAAGGAAGAAAGGAAGCAAGGAAGGAAAGAAGGAAGGAAGGGGGGCAGCTAGGTGGTGCAGTGGATAGTGCACCAGCCCTGAAGTCAGGAGGACCTGAGTTCAAATCTGGTCTCAGACACATAACACTTCCTAGCTGTGTGACCCTGGGCAAGTCACTTAACCCCAATTGCCTCAGCCAAAAAAAAAATAGAAAAAAAAAGAAAAAGGAAAAGAAAAAAAAGGAAGGAAGGGAGGAAGGAAGGAAGGAAAGAAGGAAAGAAGGAAGGAAGGGAAGGAGGAAGGAAGGAAGGAAGGAAGGAAGGAAGGAAGGAAGGAAGGAA
>JAJPUD010002738.1:111105-124471 GCA_023553655.1 Myrmecobius fasciatus
AGGAAGGAAGGAAGGAAGGAAGGAAGGAAGGAAAAGAATGGAAAGAATTACTACTGGGGCCTTTTCTTTCTGTAGAACTATATGCTGCTTCAGGTCCACACAAACTCCAAGTAGATGATCTCTATGGCAGCTTTGTTCCAGAAGAATCCTGGAGAAGCAAATGGATGTCAGGTCTCCTCTCCCCATTACCTTTGTGTTATTCATCATGGCTTCCTTTTTTATAGACTTACTAATTTTTTTTTGGAGTTTTCAGTATTCCTAGTAGTAATTCTATGCTGCTATTGTGAAAAAGTCTTGCTGAGTCATAATTTTTTGTGGCCTGTGTATCCTGGGTCTAGATTCTGAAGCAGTAAAGTGCCCATTATGTGCTGTTATTTAATTAGATGACACTATGTGTAAGAGTATTAGCAGCATCAGAATACCAATCACCCTACCTGGAATCTTAAAACTGTTTTTTGGGTTTTTTTTTTTTTTTTTTGCTGATCTGAATTCTCTTCCATACCTACCTTAAAGTAGGGATGGACATTTTGTCCTGGTATAAAAATGGAAAGGGAAGCAAATATGTTGGCTATTTGAATAAAGGTCCAAAGAAATCCTGAAAGACTGGCATGATGGGAAAGATTAATAAAATCAGAATGAGAAGAGATCAATGTAAATTTCTATATTTGGGTTCAAAGTGTCAGACAAGTGCAAGATGGGAGAAGCCACTGTATGGGAAAGATATGAAGTTTTTAGATAATGGAAACTCCAGAATGAGTTGATTGCCTTAGGTCAGGGCTTTTTAAACTGTGGATCATGACCCCATATGGAGTCACATAATTAAATGTGGAAGTCATAAAATTATGATGTATTATCAGCAAATGTTTGATTTGTATATCTATTTTATATACCTATATTTCTCTGATGAAAATGGGTCAGGAATAGAAAAAGTTTAAGAAGTCTTGCCTTAGATCATCTCCCAAAATTCTAATAATCAAGAAACATTTATTAAGCACTTACTTGTGAGAGACACCATGCTAAGCACTAGGAATACAAAGAAAAGCAAATGACAATCCCCAGTCTTAAGAAGCTCACAGTCTAATGAAGAAGATAATATGCAAAAAACTAAGCAAACAACTATATGGAGTGCTGTGTTCAGTTCTAGATACAGAACTTTTAGGAAAGACATTTGTAGGCTGGAAAGGATGGTGAGAGAATAGGACTGTGTTAATTAAAAGAAATGATGATAATTAACCTTCAGAAGAGAAGACTTGGGATGGGTTACATAATAATTTAGTTAAACAATTCAATTCAATTCAATAAGCATTTACTTGTTACCTATTTTGTGTTGTGCACTGAGTTTAGCACTTCTAGGCATAAAAAGATGAAAATTAATATAATCCTTGCCATCAAGGAACTTACATCTTACTTAAGGAAAACAACATGTTCACAAATAAGTAAATATAAATTATTTGCTAAGCAAATATGAGGGAATTTGACTGGAAGTTGCTATAAATTAAGGCAAATCATGAAAGATTTCTTATAGGAAATTGCTCTTTAGGGGAACCCTGAAGGGTTTTAGGGACTCTGAGATATTGAAAGAAAGAGAGTATTTCAGACAGGAGAGAGTTAATGCAAAGGTTCTAAGACAGCTGGAATCTTGTGCATGGAGACTAGTATATAGATCAATTTACGTGTAATGTAGAGTCCATGTGGGAATAATGAGAATTAAGCTTGGAAAGTTGCTTTGGAGTTTTGATTGTCAGAAGCTTACATACCAATGGAAACAGTACACAAAGAAGAAGGGGAAAGCAAGAGTAGGAAGGAGAAGGAAAGGCACTTGTAGAAGGAAAAGTGATTGACAAAGAAATAAAATCCAGAGAGTGAACTGAGTCAGGATCCCCTGGTATGAGAGGGTAGAACTATAGTCAATGGATAGAAGTTTCATGGAGACAGATTTAGACTCAATTAAAAGAAAAAAATCATAATCATTAGAGTTATGTGAAATGGGCCTGCCTCAGGAAGTGGTGGGTTCCCCTTCTTTGGAGGTCCTCAACAAAAGCTGGAAGATGATTTTCTAGAAATGTTATAGGAGACATTCTTTTTTGATAAGGGTTGGTAGCTGGGAGAGCCTCCCTAACTTTGTGATTGTCTGAGTTGTTGTCCTGAAGGTTCAGAGAAATCATGGAGGTCATATGTAATTTTTCCAGATTGAGCCACTCATTCATTCTATCAACAAAGCCACAAAAACCTATCACTCTCTCAGACAGCATGAATAGGCTTTAACAGAGACTACTTTAGGCAGGGGTCAGATTTCATCAGGGGCTATGCAAGCTGTTGGGTATTCACTATTTGTTGACCACAGTGTGCCATTCTCAAATAGAAAAATAGAATGAGTCAACTAATCAATCAACCAAAATATTACATAATGTTTTTGTTATGGTACTTCAAGCCTACAACAGGCCTGGGCTCGTGGGTGAGTTTGCCAAAAACAGTGCTGTTTACAGAACTTTGGGTGACAGGGCCCTGGGAAAATTCAACATTTCAGAAGACACATTGCTCAGAGTCTTCACTTTTGGGTTAGGTATATGCTTGATGTGTCTTACTTACTTAAGCGTCTTTGTTTCAGGGGTTAGGGGAGGGACAAATACCTTCACAATGGCTTTCAAAAGACTGTGTAGTCTTAGATCTGACTGTATGGTACTTTGGAAGCCACCAAGTCCAACTCATCTTATATAAGTAACTTGGCTTGCCCAGATCACAAAGGTAGTAAGCATCAAATTTGAGAGTTGAACCTAGATTTTTCTGACCTCAAAACCAACAATCTTTCTTCATATCACTTCAGTAAAAGATTGTCATGTCAAACATGGTGACAATAACATTATAGTGCTTTGTACATAGAGATTTTTTAAATTTTTAAAATTTTTTTCAATCATTTTTGCTAAGAAAAATATATTTGGATGACCATCTTGACCTATCATTGTAGTGAATATCTCCCCAACACAATAATTGGAGTAATAATTTATCCTCTTGGATTGCCCAGTATGTGGTATGATCAATATTCTTCCTTTTATGTATCAGGCCCATAGCCAGCTATAGCCCTGGCTTTCCCTGGGCATCTGAATTCAGTGACAGCTACATGTTAATTACATCTTGAGGGTCCATATGGCTGGATCAGGAGGAACAATGCTACATACGGAGGGGTTTACCCTCTCAGTGTGCTAAATATCTTGGGGGGGCACTTTGGGCTTGTGTCTTGCTAATCCTCAGTTTAGCTGAAAATACAGTATCATTGGATGATATTATCAGGGACATAGAGATCATATAGTCCCAGCATTTTATTTTATAGATGACTAAAATGAGGCACAGAGAGAATAAAGAACTTGGCCATGGTTATGATAATAATAAAACTCATATTTACAGAGTATTTTAAAGTATGAAAAGTACTTTCCTCATAAGAGCATAAAGGAAGTAGTGCAAATATCATTGTTCTTTTGTAAGTCAACAATCATTTAAATACTTACTTTGTGCCAGGCATTGTGCTAAGTATTGAAGATACAAATGAAAAGAAAGACAATTTTTGTCCTCAGAGAGCTAATGGAGGCAGACAATACATAAATGCAAGCTGAAAACAAAGGAAAAAGCAGATGGTTCCCAAGTGGGGCTATGATGAAGAAAATCTAGAATTAAGCATGGAGCCCAGAGAGGAATGAAGATGAGGAAACTGAGGATCTGCAAAGGATAAGAAGTGACTTATTTAGGATGGTACAGCTAATTTAAGGTAATATTCCAACAGGTATCTTAATGCTAGGGATAATGTATTATTTAACACCCCATTGCTTCTCAAGAGCTAAGTAGCAGAATCCAGATATGATACAGTACATCCTTTTAGACCAAGGTACATTGCTAGTGAATAGAGTGGATAAATTGCCAAGTCCTGGACTTCTTTGTGAATTCAAAACTGGCCTCAGATACTTACTTAGTTGTGTGACCCTGGGTAAGTTATTTAACCCTATTTACCTCAGTTTCCTCATCTGTAAAATGAGCTGGAGAAGGAAATCACAAACCATTCCAGCATCTTTGCCAAGAAAATCCCAAAGGGTGTCCACAAAGAGTCAGACACAATTGAAAAACAATAGACAATAACCACCCCAGATTGGCAGTAGTTTCCTTTTGCTGGTTCTCAAGTGGAAATGGGAGCTCCATCAGTGGAAGTGAGGCTCCATTAATACAAGATCTCATCCCCAATGTTGCCCATACTCTATGACACTACAGAGCACTCTAGCAAATGAAGGTTTTGGGCTGGTACAGCCTGGTAGATGAGCAGTAATACTCACAGGCGAAGACTCTTGTCATCTGGAAATAGACCTATGGGAAATGATGCTCAAAAATGGGCAATATCTACATGTGGAATGACTAACTAGAGACTGGCAGCAAGAGGCTACTGCTCAGATGCTGCACGAGGGCAGTTCTATTCAGGAGGTCTGCAATCACCAACTTGTGTTTGAGTGAGAGCAGGCAATATTTTCAATCTCAACATGCCAACACAGCTCTTGGGAGCGTCAGGGAGTCTTAACCCTCAGATTTGTTGTTCTTTTGTGGCTCTCTGAAGGTTTGTTTGGCTTGGCCAGAGTCTTAGAGAACATGCATTGTGTTTGCATCTCACTGAGAAAATAGATTAGGGGAGTTCCATTAATCTTGTCTGTCTGGGGCAGGAATTCTTAACCATGGATCTATTTCAAGGAGCTCATGAGTTTATTTGGGAATATATATGTATATATAAATTTACATAACTATATCTTGCTATATACATATATGTATATTATGCATATATATTATATTATACATATATGTATATAGAGAGAATAGAAAAATATATAGAGACATATATAGAGAGAAAATATGTACATATAGAAAGAAGGAAATATATATGTATATAGAGAGATATAGTTATATAAGTAAATATTTATTGACATAAGTAACTATATATAATATATATATACATAGAGAGAGTTATTTTCACATTTCTTTCAATTATTTTAAAATATTAGATTCCAATTAGTGCAAATAATGAATCCTCTGAAGAGGTCACATTCATGCAAATTCATACGATTGAAACTTATAGTTGTGCAAAATGATAATCAGTTCTAACCCTGTGGAAATTAGCAGTGTGAATTGGAATAATGCAACCATTGATTCTCACCAATACACTAAAAGGCTAGTGTAGTCCAGACTGGGCTTACATTATCACCAGAGAAAGTACAAATGTCTGAAAGGGTTGTTTTCCATTTCTAGTTACATGCTGCATACTTGAAATACCTTTACCAAGGCAATCCTTTCTCCTTAGAGAGCTAACTGCAATGAAGAAGCTTAAATTTCTAACAGTGGGGACCAACACTCCTATCCAGGAAACACAGATAATAAGTCAACCTTATTCTGGGCCTCTTATTGAAGCCCCTGACCCTGGGCAGGGCATGTGAAACTCTAGATCACATTTACTTTCTGTAAAGGCTTTAATTTTCTCAGAAAATCATTCTGCAAACTCATCTCAGATTCTCAGTGCCATCACACCATTGGGTAAACAGGTATTTCAAAAGGAATTTATATGAAGGTAATGACTAGCCAACAGTAAGCGGGACCCACATATTGGTCTTAAAGAGTGATACAAATGGCCAAGTAACACACCAGAGTTCTGAAACCTTACAGAAAATTATACCTGAGAGAATTGGGATAGGCTTAATTGGTCTTGCCAATTATTTTTTTCATTCAGATTGATCATTAACCTGATTTAATTCAATTCAATTTGATAAGTATTTTTGTATTATTTATGCCCCAAGACTTTAGGCAACTTACCAAAGCCTTAGATACAAATTTCTCTTTTCTTTTTTTTTTCCTGAGGTAGTTGGGGCCAAGTGACTTACCCAGGTCACACAGCTAGGAAGTGTTAAGTGTCTGAGGCCACATTTGAACTCAGGTCCTCCTGACTTCATAGATGCAAATTTCTCAAGAAAAACCCTTGACACAAGGGAATCTGCAAAAAGCAGACACTGAGGGGTTCATTGCGCCATTCCAGTGGTCTTACCTGGTTCACTCTGTCTCATTCTTTCCCAGATTGCTCCATAACCACAGTATAAAAGACAAGCCTATAACAACACATCATTCCAATGCTTCTGGCCATCATCACTTTTGTTTGTTGCCTATAGGCAGACTCAGAAAAAGAAGCTGCTGCCCTGATGGGAGCTACTAGTCACAGCTGCTGTGATCTGGTTTTTTAAAACAATTGCCTTGATTCTTTGATTGTGGTAGCATACTGCTTCATTTTATTATTTTCTTTTTGATAGGTGGAGCTGCCTGGCTTCTATCACTTAACAATGCCAAATATGGTTATATAAATAAAGAGGTGGTAATAAAAACATCTACCTGGTGAGCATAAAATAATATCTGTAATATGCTTGCTACAGAGCCTGGCACAGAGTAACAGTTTAAAAATATAGCAGTCACTATGTGCCAGGCATTGTGCTAAGTATTTTATCATTTGGTCCTCACAACAGCCCTGGAGGTAGGTGCTATTATTATTCCTATTTTACAAATGAGGAAATTGAGGCAACCAGAAGTGACTTGCTTAGGGTACCACAGCTGGTGTCTATAGTCACATTTAAAGTTAGGTCTTCCTGACTCCAGCTTCAGTGTTCTAACCACTGTTCTGCCCTATAAGGCTTATATAAATACTTATTCCCTTCCCTTCTCTCCCCTATAGATATAGAAAAGTCCAGGAATATGGCTAAATAGGAGAAACAGACCTTGCCCCTAACCTGAGCTTTGTTTTGTGCCTTATATCTGGGAGAATAGAAGGGGCTTGGGGACTGAGAAAGTGAAGGATGTTAAAACCCCTGGCAGTTTTGTTGAAGGGTGGTTGATAGAACAAAAGCTAAAGTGTAATTTAATCACCAGCAACAAATAATAAGGCATAGGGGAATGCTCATCCTGAACTGGTAGAAGCTAAAGCTTCAGAAATTTCTTCAAAGACAGTTTATTTGTCATGTTTTCCAATGAATTTGGTAACATACCAAGAATTTCTTCCTAGAAATGAAAGCTTGTTCTAGATAAAAATCTGTCTGATAGAAAGGCAGATTAGCACTTTTTATTGATATATTCTATTTCTTATATCACTAGTTACTTCATATATCATTCCCCTTACTCCTTCTCAAAGAGCCATCCCATATCACAGTATAATTTTAGAAAGGAAAAAAAATCAGCAAAACTGATTGATACACTGAAAAGGTCCCAAAACATGTGCCATATGTAAACATGTGCAATGTGTAATACCTGTGGACTTCTCACTTCCATGAAGGGGTAGGTTGGGGGTATTTTCTCATATCTACTCATTAGAGTCCTGTTTGAACTTTATAATTTTGTGACGCTTTTGACTTTTTGGTGTGTTATTGTTCTTTCCATTCACATTGTTGTTTTATTGGTTCTGCTTATTTCACTCTGAAATCTGAAATACGGATCATTCCATGCTTCTCTGTATTCATTGTACACATCAGTTTTTACAGTATAAGTAATATTCCATTACATCTATGTACCACAAATTGTTTAGCCATTTCCTAATTGATGAGCATCTCCTTTGTTTCCAATTCTTACCTATTACAAAAAGTACTGTTACAAATATTTTGGGAATATATGGGAAGTTTTTCTTATAGATGATTTCCTTGGGGGCCCAGTAATGAAGTCTCTGATTTCAAAGTGTGTTAATGTTTGTTAGTTTATTTTCATAATTCCAAACTATTTTCTAAAATGGTTATAGCATTTTATAGCTCCACCAACAAAATATTAGTGTGCCTATCTTTCCACTAACCTTCCAACACTGACTATTTTCATTTTTTAATCACTTGCTTCCAATTTGCAGGGTGTGAGGTGAACTCTTATTGTTAATGATCTGGAACATTTTGTCATGTGGTTGTAAAACTTTGCAGCTATATTGAAAACTATTCATATCCTTTGACTATTTGTTTTGGGGACTGGCTATTAGCTTTATACATACAAGCATATACATCCATACATGTTATATACATAAATATATATATATGTAATACATTTATTGTATATGTATACATATAAACATTTTATATACTTTTAATGCCAAACCCTTATCGAAGAAATTTGATAAAAGATTTTTCCCTATTCTACAACTTCTCTTCTTATTCCAAATTCATTAATACTGTTTTGCAGAAACACAAAATTTTCAGTCTCAAGTAATTAAAGTTATATATTTTATCTTTTTAATTGCCAAATTTTTTTGTTTGGTTTAGAATTTATCTCTTACCCATAACTGTGAATTATATGATCAGTTTTTTCCTGATTTTTGTTTGCAGTATGATCTTTAATATTAAAATCATATATCCATATAGAATATTCTGTGGAGTGTGGAATAAGGCATTGGTTTAAGTCTAATTCCTGCCAAACTGTTTTCCAGTTTTCCTAGCTGCTGATATCAAAAAGAGAGTCTTTCCCTAAGAAATTTGTGTTTTCCATTTTATTAAGTACTGGGCTATTGGGTTCTCTTGCTTCTAAATCTCTCTTGTCTAGCTTGTTCTATTGATGTTTATTTTTTTAACTAATACCAGATGTTTTTGATGGCTGCTGCTTTATAATATTTTTTATGTCTGCAAGTTCTATTCCCTCTTCACCCTTACTTCTTTTCATTATGTCCCTTGATATTTGAAATCTTTTGATTTTTCCAAATGAATTTTCTCATTTTATCAAATTCTATAAAGTATACCTTTGGCAAGACTTTGGTATAGTATTGGCAATTTGTTTGGCTTAGCACTAAAAGTGTAAATTAATTTTGGTAATATTGTCATTTTTATTATATTAACATGGTCTAGCCATGAATGTTCCTAATATCATTTAAATTGTTCTTTATTTCTTTAAGGAGTGTTTTATAATTGAATCTACACAAGTTGTTCTGTGTGTGTGCATGCACACATGCACACACTTTGGAAACATGATCCCTAGATAGTTTGTGCATTTTGTAGTTTTTAAAAATGGGATTTCCCTTTCTATTTCTGAATTTTGTGTTTTCTTATTATATTAAATATGTTTTGATTGATTTTTTTGAGAATTTATTTTGTAGGCTTCAATTTAGTTGATGCTATTGTTTCGATTAGTGTTTATATTGATTCTCTAGGATTTTCCACACAGTCATATCATCAGCAAATAGAAATAATTTTAATCTTTTCTTTTCCTGTCCTTATTGTTTTTTTTTCTCTGACTTCAATTATTGTTACCACTAGCTCTTCCAGGACTATCAAATAATAATGAGGAATATGGACATTTTTGCTTCATTCCCATATTCATTGGAAAAATCTAGGATATCCCCATTGACTGTGATGCTTGCTTTTGATTTTTAGGTAAATTCATTTTATGATAGTTTTTTTTAGTGTTGATAACAGGAATTCTTTTTTTATTAGAGCTTTTTATTTTTCAAAACATATGCATGGAACTGTGCATACCCTTTGACCCAGGAGTGTTTCTTTTGGGCTTATATCCCAAAGAGACCTTAAAGGAAGGAAAGGGCCCCACATGTGCAAGAATGTTTGTGGCAGCCCTTTTTGTAGTGGCTAGAAACTGGAAACTGAATGGATGCCCATCAATTGGAGAATGGCTGAATAAATTATGGTACATGAATGTTATGGAAGATTATTGTTCTATAAGAAACGACCAGCAGGATGATTTCAGAGAGGCCTGGAGAGACTTGCATGAACTGATGCTGAGTGAAATGAGCAGAACCAGGAGGTCATTATATGAAGCAACAACAATACTATATGATGATCAATTCTGATGGACATGGCTCTCTGCAACAATGAAATGTTTCAAACCACTTCCAATTGTTCAGTGATGAAGACAGCCACCTACACTCACAGAGAAGACCATGGGGACTTCACAACATAGCATTCTCATTCTCTAAGTTGTTGTTTGCTTGCATTTTGTTTTCTTTCTCAGTTTTTTCTTTCCTTCTTGACCCGATTTTTCTTGTGCAGCAAGATAACTGTATAAATATGTGTGTGTATATACATATATATATACATATTGGATTTAACATATATTTTAACATATTTAACATTTTTAGACTACCTGCCATCCAGGGGATGGGATGAGGGAAAAGAAGGGATAATTTGGAACATAAGGCTTTAGGCCAATTACCCATGCATATGTTTTGTAAATAAAAAGCTTTAATTAAAAAAAAAAAAAAACATAGGAACGGACAATTCTTCAACATAAGCCCTTGCAAAACCTTGTGTTCCAATTTTTTAAATTAAATCTTTTTATTTCCAAAACTTATCCATGGTTAATTTTTCAACATTGACTCTTCTATTCCAAATTTTTCTCTCCTTCCCCCACCCCCTCTCCTAGATGGCAGGTAGTCCAATACATGTTAACTATGTTAAAAAATGTGACAAATACAATATATGCATACATATTTATACAGTTATCTTGCTGTACGAGAAAAAATCGGATCTACAAAAAAAAAACCTGAGAAGGAAAATAAAATGCAAGTAATTGTGTTCCAATTTTCACCCCCTTTCGCTATGCCCTCCCCTAGATGGCAAGTAGCCCAATATATGTTAAACATGGTAGAAATATGTTCAATCCAATATATGCATACATATTAATACAATTATTGTACTGCACAAGAAAAATCAAATCAAACCAGTTGAGAGAGAGTGAGAGAGAGAGAGAGAAGCAAAATAAAATGCAAGCAAACAACAAAAAAAAGAGTGAAAATGCTATGTTGTGGTCCACACTCAGTTCCCACAGGCTTCTCCCTGGGTATATATGGCTTTCTTCACAATAGGAACTGGTTTGAATCACATCATTGTTGAAGAGAACCATGCCCATTAGAAGTGATCATCATATAGTATTGTTGCTGTGTATAATGATCTCCTGGTTCTGCTGATTTCACTCAGCATCAGTTCATGCAAGTCTCTCCAGGCCTCTCTGAAATCATCCTGCTGGTCGTTTCTTACAGAACAATAATATTCCATAACATTCATATACCATAATTTGTTCAGCCATTCTCCAATTGATGGACATCCATTCAGTTTCCAGTTTCTAACCACTACAAAAAGGGCTGCCACAAACATTCTTGCACATGTGGGTCCCTCTCCTTCCTTTAAGATCTCTTTGGGATATAAGCCCAATAGAAACACTGCTGGATATGATAGCTTTCTAAAAGACCCTTCTATGCCTATACTTTGTAGGGTTGAATTTTTTTAGCATAAAAGAGTGCTGTACATTGTCAAAGGTTTTTTCTGCTTTTGTTGAGATGATTGTGTGGTTTTATATGTTTTGGTTTTTAACATTATTAATCTTGTTGATTGATTTCCTAAAGGAACCATCCTTGCATTCCTAGTATAAATTCCATTTGATCAAATGAATGATTTTTTGGATAAATTGCTATAATGTAGTCTGATAGAATTTTGCTTAGGATTTTTGAATTGACATTTACTAATAGTTTTGGTCTAATCATTGATTAGAGAAATGCAAATTAAAACAATTGTGAAATGTTGTTTTACATCTACCATTTCAGCTAAAGTGACTGAAGAGGAAAGTAACAAATATTGGAGGGGATATGGAAAAATCAGGACACTAATTTATTATTGGTAAAATTGTGAACTGATCCAATTATTTTGGAGAGCAATCTAGAATTATGTCCAAAGAGTTATTAAACTGCCTTTACCCTTTAATAAAACAATAACACTACTTGTTCTATTTCTAAAGATGCTTAGGGAAAAAAAGAAAAAACCAATATGTTCTAAAAATGTTTATAGCACTTCTCTTTGTAGTGGTGAAAAACTGGAAATTGTACTGATGCCTATCAGTTGGGGAATGATTGAACAAACTGTGTTATATGATTGTGATGGAATACTACCATGCTATAAGAAATGATGACTCAATAATCTTAGGAAAACATCGAAAGACTTGCATGAAATAATGAAAAGTGAAATGGGCAGACCTAAGAGGACATTGTATATAGTAATAGCTATTACTCAACTCAAAGTTGTTCTTTGAGAAAATAAGTTATTTTGACTATTATAAATACTCAAATAAAGGACATATGAAGAAAGACATCATCTGCATTCAGAGAAAGAACTGATAAATAGAATTATGTATAGAATAATTTATATGTGTTTGTATATAATGTACACACACACACACACAAATGGACCTATTTGTGTCTAATGGTAGCCATCTAGGAAGGAAAGAAAGAAAGAAGGGAAAAAAAGAAAAAAAACTTATTTGATCAATTTATTATATATTTAAAAGGAATAGTAAGTTGTACATAATAATTTGCAGTTTCAGGTGCAATCATCTTTTTTTATTATACTATGTATGAAAATGCTTGTTTTAGGCCCTAAATTAAAAATAAAATAAATTTTCAAAAGGTTATATTCATCTATAATTTTCTTCCTGTGTTTTATCTTTCCCTGATTTAAAAGGCTGATTCTTAGTCAGTAACATTCTTCCCTGTGTTAAAAGGAAGACTTTTGCTGGAGTTGTGAGTTGTTCTTTTATACATTTGCCCAGGTACCTTTTCTTTTTGTGTGTTCCCTTTTCACATGCACTATAGTCAAATGGGTTCTCTCTGCATTTGTATCTCCATGAGTAAGTCCTTATCACACATAGCTTCACATATGTGTATACATATCTCAATGATATTTGTGGGAGAATGTGCCCCAAATTTATGAAGAAAATGCTTTTCTACTTACTTTTTTCTTAATGTCATTTAAATAATGCCTTTGTTTTTAATTGTTTCCTCTGGCTAACTAATAAAGCTTATTCATTGCTGGGGACTTGAGCTGTAATTTTGAGTGGACATGGACCATAGAGTATCTTGAACCCTCGAATAACCTGGTTTAGGGAATTTACTCTGTGAATTGAGGAGGGCATGCCCACATATACATCAAGGAGGTGATTTCAAACTGATTCAATGAGCCTAAATGTGTTTTGCCAAATGTGCTTCTGCCAGAACCAACAATAGCCATACATGTACAAAATGGAAACTGATTCTTCTACTCAAGAAGGTGAAAGGGCTGAAGGATATGATATGACACATTTCTTTTTTCTACCAAGGAGAATGATCATCAGATTGAGAAGGACACTGAAAGAACTCGTGGATGTGATTGATGAGCTGCTGTGTGAAACCTTTGAAAAAAATGATAAACAGGAAATATTCCGCAAGACTATAGATAGGCAAGTGTCCCAATTTGAAAAACAGGAAGACAGAAAGAAAGCCAGCCAGACAGACAGACAGAAAGAAAGAAAGAAAGCAAAAGAAAGAAAGAAATTAAAAAAGAAAGGAAGGAAGGAAGGAAGGAAGGAA
>JAJPUD010002738.1:133010-217365 GCA_023553655.1 Myrmecobius fasciatus
GAGAGAGAGAGAGAGAGAGAGAGAGAGAGAGAGAGAGAGAGAGAGAGAGAGATGGAGGGAGAGAGGGAGGGAGGAAAGAAGGAAGGGAGGGAAGGAGGAAAAGAGGAAGGGAGGAAGAGAGGAAGGGAGAGAAGGAGGGAAGAAGGAAGAGAGGAAGGGAGGAAGGGAAGGAAGGAAGGGAGGGAGTGAAGGAGGGAAGGAGGAAGGGAGGGAGGGAAGGAAGGAAGGAAAAAAGGGAAGGAGGGAAGGAGGAAGGGAAGGAAGGAGGGAAGGAGGAAGGGAGGGAGGGAGGAAAGTAAGGAGAGAGGAAGGGAAGGAAGGAAGGGAGGGAGGGAGGGAGGGAGGGAAGAAGGGAGGGAGGAAGGGAGGGAGGGAGGGAAGAAGGGAGGGAGGAAGGAAGGAGGAAGGGAGGGAGGAAGGAAGGAAGGGAGGGAAGGAGGGAGAAATGGAGGGAGGGAGGGAGGGAGGGAGGGACAGAAAAATAGTATGCTGATCTGTATTCAAATGACATCAGTTCTTATCATTAGCCTTTTGCATTGTCTTGAATCATGGTATTGAAAAGAATAGTCAAGTCATTCACAATTGTTCGTCATGCAATGTTGCTGTTGCTATGTATAATGCTCTGCTTGTTTCATTCACTTCACTTTGTATCAGTTCATGTAAGTCTTTTTAGGCTTTTTTTGAAATTATCCTTCTTGTCATTTCTTATAAAGGTTATTTTTAAGGAGCATGGTGATAATATATTGACCTGGGACATGTATCTAGAATATGATAGTCTTTCAAGATTTGTCAAACATTATTACCATTATTTACTTCTAGTGATTTATTGGAAATAAATAATTTTACTAGAATAAAAAAAGAAAGATCTTCCAATGATTGTGAAATTCTGGATGGAAAACCAAAGGCCTAAATCACTCAGGTGGTATTTTCATCAGAACTGTTGAACAAAGATAAAGATCTTATAATATAAGTGTGAATATAGGAAATGACCAAAGACACAATATTTAAAAAAAAAAAGGAACTCGTATTTTGGAATAAGAGATTAAGATTCTGAAATGATGAGTTTTTGGCTAAAGTATGGCTAATAATGGTTAGTTTGTTACATTTCAAGTCAGCGTAGTGAGTGAAAAGTGTGCTGGACTGTTCAAAGAAACCTATCTCCAGTGTTTATCTGCTGTGTGACCCAGGGCAAGACATTTAATATTTTTATCTCAGATTACTCATCTGTAAAAACGAGTGTAATAATCACTATCCCCCCATGTTGTCATGATCAAATAAGGTAATGTGTATAATTTTTTGTAAATCTTAAAGCACTTTTTAAAAGTGAACTACTTTATCATTGGAAGGCAGCAAGAAAGAGTGAATAGAGCTGGTCTTGACAGATATTGGTTGTGTGGCCCTGGATAAATCACTCAAACACTCAGCATTACAATGCTGCAAATTGCAGACAAGGTATGGATCTACTTTGGTAGAAAGTTTTCTCATTCAAGAGTTGCCTGTACTAATGAAATCACAGGTCCAATCACTATGCCTAATTAATTATTACATTTATAGTTGTGGAAAGGATCTTATCTCTGACCTAATCTAACCTCTCTTATTTAACAAGTGATTAAACTGAGTCCTATATAACATCACATCATTTTAGAATTGAAAGGGTTCTCTGCAGCCAACCCACACCTGGACATACATCTCCACTATAACATAGCTGACAAGTAGCCATTTATACTTTATTTAAATTCTTCCAGAAACAGTAAACTCACTATCTCTTTGGAAAGCCTATTCTATTTTGGAATATGTATAATTTTAGAAAGTTTTTCCTTCTTTCTAATTTTAATTTTCTTCTTTTTAATTTCTATTCACTGTTATAAATACTTGCCTCTGGAGCTAAACAGAACAAGTAGACAATTATCCCTTCCACATTGAGACTTTCCCTATCGAAGTTTTGATATATTGTTGGTTGGCATAAGAAATTAAAAGGGAATTTTTGGGAGAGTTTTGTAGAAGCAGTAGGTGACATGCAAAGGGCAGCAGAAGATGCAGAAAAGGTTTAGAAACTCAGCAATTCATAAAATATATGCATAGTATTTTATATCAACATCCCCTAAAAGAAAAAGAAAAAATTCAGACTTCTTCTCTAGTACAAAAAGGACAAAACAATTTCATGCAGATTTTCCAGATCTCTGGGCTGCCCTGTCCCTACCCACACCCTCCATGTGAAAGGGATAATTGTAATCTCCTTTCCCCATCACAGCCTTCCAAATATCTGAAAAAAAAACACTCTCTTGTCCTTCCATTCCATTTCTTTCCTCAAGATAAGCATTCTAAATTCCTTCAATTAATTCTCCTTTTTCGAGGACTCTCAACATCCTGATTGCCTTCCTCCCAATGCTCTCCAATTTGTATCAAAGTTCTTTCTAAAATGGGATGGTGGAACATATCCCAGATGTGGTGGGACAGAGTAATTACTTCACTTTCCTGACTTGTATTTAGTCTGCAGTCCCCCAAGGATCTTTTTCAAAGTGCTATCTAACTATATCTTTTTATCTTGTGACTAGCCCAAGAACACTGCTACAATAGAAAAACAGAATCAGAGGCTGATGACTCCCGACCCAACTATTTTCTCACTCTATCATGATGACTTCCAAATAAGAGAGCCAGGATTCAAACTTAGTCACATAAGATGGCAAGTGAGAATTCTATCACTGAACTACCTAAAGGGTTTTACACTAAAATAGTGGGGAGAGAGTTGCCCATTGAAAATTGCTAAGCTACATGTTATTAATGATAACAGGACTGACATGAGAAGAAAAATAGTGGTGATTTAGGAGGATGTAATCCAAGTAAAGGGGATAATAATAAAGCAAATAGTTTCAGATATTTTCCTGTATTTGCAATTTATATAATTTTTGAATTATTTGTTCTTTGGATCTTTGATAAAGGTCACTTGTAAATCCACATGGTTCTAAGGATTTTTTTTAAAGTTGGGAGTTCATTTATGTTTCATTAATTTTTCTGAAATTAGCTTATTAAAATTGTCTATTTCCTGTTCTGTTAATCTACATATCTTATGTGTATATAAATATTCACCTATTTCATTTAAATTTTCTTTATCTTCTACATCCTTTATTTATAAGAGAAGAAACTAGGAAAAGAGAAGGAATGTGAATTTCTACTCTACTGCTACTCTTATTTTCAGGACCCATATTTTAACAACAGTGTCTTTATTTCCTTTTCTTTTACTCTTCCCTTTATTATCTACCCTTCAAAGTTGAAGTTCATCTTTGTATCTGAGGATTGGCCAATGATGTCCCAGTTTTAGGAGTATTTATTTTTTGGAAACTCTACTTCATGCCAACTCACGTAAATGCTTGGGAATCTGCTTTGGGAAGTTTATGGATATGGAATCCATTTCAGAAGTAAACTGGCAAATGAATGCTTTAAAATAATCTCTTTAAAAAGATTAAAATGATAGAGGGAAAAGTATGGGAGTGGATCTGTTCTTCTTTCCATCTTTTCTCAGAAATGATCCCTTCTTAAGAGTTAATTTATATTGTTTGTTTTGATCATATGAAGAAATATTATAATAACATTTGGGAGAATGTTGTTACAGGAATATGGGAATAAGAGCCTGAACCAGTAGCATTAAAAGGGCCTCAGGGGGTGCCCCCTAGAACTTTGATGAGGAAATATAGCTAAGTGAGACATAGGAACCCAACCTATTAAAGCATGTGAGGGTTTATAGAATAAAGTCAAGAGCCTTGCCAGATTTTGCTTATGGCTAATCCCTAATTACATCTTCCAATACTATTTCCCTGCCCTCACCTATTGAGTTTGATAGAGTGTTTGCGTGTGTGTGTGTGTGTGTGTGTGTGTGTGTGTGAGAGAGAGAGAGAGAGAGAGACAGACAGACAGACAGACAGAGACAGAGACAGAGACAGAGACAGAGTCAGAGCCAGAGATGGGGGGAAGAGACAGGGAGACAGAGAGAAATAGAGAGGAGAAGAAGAAGAAGAAGAAGAAGAAGAAGAAGAAGAAGAAGAAGAAGAAGGAAGGAGAAGAAAGAAGGAAGGAGAAGAAAAAAAAGAAAAAAGAAGAAAGAAGAAGAAGAAGAGGGGAGAGAGAGAGAGAAGAGGAAGAGGGAAAGAGAGAGAGAGGAAGAGGAAGAAAGAGAAGAAGAGAGAGGGAGAAAGGGAGAGGGAGAGAGAAATCAATTCTTTGTATGGTTCAAATGAAAGTGAAATCCATGAGATACCCACCTCTCCACCCAGTTTCCTCCATGTTTGTATAGTCCTCTTTTCATGTACTCCTAGATAATAATCATTCTTCCTTTCTTCCCTACTATATTCCATTTATCCCATTGTTGCCAAAGTTTAAGCCCTGAATTTCTTTTTCTTCTGCTTTTGCTATCACTAAACATATATAAAAGTATATTGAGTAATAGTGGGAGTAAGAAGGCATTCTTACTTTATACTCTTAAAGTAGCTCTTGGTTTTAGATGAATGCTCTTAATCATATTAAAATTGGCCGTTCAGTGACTATGCTTTATAAAGTTTTTAGGATAAATGAATGCTAGATTTTGTAAAAAAAAAAAAAAAAAAAAAAAAAAGTATTTTTCATTATCTATTGATAGAGTTCTGTGGTTTGTATTGCTTTTGAATATGTTAATTGTTTTTTTTTTACTAAGTTTTAACAGTTTTTCCATCCCTGTTATAAATCTAACTAAGTTACAATGAAATGTGTGCATGTATGTATGTGTGTATATATATATATATATATAAGTCTGTGTGGGTATATATACACATATGCATATATGTAATCCTATCCTTTTTACCCCAAGATTTTATTAAAAATTTTTTAAACAATATGCATTAGTGATGTTAGTTTATGGTTCTATAACTTTACTCTTTTCTGGTTTAGGTATTAGGATTAAATTTGCCTCACAAATAATGCTTGGTAGAGTGTTTCTCAATTTTTGAGTATAAACTGTATCATTTAGGCATGAATTTCTTTGTAAATGTTTGATAGAATTAACCTGTAATCTATCTGGATTATGATTTTTCTATAGTTTACAATTCATTCAGCTTAATTTTCTGAAATTATAATGCTTAAGATCTCTTTCATGTTAAAGATGAACATTTTATATTTTTGTTGATAATCATTTGTTTCTTTTAAACTCTTAATTTTCAGGTACAAAACTCTGTATAGATGGCTATAATAATCATTTTTATTTCTCTGTGCAATTTTGCCTAGTTCATTTTGTCTTTTTTTTTAGCTTTTTGCTGAGGCAATTGGGGTTAAGTGACTTGCCCAGGGTCACACAGCTAGGGAATGTTAAGTGTCTGAGACCAGATTTGAACTCAGGTCCTGCTGACTTCAGGGCTGGTGCTCTATCCACTGCGCCACCTAGCTGCCCTTTGCCTAGTTCATTTTGGAGGGTAATTTTATTTTCTTTTTCTTCTTTTTGATCAACTTAGCTAAACCTTTGTCAATTTTGTAAAACTTTTTCAAAGAGCTAGTTTTTAGAGTTGTTTATCAATTCTATAATCTTTTTATTCTTTGAATTAGTTTGTTTGCATATTTGATTCATTAATTCCCTTTTTCAATTTTGTTCATATTTATTTTTAGAGATATAACTTTATCTGAGGACTCTTCTAACTGCACCCAGAAATTCTAGTATTTTGTCTCATCATTTTCAGTCTATCTCACATAGTTACTGTTTCTATGATTTATTCTTTGACTCACTCATCATTCAGTATGCCATTATTAAGTTTCCATTTAGTTCTCTATTTTTTGCTTGTGTTCCCTGTGTTACTATTTTTATCATATTCTAGTCTTTAGAGAATCTGTTTAGTATTTTTGCTTTTTTTACATTAGAATTTCTTTGTGCCCTAGAACATAGTCTATTTTTATATAGGTAACGTAGCATTGAGCAAGATAAATGTTCTTTATTATTCCCATTCAGAAGATCCTATTAAGAAATCTTTTGGCTCCAAGTTCACTATTCACTTATACATTTTTTTTGTTTATATTTCTACTGTTTTTTCATTCTCTAACAGAGAAATACTAAAAAACCTCCTATACTTTATTGTACTACCATTGAAGTCTTTTTATAATTCATTTAATTTTTCCTTTGTGAATTTAGATGCTATGCTATTTGTTACATATTTAGTATTGATATTGGTTTATTGCTTATGGTTCCATTAAGCATGATTTCCCTTCCTTATATGTCACATTCTCTACCTACCAACTCCTGTTAAAAGTGAGAATTCCTTGATTCACATCCTTTCTTTTCTGTTTCCTCTTTTTGTTGTGGAATGTTTTGAGTTAAATGACTTGCCTAAGGTCACACAGCTAGTAAGTGTCTCTCTTCACCTCGCTCCTCCCCATGAGGGGGAACTTTCCATGTGAACTTATTAGACACTGATACTCAATGATAAGGAGGATTGAATATTTCACATGCTGTACTATGTTGGACAGTGAATCCCAAGTGACAGTTGTGTTTTATGAAAGACATTTGCATCAGATACTTTTATAGTCTATGTAGGGATTGCATGTCTGTGGGTTACTTATAATAGGACATTTTCAGTGTCAGCTTAGTTCCCTAGGGAAGTAGTGGATAAAAAAGGGAGCCAGTATGTCCAGTACCTAAACATAACTGGTGTAACAACATAAATCAAGACTAAATACAGTTTGTTCAAAGTATTAATAGAATATTACGGATATGAACTGAGACTCAATACCTGTACTACCTTGCAATCCTTGGTTCATGTTCAAATAATCAGCAAAGGAAAAAAAGCCAGTAGTAGAAAACAAAATAAAGGAGTGCTGAATCCTACATTTTGAAAGAATCCAGGGAACTTTAATTTATTGATTCCTTAGTGCTTGAGCAATTGAATAACCAATTTAAATTCAATTTGAGGACTGGTATATTTTCATTGTATAAATAGAATTCGACCATGGAGCAACATAGAAAATCTACATCAATGTTTCCCAATGCTTTAGAGTGGATCTCAGAAGATATATCATCCTGTGGTTGAAGACATCAGAAAATATCTGCAGTATCTCTAAGTTAATGGCATAATCATAGAATCCTGAAGTTCTTAATCCTCAACTAAGGTGGTTTCAAAGAAGAAAAGACACCCAAGAATTATCAAGCTTTGAGTGAGAGCACTAAAGTGTACCAGCACAACAAACTGTGTTTTCAAGATACCTAAGCAATTGGGCATTTTCAGTGTTAGATATGCACAGTGGATATGTTCAGATCCCCATTGCAGAGGACTTAAATCTGCCCACCAGGATTCAACTACTTTAAATAGATAACCCCAAGGAATCTTAAATTTGCCTGCCATTTTTTCAATGACTTTTGGAGAATGTAGTTGAACATGGAAAGATATTTGACAGTATGCCATATGCAGGGTGGATGTTGAATTTCTTCTCAAGATTTTTAAATTTAAAAAAATAAATGTTGGAAATATGAATTATTAGGGTGTTGCTGTATTGATGCACTGCTAAATGTTTTTTTTTCCAGAAGATTTTTGGGAGAAAATAAGAAAAAACTAGAAAAAAGGATATTTTGGCTGCAAGATAATGGTCCACAGCTATAAGTTCCCAAGTGCCAATTCTTTTAAAATATTTTGTTGAAGCTCTTTTTTTTAATTAAAACTTTTATTTTCAAAACATATACATGGGTTATCAAACTGTGCATACCCTTTGACCCAGCAGCATTTCTATTGGGCTTATATCCCAAAAAAATCATAAAGGAAGGAAAAGGCCCCACATGTGCAAGAATGTCTGTGGCAGCCCTTTTTGTAGTGGCTAGAAACTGGAAATTGAAGAGATGCCCTTCAATTGGAGAATGGCTGAATAAATTATGGTATATTAATATTATGGAATATTATTGTTCTTTAAGAAATGACCAGCAAGATGATTTCAGAGAGGCCTGGAGAGACTTACATGAACTGATGCTGAGTGAAATGAGCAGAACCAGGAGATCATTATACACGGCAACAACAGTACTATATGACGATTAATTCTGATGGACATGGCTCTCTTCAACAATGAAATGTTTCAAACCACCTCCAATTGTTCACTGAAGAAAGCCATATACACCCAGAGAGAGGGATGTGAAATGTGGACCACAACATAACATTCTCATACTCCTTGATTGATGTTTGCTTACATTGTGTTTCCTTTATCTGATATATCGTTTGTGTAGATAAGATTTTTCTTGCACAACAATAAGTTTGGAAATATGTATACATATATTCGATTTGCCAATATTTTAACATAATTAACATGTAGTGGATATCCTGCCATCTAGGGGAGGGGTGGGGAGTTGGGGGGAAAAATTTGTAACGGAAAGCTATGTAAGGGTTATTGTTGAAGAATTACCCACACATATGTTATGCAAATAAAATAAAATTAAAAAAAACCTATACATGGATAATTTTTCAACAATTACCCTTGCAAAACTTTGTGTTCTAAATTTTCCTACCTCTTCCTCCCATCCCCTCCCCTAGATAGCAAAAAATCCAATATACATTAAACATGTTAAATATATATATATATGTTAAATACAATGTATGCATACATATTTATACAATTATTGTGCTACACAAGAAAAATCAGATTAAAAAAGAAAAATGAGAAAGAAAACAAAATGCAAGCAAACAACAACAAAAAGAGTGAAAATGCTATTTCATTTGATCTTTAAAACAACCTTGGGATGGAGGGGATATTGCTCCTTTTGAGGAAGCTAAGGTTAAAAGGGGTTAACTGAGGGGTGGGTAGATGTTACAGTGGATAGAGCACTGGTCCTGGCATTAAATTCAGCCTCAGACACTTAACCCTTACTAGCTGTATAAGTTAAGCCCCTCAGTTGCCTCACAAAAATAAATGATAAAAAGAGGTCAAATGACTTTTCCAGAGTTATACAGCTAATAAGTGTCTGAAGCCACATTTAATCTCAAATATTCTATCCACCATACTATCTATGAAACATTTTTCCCAAGGTTTGATTCTCACTACCAAAATTTTGTTATGTACTCTACCATCAAGGTTATCTTTCAGGGAACTCATTCCTTTATACATAATGGAAATGAACTGACAGCATAAGGGGAAAAAAGTCAAGCTGACCCAATTTCTTTGGCACCATTTGGAAATGTTTAATGGAGAAGCATAAATAGGCTTATTTTAAGAACTTGGTCAACAGCTTCAGACATTCGTTTATGGGATTCTTTGTGTTAGGGATCTTTTTTTGTTACAGTGAAGTTAACCTGCAAGGTTTGGAACCAGTCTTATACCACAAGAGAAGCAATCATCAAAAAGCAAATATATTTGCAATTAAGAGTACATAGTGGGGGCAGCTAAGTGGTACAGTGGATGGAGCACCAGCCCTGAAGTCAGGAGGATCTGAGTTCAAATCTGGCTTCAGACAATTAACACTTCCTAGCTGTGTGATCTTGGGCAAGTCACTTAAACCCAATTGCCTCAGGAAAAAAAAGTACATAGGGACAGGGAGATTTGCTGATCCCTGCACCAAAGGAGTTCTTGTTTGTGGAAAGGGTGTGACTAATTTCAGAGACTATAAATGTAAAGAGCTGATTAGGGAAGATACTGATCAATTTTATGAGCTATAAGGTAATCTTTGAAACTTTGAGAACATCTGTCTATGAAGGGGATGGGTTAATACATTGTCTGTTTAATAATCTCCCTGAGAGGATTGGGGAGGAGGGTCTGTTTGATGACTGGTGCATGCTCAGTAACACTTTTTCTTTTTGAGGGACAGACATATTCTGGACCAGTTTCAGCAACAAATAAGGACAATATTATTTGCTCAGTGACTGTGATTTGGAACTCTTCTTTTACACTGATTTACTAAAAGGGAGGGGTTTTCATGTCCTTTTTATCTCCCACTTGGAGAAGAAGGGGAATAGAGGATATGGGAACTGCCAAAGCTCTTACCCTTGCAGTCTTAGAGCTTATGGAGACATACTTGAAAAGATAATGGCATGAAGTTAATGAAATGGTAATCATGTGCAAGGTGAAATGAGCAGAACCAGGAGATCATTATACACAGCAACAACAAGGCTGTATGATGATCAGTTCTGATGGACATGGCTCTTTTCAACAATGAGATGTTTCAAACCAGTTCCAGTTGTTCAGTGATGAAGAAAGCCATGTACATTCAGAGAGAGGGATATGAATGTGGACCACAACATAGCATTTTCATGCTTTCTGTTGATGTTTGCTTGCATTTTGTTTTCCTTCTCAGGTTTTTTTTTTCTTTCTAGATCTGATTTTTCTTGTGCAGCAAGATAACTAACTGTATGAATATGTATACATATATTGGATTTATCCTATATTTTAACATATTTAACATGGATTGGACTACCTGCCTTCTAGAGGAGGGGATGGGGGGAAGGAGGGGAAAATTTGGAACAGAAAGCTTTGCAAGAGTCAATGCATATTTTGTAAATTTAAAAAAAAAAACGGTAATCTGCAGAAAGGCCAAAAAGGTAGGAAGACCAAAAAGGAGCAAGAGTTCTGGGATAGCCCTATAGAAGATTGTGACTCAGCTATAGGGCTAGAGGATCAATGGAAGACTCTAGACATGCCCTGGGGGGATAGCAGAGGAGTAAAAACTTGGCCTTTGCCCTCTGCTTTTATATTCAAAATAGGTTTATTATTACATTATATTATATTCAAAATAGGTTTATTTTCTCATATATTTGGCTGTTCCTTCCAAGCTGATTGTAACCTTTCTCTGTCTATCCTGGGTGACTGATGTCCATGTCCTCCTATAACTTCACCATAAGGGGTCCACACAATATTATGGGAGGCTTTCCTTCCCCCCAATCTCCTGATATCACAAAGATGCCAGGAGAAGACTCAGGTTGTACATTTGATACCTTTTGCTTCTGCCATAGTACAGGTCTGAATTCTCTATCTAACACATTTTCCTGAGGACATTTTTTACTCAAATTCTCTTTGAAGTTCCTTAATGGTCATGTGTTATATTCTACTCATACCTACCATGTGTCTCTCTCCAATGCCCTATGTTTAATAATCATTCAGAGTCTGTGTGTTTTATGATGTATAATGCTGGTAGAATATTGTTACTTTAAAAGTAGGCTTTTAGCATGGGGTTTCTTGTCTGACATCCCAGTGAGAGAGGAACCAATATTTTGTGATTATGGGAGAGCACAGTCTGAGTTACATTTCTAGGATCAGAGGGAGTGAGAACATTCACAGTCACAGAGGAACAGGAGCCCAACTTGCAGTTCTGGGGCATAGAGGAGTACTTCTGGAAACTTGCAGGCCAGAACATGAGCCAGGGCAGCAGTGATAGCAGTTCTCCTTAGATCACATCATTTTGGAAGAACCGAACATTTTCAGATCCCCAGAACCAGCTCTGAATACAGTAGCATAAAAAATATGAGGCTTGAGACTGTCCTCTTGATCCCAGGAGGAGAGCCCAACTTTAACACAATTTTGAAAGTCAAGAAATATTCTGGAAAAGTGAACAAACAGCAGCAACAGCAAATCTGACCCTAAAAGTAACTATGGAGACAGACACAAATTCAGAAGAAGACAAGGAAATGAAAACAGCAGAATGAAAAGCCTCAAAGAAAAAATGTGAAATGTGAAGCCCCAAAGGAGCTTCTGGAAGAGCTCAAAAAGGATTTTAAAATTGAATAAGAGAGGTAGGGGGGAAATGGGAGAAGAAATGAGTAATGGGCAAAAAAAAAACTTAAAAAATTAATGCCTTAAAAATGGAATTTGCCAAATGGTTTTTTAAAAAAAGGCACCAAAAAAAAAGAAGCACAAAAAACCTCCCATAGAATAGAAGAAGCTATAAAATAGAACAACTCCTTAAAAAACCGGAATTGGCCAAATGAAAAAAGATGTACAAACATTCACTGAAAAAAAACTCATTAAGAAGTTGGATTGGCAAAAGTAGAAAAGGAGGTACAAAAACTCACTGAAGAAAATAATTCTTTAAAAATTAGAATTAGGCAAGTGGAAGCTAATGATTCCATGAGTCATCAAGAAACAATAAAGCAAAGTCAAAAGAATGAAAAATAGAGAAAAAATAGAGAAATGTGAAATATCTCATCTGAAAAACAACTGTTTTGAAATAGATCAATGGGAGATAGTTTAAGAATTATTACATGAACTGAAAGTCTTAATTAAAAAAAGCCTAGACATATTTCAGGAAATTATCAAAGGAAACTGCTCTGATAGCTTTGAACCAGAAGATTAAAAAGATTAAATTCAAAAGAATTCACTGATCACCTCCTGAAAGAAATCCAAAAATGAAAACTCTCAGTAATATTATAGCCAAATCCTACTTAGAGCTCTCAGATGAAGAAAAAAAACAATGCCTGCAGCCAGCAAGGAACAATTAAATTATTGTGGAGCCACTGTCAGGATAATACAAGATCTTGCAGCTTCTGCATGAAAAGATTGGAGGTCTTGGAATATGCCAGAAGGCAAAGAAATGAGAATTACAACCAAGAATCAGCTATCCGGCAAAACTGAATATAATGCTTTAATGGGGGAAATGGTTTTTTAATGAAATAGAAGACTTTCAAACATTTCTAATGAAAAGTCCAAAGATGAATAGAAACATTTACTTTCAAATACAAGACTTAAGAGAAGTATGAAAAGGTAAACATGAAAGAGAAATCACAATTCAGTAAGATCAAACTATTTACATTTCTATGTAGGAAAGTAATACTTGTAACTCTTAAAAACATTTTTATTATTAGAGAAAATAGAAGGAGTATATAAAGCAAGAGGAGTTGAGTGTGAGTCAATTATCTTGAGATGATCTAAAAACAAAACAAGCAAACAAACAAAAACTGTGGGGGTGGGAAAGAGGGTTGCACTGGGAAAAGGAGAAAAAGTGAAAAAATAGGGGAAATTATCTCATTTAAAATAAAGAGCTTTTACAATTGAAGGGAAGATAGGGTGTTGGAACATATTTGGACCTTACTCTCGTTGAAATTGGCTCAAAAAAGGAATAATATAGGCAATATATGTCAAATTCCTTTTATGGGATAAATGTGTCTTAAAAATCAAGGAAGGATAGATTATGAAAAGATAAAGATCTATTTAATTAATATTGATGTCAGTTTTGCTTTCATAGTTCCTGAGTTCCTTTAATTTTCTCTGTGTTATGTATTTACCTTTTTAATTTTTAATTTTAGTCATCTAATGTTTTTTCTTTTTTCCTTGATCAGGTTCACTAATGGCTTATTCATTTTATTAGGCTTCAAAAGCAGTTCTGTATTGACTTTTCCACTATTATGAATGTGTGCTATTTTCCCTCATAACTTTAAATTCCTTTCTTTCACATGCATGATTTGATCCCTCAATACCCTTACAATTGTACCACCTCAGTCTGGATATCTCTATGTACATTTGGTCTAATTCCACTGCTTGTCCAGTCTGTATTCTCTCTAGGGACATTTTTTAAAATTATCTTTAAGTATTTCTGACACTGATTTCACAGATCTTTTCCATCTGTTTGTCATCTTATATCTGCTTTCATCTTTAAATACTCGAGTTTTCACTGAGTTTAGTTTCTCACCAAGTTTACATCTTTCTTCTCCATAAGATTCTACAAACAAGTTTGTTTTCTAAACTGCTATTGCTTTTTATTGCCAACTCTCCAATTGGCAACTAAATAAAAAATTTGTTGACTGAGATGATTTTTACTCTTTTTGTTATGGTATTTTATTTGCATTTGTTTAATTTTAAGATGAGATTTTCATAATCTGTGTCTATGTCTTTATGTCTATTATCCATTTTTTCATTGTCAATAATTTGACTAAATAAATCAAGACTGAGTTGTTTCATTACACATTGTATCATTTTCTCATTTTTAATCTTTTGTCTGGTTTTGTACTAACTTTGGTATTTATTATAATAAGTTATCTATAGACAGGGAGCTGATTCAGAAAGACTACTATCTTAATAGTAAGTAATTTCCTGTTGGTTTGCCCCTGGGTCAACAGTTTTAATGCTGGAATGCTTTTCATCATATCTGATCACTGCAATTTTCACAATCCTTTTAATATTACACATATAAAGATACAACAATGCTTTTGAGAATTTTGTAACTTTAAGTACTATCTTTCCTCATTTTAAGGAATATAAATGAATTGATATTGCTTGTCATAGAATATATTCATAGATATACATAGATATAGTTATATTTATGAGCAAGCTCTTTATCCTCTTAAGATTTATGTATATGAAAAGTTGATTCTGCCTCTCCCCACACCTGCCCTCTTGAATGAGTTAGCATTTCATATACAAAATCTTAAAGAAAAAGCAGAATACTCTGTAAAGCATTTGATTTCTCACTTGAAATAACAACCCAAGGATATTCTCCTTGCATTGCCAAATAATTGGTATATGTTATATAATTATATTCTTTAATTTTGGTTTTCATACCTAAAAGCAACTGACAGTTCCCCTTATTTTCCCAATAATTTCAGAAGTTAAAGAAAAATTGATCTAGTGCCATACCTTTATACTATGAATAGTTGAAACACTTCACCCTAATCTAGCTGCAAATCTGGAGGTCTAAAGTTTTACAATCTTATCTGCAGATGGCTACAGGGTATTCTTTAAAATTTTTCCTTTTGGGGCACCATTTGGTGCAATGGATAGAGCATTGGCCTTGAAGACAGGAGGACCTGAGTTCAAATCTGATCTCAGGAACTTAACATTTCCTAGCAGTGTGACCCTGAGCAAGTCACTTAACTCCAATTGCCTCAGGGAAAAAATATGTTGCTTATTTTGTACTTATTGTTGTATATAATGCAATATTTTTATTGTATTAATATGTATTTCTCAACAAGTGTGTGGATGACTCCCAAAAATATTTTATATAGAAAGTAGGAATATAGCTCAGTATTTGTTTCCTTACTCAACTTTTTCAGTAGTAACAAGGACTGACAATTTTTTTATGCTAACTGGGAAAGCTGTCCAGAATACCTAAATTTATTTCCCTTCCAATGCACATCTAAACCAAAGCCCAGTTCCGTAAAGCTGGATGCCTCTGTGAAACTCTACAGTATGAAATGCAAATCATTGGAAAGATAGTGTGAGGGAAATTGTCCTAGTTGCAACGCCAAGTTTACTTTCCTTCAAAAGGAGTTTCAAACCATGAGGTTGTGCTTGAGTCTGGAAGACTCTAAAACCCTGAGAACTATAGGACTCTTCAGAAAAGGTAGACAATTGCATTGGTTTTTATGCACTACTAAGAGTCTTTTATTTATTTTGTTTGTTTGTTTGTTTCATTTCCTATGAGCAATAAAGGCTGAATTGTACTCAGTATATACATTATTATCTTGAATGCATGTTTGGGATCTAGGGACCCTTTTACTCACATATATGTGGAAATCTAGACATAAGCATTCAAATTATACTCTGAGTTTTCCCAGTAGGGAAAGGATATTATAAACCAAAAAAGAATAATTTTAGGGTACAGCTTCCAGATATAATCTGGTCTGTGTAAGCAGAAAGTTTTGGAAGAAATCACAGAGCTCAAATATAACTATTCTACAAATAGTCCACTGATATATTCTTACCAACAGTTAAGTTTGATACTGCTTACCAGCAATGATTATTAGGACTAAATAATTATGAATTCAAGATGCATTGTCAGAGAAAGCTATGTGCTATCCACTTTAAAATAGAAAGTACCAAGTATAAATCCTCCTTCTGATATTATTACCTGTGTGACTTCAGGCACATGAACTAACCTCCCCAGATTTCAGTTTCCTCATATGTAAAATGAGAATATGAAAAAAGCATTGTCTATTGGGCTGGAATGATTTTTTTTTCCTAAAAGGCAAGTCCTTGAGACTTAAATGACCCAGGAGACAAGGCTGTGAGATGTTAATAGGACTTTCCAGGTCCCTTGGGGATAAAAAGCCCATAATAAGGCAGAAACACTCCGACTTGGAAGACATCCTACTTCTATATAGGTCAACAGACTTTTCTGATTCAACGTACTCTCTGACCAGAATGACATGGCCCAAAGGTAAAGCATATGCATCTACATTCATGGATCTATAATTGTAAGGAATATCAGAAACCAAGAATGTAGTCCAACTCTTTATAGGTTCTAGGGCATGCTTGATTCAGGCCAGGGTGGTGATTCAGACTCTGGATTAGAATGAAATGTAAGCCATCTATCATTTAACAAAAAGAAGTTTACTTAGTAATAATTTGGAAAGGATATTCAGCAAGGATACAGAACTAGTTCTAGTAGATAGATGAAGCCTTCTTCATCTCAAATGAATTAAGAAATTTATGCAACCTTGTCTCTAGCTCTGATCCTGTGAGACCCTTTAGTCCAACCTTCTCATTTTGCATTTGAGTAAACTGAAGCTTAGAGGAAATGAAATGATTTGCCCAACTTCAAAGAGAGAGTAAGCATCAAAAAGGGGATATGAACTAGGTCCTTAGTGATTTTGTAAATGTCTATAAGCACTATTCTCTGAATGATTGCTATAAAAAAGTGCATTTTGCTTTTTTTGGTTTTTAGTAGAAAAATCCTCAGGCATTTATAGGCACCATTATTTCAGAGACTGAAGAAGCTATGGAAGTAGCTGGGTAGCTCAGTAGATAGAGCACTAGCCTCAAGTCAGCAAGCCTGAGTTCAAATCCAGCCTCAGAGACTTTCTAGCTATGTGACCCTGGGCAAGTGATTTAACTTTTTTTTTTTTGCTTTAATCTGCTGGAGAAGGAAACGGCAAACCATCCAGGATCTTTGCCAAGAAAACCCCATGATTTTTAATGTGTCCATGGGGTCATAATGAATGGGGACTTGACAGAACAACAATAAAGCAGCTTTGAAACAGAAAAGCCTTCCCAATATTTGTCCTCTACTTTGGTTGTGATAAGGATTCTGCTATCAAAGAATTTTCAGAGTTAAAAGCAAATACACAAGCATTGTATGTGGAAGTTTGGGAGGTAGTTCTTCTAATATCTTGCTGTAAATCTGAAATTCTCATTGAATCATTGCTTGTGTTCTAAAGATGGCAGCCTTCCTCCCCAGACTAACTGAGAACAACTAACATTTGTATAGTGCTTACTATGTGCTAGACACATTTCTCAGCACTTTATAATTATTATCATACTTGAGCCTCGCAACAAATCTCCATTTTATAGATGAGAAAATTAATGTTAATTGATCAAAGTTATACTTCCCTGAGGCCAGATTTGAACTCAAGGTTTTCTTATTCCAGGCTTTATGCTCTATGCACTGTGCCACTTAGCTGCCCCTGCATCTTGCCTTAGGTCACAGTTATTATTTAACATTAAATAATGTCCCCCCAATACAGTATCCTGGAAAGTTTTAATTCATGGTAAGACACAAAGCCCATCCCCCCCCCAAAAAAAGGGTAGTAGAGGGAAAGAAAATAGAGAACCAAGGGGCAGAATATTCTACCTTGCTCCTTTTGGGTAAATGCTATGGGAGGGTAACAGTTCTAGACTTATACATAGTCACTGAAAGTAAAACAGCATTATGGTAGGCTCTAACATGCACCTGTTATAAGAAGGCATCTGGAAGACCAGATAAAAGAATGGGGATGCAGGCAGAGGCTGGGAATCTAGCCTTCCAGAGGAATGGGCATGGGAGTCCAAAAGGAAGAAGAGAGACTAAAAGAAATCAGAAGAGAGAGGGCAAGTGGGTGGATGCACCAGGTCTCAGTCTGTGAAGGTTGGGCACAGTGATCAGTCAATATCCAAATGGCAGGCATAAATGCAGAGAGAGGCATAGCAGTCCCAGGAACAAGGCAGGTAGAAGGCTAGGTTGGCTTCATAGACTGGGGGTACAGCACCAAGTCCCCCTATACTTGTACAAGTCCACTAGGACCAGGAAGCACACTCAGGCAAAATGCACCAAGGTGAAGCCCAACAAGCCCCATCCAGGTGGAAGGAACCTGGGGAACTTCCAGGACTCTGAACTCTGAACCTTAGGAGCATGAAGGGCAGCTCTGACCCTGAAAGAGCTTTTCTGGAGGCAATAAACCAGCCACTCCGTTCACATGGTAACAGAGACTATGACATCCTCAGTGGGTGGTGAGGTCATAGAATGCATGCTATAAAATAAGTGAATCATGGGGGTTTCCTTTATCTTTAAAGGAAACTGCTGTGGAGAGCTTAGAACAATTTTTTCCCCCTCGAGTGCCATTTTCCAAAGGTACTCACCGACAAATAAGGTGTGACTGTAATGGCTGCACTAAGTTGTCTATTGGACAGTGTAAGAAGGGATATAAGGAAGGTGGACAGAGAACTAAGGCAATTGAAATGCCTCGACGAATGCACACGTTGCCTCTGCGACTTATATGTGCATCCTTATTGCTGTTGTGACTTACATCCATACCCGTATTGCCAGTGCTATACCAAGTGCTCACGCATTTGTGGGCTATGTGATCTATATCCATATTGCCTGTGTGATATCAAGCTATTCTGTCTTCGACCATCAATCAGAAGTTTGGAGAGGAAAGCCATTAAAGCCATTCTGGATGAAAAGAAAGAACTGACCAAGTAAACTTATTCTTGGATATTTATAATTACTAATATTAACCTGATAAGATGGGATAAGGAAAGAGGTTCAATAATTGGTTCTTAGACAAAGGTGAAGTGATGCTTGGGAATAAAAAGGATGTTTTGGCAAGGAAAAGAAAGGCAATGAAGTTCAAGGAGGAAAGGGAGGTAGTAAAAATGACTGCATGATGTGAGCATGGGTTTATGGTATTACTGTTATGATTATAATTAGGTTTGAGGATGGTTCCACATACAGGTGGTGTAGTGCTGGCTGATGGAATACTGGTGCTTGCCAAAAAGGTTATTTGATGGAGGGCAAGTGCTCATTAAAGTGGTCAGAAAAGAAGACCCTGGCACAGGACTGCCCAGAATGTTGTGCCTTCATCTATGAGCAAAACAGAATTGAATTAGGGCAGAAGAAACATGAAATGTGCAAAGTTGGAGAGTCCACCCCAAATATTCACAGGATCTATTTGTGTCCTACCTGTGGAAGAGTATTCTGAGCTCATACTGGTCTGATCAGCCATAGTCGGACACACTGTAATTCTACTCGAATGTAGTGATGTCATTTTGGTCCACTTTGAGAACTAAGGGCAACAACCATCCAGGTCTGAAGAAAAAGTGTGGGGCTTGGAATGATCGAAGGCAACAAACTCAGCATCTTTTCCTGCCTAGGGCATAAGTAAATTGAATCTCTTTGAAATTAGAGAAATAGCAATGGGAGGAGTAATGATAAAAGATGTCTTAATATATGCTTTAGGTTTTGCCAACAAGGAAGCAGAAAAGATAATACAAGCAATAACAATTTCCCCACCAAAAAGCCAAGTGATGTCTTGAAACTTATATTTATTGCATTATTTCCTTAACCCTAAATAGTAAGGTTTCCTGAAGACAGAAAGAAATATATGTTAGAGGGACAGCTAGTTGTTGTAGTGGATAGAGCACCAGCCTTGGAGTTAGGAGGACCTGAGTTCAAATTTGGCCTCAGACACTTAAAATAATTCCTGGCTGTGTGATCATGGGCAAGCCACTTAACTCCTCAGCAAAAAAAATAAAATAAATACATGGTAGAGTAGAAAGAATTCTGACCTTGGAGTTAAAAGTATCTGAGTTCAAATCCCTATTTTATCACTTCATCCCTGTCACCCCATGGGAAAGTGTCCCTTCTTAGTCCTCAATTTCCCCATCTGTAAAATGAGAATATTGGATTAGTGTGGTAGAAACATTGCCTAAGAAAACTGCAAATTAGCCTCATCGATGCAGTATTTTATTGATTTTGCTAAATATTTCTTAATTATAACTATCACTTTATACCTGTCACCTCTGGAAAAGTGTCCCTCCTTGATCCTCAGTTTCCCCATTTGTAAAATAAGAGTATTGGACTAAAATGGTGTCAAACTAAAGTAGAAATGTTGCCTGTTGACTTAGAAAACTGCAAATTAGCCTCATCAATGAAGTATTTTATTGATTTTGTTAAATATTTCTTAATTATATTTTGATCTGATTCAGGTTTCTGAAATCAGATCAAAATATAATTCTGAAGTTTCTGGATGGTTGCAGTTTAACACCTCTGGTTCTCCAGGATCTTATCTCTGGTTTTAGATTTTGTAGAGCTGATCTAAACTTGCTGATTGTTTTCAGATTACACTCCAAAATGCTTCAGTTTTAAAAAGGAGCAAAACTTTTAAGTGCAGATTTTTAAAAATTTCTTTTTCGGCAGGTTATATTTTTCTTTTTTCCCTGACCAAATCTTCCTTTGTAACTTTTTTTTTCCTTCTGTCCATTTGATTACAGTGTTAGTTTAGCTGTTCCTGTTGATGAAAATTAGTGCTTGAAGACCTCTCACTAATAGGAAGAAGTAGGCAATGCTGCATTGCACATGCTGACAGAGAAAGAGAGCACCATTCTCTCATTGGCATGGAAGGAGGAAGTGTAGGCAATGCCATGCTCCCTTGTACACTGAAGCATCATTCTCCCATTTGTTGAAGGCCTTTTATATGACCCTTTCTCATGTTTGACACACTTCAGGATATGGGAGAATAGAATTCACCACATTCACTACAACAGGAAGGTACAAGAATTGAATGGTGATGAAGGTGCAAGAGAAAGGTCCAGTTGTGAGAGATTCAGAAGTATTCATTTAAAAAACAAACAAACCCCAGATATCATCAAGTGAACTTGTTTTTGAAAAGATAAAATTATTTAGCACATTCTATTTGGTCATATTATTTTTGTCCCATTTTTTATATTACAAGAAAAAAAAGTGAAAATACAACCAATGTAAAAATAGTGGGTCAAATCCATGCATATTCCATCAGTCCAATATTACAATGCTTTGACAACAGCATCAAGGGTTGTTTACCTGAAGGACATAGTCATCTTTTATAATCTACCTGAAAAGATTAGAATGTACTTCCCTTAATAATTCATTCTTGGAGCAGTTGGATGGCACAGTGGATAGCATACTGGTCTTGAAGTCAGGAGGACCTGATTCCAAATCCAGCTTTAGACATTTAACACTTACTAGCTTTATGACCTTGGGTAAGTCACTGAACCCTAATTGTGTCTCCAAAAAAAAAAAGCCAAAAAACCCTCAATTCATTCTTGATTATTCATCCGTAAATTTATTTAAACCCTTCTTGGTTTGCTATTTTAAAGCCTCTTGGAATAAAAATTGTACAAATATCTAATGCCATCAAGAAGAGTATTAATCTTTATTTTATTTTTTCTAAATATAGAAATATATCATTTAAGTTTCAAGGAATGTTCCTCTAATACCAGATTTGATCTTTCCAGCATTATGAGAATAAGTCCATATTCACTGAAATATTTTCTGGGAGGAGGGGGAAGGACAGATCTATAACTTTTATCAGTGTGGAAGATTCTTTTATGTACTCCTCATCAATGTATATCTTCAATTCATTTAGAACTTAGCGGAATAGCATTGGTCTTTATATTAACACCCTATCATACCTAGTATACAGTAAGGGCTTAATAAATGAATGTTTATTGAAGGAAAGGATGAATAGTCTTCTAAGAACTGCCTAGGGAGTCATACCATGTCATACAGTTTGTGTGTGTCAGAGGGAGAACTTGAACACAGATCTAAATGAATTGAAGATCTACATTGACGAGTACATAAAGAATCTTCCACAATGATAAAAGTTATAGGTCTGTCCTTCCCCCTCCTCCCAGAAAATATTTCAGTGAATATGGATTACTCTCATAATGCTGGAAAGATCAAATCTGGTGTTAGAGGAACACTCCTTGAAACTTAAATGATATATTTCTAAATTTAGAAAAAATAAAATAAGGATTAATACTCTAAATATTTATAGGAATTTTACCCCTGAGTTCTCGAAGGATGGTCATACACACCCCATACGTCAAGATGATAGTTTTTAGAATAATTTTTTATGTAGAACCTCCTTCTATGGCATTTAAAAGATGCAAGTCAATCCCATTCACAGAACTGCACCAACTCAGAGCTGAAAGAAATCTCACAGCTTATTCAGTTCAAACTTATATTTGAAAAAAGAATCCATATTTTTAACATGCCTTAAAAATGGTCAACCAACCTTTGCTTTAAGAGTCAATGAGGGGGAACTTATTGTATCTTTTGCCCATTGCTCTCAGTTCTGCCCTCTATAACCAAAAAGAATAAGATTGATCTAGATTCTATCAAAAGTGCCTTTAAAGCATTGGAAAACAGCTATTATGTCCCTATCTGAGCTTCTCTTCAGGATAACATCTACAATTCTTTCAATTAACCCAAACATTATATGAATTCAAAATCCTCCACTACCTAGGTCTCTTTTCTCTGGTTGCTCTCCAGGCTATCAATGCTAAATGTTGTTTATTCATTCCATCAGTTCCAACTCTTCTTGATCCTATGGACCATAACATGCCAGGCTCTTGTATCCTTCACTATCTTGCAAAGTTTGTTAAAGATCACATTCACTGCTTCTATCACACTGTCTATCCATCTCATTCTTTGCCATCCCCTTCTTCCTTTCCCTTATCCTTTTCTAACATCAGGGTCTTTTCCAGTGAGTCTCTTCTCAAACTATTTAAGCTTCATTTTCAGCATATGTCTTTCCAATGAGTAGTCTGAATTAACTTAATTATTGGCCGATTTGATCTCAATAGGCTCTCAAAAATCTTCTCTAGCACAATTCAAAAGTGTTGATTCTGTGGTTCTCAGCTCTCCTTTGTGTCCAACTCTCATAACCCTATATTACTACTGGAATATATATAACTGACTATAGGAACCTTTTTTGGCAAGGTGATGCCTCTGCTTTTTAGCATGCTATCCAGATTTGCTTCCAGGGAGCAAAATCTTTTAATTTCATGGCTAGAGTTACTATCTGTAATGCAATGATCTTTGAGCCCAAGAACATAAAATGCTTCCATTTCTTCTCCCTCTCTTTGCCAAATAGTGATGGGACCACTTCTCATGATCTTCATTTTTTTTTAATGTTAAACTTTAAGCCAGCTTTTACACTCTCTTCTTTCATCCTCATCAAGAGGCTTCTTAATTCCTGGGCCTTGAACAGAGTAAGCTATATTTCCCCTTATAGAAGTCCTCTTACTTATCTCTGCAAAGGTTGTTCATCAATCAATCAACAAACATTCAAAAAGAACCTATTATATATAGTCAGGTCCTATATTAAGTACTGTGGATAAAAAAACTTAAAAACTAAACAGTTCCTTCCCTCAGGGAGCTTACATTGTATTGGGGAAGGCATAGAAATACAAGGTAATTGGTGGAGAAGGAAGTCAGGGCATTGGCAACTGGAAGGATCAGTCAAAAAGCATTTAGAAAAGGTCTCAAATAGAAGAAGGTGATTGACATGAGCTTTGAAGAAAATTTAGGGTTCTAGTTCTGCTTAGATGTTCAGTGATCTTGCATATTTATTACTGATTTCATTTTATTACTGATTTCAGTAGCTCCCATAATGCCCTTTGCAGCATTAGCTCTGAATGTTCAAGCTTCTAAGCCAAATACCAACCCTTCAGCATAACAATGTTTGAACCTGTGTGGCCATTGAAAATAGCCAGGGATACTATTAGATGTAGGGCCCCTGGTAACAAATTGCAAAGGTTTTTTTTTAATCAAATAGCTTATAATTTCTTTATGAATTTTTTTCAGAAGTCCTAGCGCCATGTCATTCCATTCCATTCCATTATAATTATAATTATCTATCTATCTATGTATTTATCTATCTATATCCATATGTACATATATGTATACACAAAATTATGTGTATTATATAATGTATATCATATTGCACTGTGTGTATTTCTTTGTATACATGTATATACAGCCTCACATACACACACACACACACACACACACACACACACACACACACACACACACACATATATATATATATATATACCTTTGGTTAGCTGGTTTGAAAAGATCCTCTGTCTTTACCCTTATCTGGACTTTATACTCTAACCTGTGACTTCAAAAGATGATTGGAAATTAAGTCTCTATCTCATTGATAAAAAGTTAAGTAAAAGATGCTCTGAACATCCTTCACTCCACAGAGATTCCGCTTATTCCCTATCTTTCCTTTGTTGTAAAGAACCATTGATCCTAGATTTACTTTAAATACCTCTATAAGGTTTTTCTCTGGTTTTGTTTTTCAGTTATCAGGGTTTTGAGGTTGGCCTTCATCTCATTTGTTTTTTCTTTCTCTCTATTTGATAAATGCATGAACATAGCTACATAAATCCTAACCCTTTCAGAATGTATAATGCAATAAGTGAATGTTGCATGAACTTAAAGACTGTGTGATTAGAAGCAGCATGTTAAAGTGAAGAGAATTATTGAACTTGAAATAAAAGAACCTCTCTCTAATATTTATCTGCTAGTCCCTTAAAATTCTTGGGTCTCAGTCTTCTCATTTGTAAAATGTGAAGGTAGCTCGCTTCTGAAATTCCTCTATCTCTATGTATAAATAACCTTGTTATTATGTAAGCTTTGACATAGCTACACAATAAGAAAGGGGTTGTGACTGAAATCAACCTGGAAAAATAAAACATAGCACTTTTACTTATCAAATATCCATAAATTTTTCTATTTTGTTTTTGTCTATATTGGGAATTACCCCACTAAATCTATCATTTCTCTATCTGACCTCAAACTCTCAAGCACAAATTGGTTCATTCATATAGAAACTGCTTAGTAAGCACTTTTTCTTAAATTCTTAAACTTAATAGTTTTACATTTTCTATGCAAGTATTATGTTTTTTTTGAGTTTTAGGAGAAAATCCTCAAACACATCAGGCATTATAGCCTCAAGGAGTTTCCATTCCCTTATTTCCAAGTTTTGGATTACCTCTTTCCCCTCTCCCATCAACTTTACTTTGAGTAGAAATTGGTGAATAATTAGTGTTATGAGGAAATAAATAATGAGAAACTTTGGTTCCCAGGTACCTAGATACCAATCTGCTCTAAATTTAATGTTTGTATTAAATCAGGTTGGGTTTCTTTTGGGGGAAGCTATAAAAATATAGTAAAAGAATACACAAATAATATCCCTAACATAAATGATAAACAAAGCACCAAGGCAAAATAGCTAGGACTCTGCTTTGCAGCCAGGAAACTCAAAATCTCAACTCTTAGCTTTAATAAATTATTGTTTTTCTCACTTCATGGATAAATTACTTAACATCCATGAGCCTCAATTTTCCCAATCATAAAATGGGAGTTAATATCAGTAGTACCTACCTCACAAGATCATTGAAAGGATCAAATGAAACAATGTAGTGAAAGTACTTTGGAAATGAAAAAGGTTATAGAAAAGTTAGTTACTATGTATAATTGAGTAAGTCTATTGTGTGATGCCAGAGGTTAAAGCCCAGCCTGGGTTGTCAGAAACCTTGAGAATAAAGTCCTAAAGTCAGACTTATGGTGGAATGAGACAATCTATCCATAAGAGCAGCAGGGGTTGTGTATCTAGTAGAGACAGGTCATGCTATATGCTTTCTCCTTAGTCCTTTCCAATCATCATTCTGCCACTCAATGGCTGCACAAAAAAAGAATTACTTCATGCTTACCAATTTTAGTTCTAAATTTAATTCCACTGTACTCTGTGCCATGACCTTGCTGTTTAGGAGAATAGTACTCATCATCACCTGACCTGAAAACTCATATACAGGTCACATTGATTTGTAGCTGGTGATTCAGATTACAATGTCTCTAAAGCTTCAAATGGTACTATTTAAAAAAAAAAGGCTGGAATAATTCTTCTGCTTGACCCCTAATCATTCATACCACCCTAATACAATGCTTGCCCAGATACCATTTTGGGACTTGGGAAACTGAGAAGGAAAGGAAAAAGCAAAGGAGATAAAACAGAAGGAATAGACTTTTAAATCCACTGAGAAGTGAGGGAATAAGCTTATAATTGCCCTTCCCCTAAAGAACCAAAGATTTAATCCCTTTTGGTCCACTTTCCAGACCTCCTCCTGTGAACCCCAAACCCTAAATCCTCCCCCAAAGACATGGCAGTCATTTACAATGTGGGACAGTGGGGAAAGCTCTGGTTCTAGAGGAAGAAAATTTTATTGTTTAGTCATTTCAGTTTTGTCCTAGTCTTCATGATCCCCTTTGAGGTTTTCTTGGCAAAGATATTGGAATAGTTTGTCATTTCCTTCTCCAGCTCATTTTACTGATGAAAAACATAGGCAAACAGGAGTGAAGTGACTTGTGTGGATCATACATCTAGTGTCTAAAGCCACATTTGAACTCAGGTCTTCCTGATTTCCTGAATGGCACTCTATCCACTAGATGACTTCAAATCTCACCTTAGTCCCTGAGTAACTGTCCGAGGTTTTCTCTTCCTTTTCTATAAAATAAAGGGATTGGTCAGCTTTAAAACTGCCACACTATGGAATGGCAAGTAGAAGGAGATATGAGTCCTGAGTATACCCCTCTTCCCAGCACTGCCTGTTCTTGTAAGATTCCACTCAAAGAACAGAAAGTCACCTCCCTCTGTTAAGATGGGATAGTGGAAAGGATGCTGACTTCAGAATCTGAGAACCTGAGTTTAAAGTTTAGCTTGGCTATTCACTGTGTGCCTGATCTTGAACAAATACTTTTCCTTATTAACAAAATGAGAGCATTGGACTTTTGATGGTTTCTAAGGCTCTCATCTATGCTCTAAATCTAGTTAAAATCTAAGATCATTGCAACTGAACTTCCCCTTAATAATGGAATTATAAGATTTCTCTTTTGGCTGGGACATAGGGAGTGATGATCCATTATGTGGTGGGAAGTGGGATGACCAGGCTGCAGGATCTACTATACAAGTCTCATGTGAGTCTTAGTTTCCTTATCTATGAAATGAGGATAATAATAAATACCTGCCATTCAGGGTTGTGAGGATAAAATGGGATGATGTACATACAGAGCATGATAATCCTGAAAGTCTTACGTTATAGTGGGCTTTGGTGAATGAGAAGTATAACAGCATTATGGAAGCATGGGTAAAGAGCTGATTTTGATAGCAGAAAGACCTGTATTCAAGTCCTGCCTGAGACATAGATTGTCTCTGAAACTGGATTAAGTTACTCAATGCTGGATGCAGCTCTGTGCCTCATATTGGCAGAGAAGGTGCTGACCTGCTTATTGGGTAAAGGAAGTTTTCTCACCTGAGAACTCCCTATACTAATATAGGTCCAATCCCTGTCCTTAATCTTAAACTTTGTCCACAGCAAAGCTTTGGCTTTTGTTGTGGTTTAGTTGTTCATTTATTTTTCAGTTGTGTCAACCCCAAAACAAAATGAAGGAATGACAGAATATTTTCTGGAATGAGTCAAATTAGTACCATTTCCCCAAGATCAGGCTTTCTGTGATTTCTATATTGTGAAGGAGAACAGGAACAAGAATAATTCAAGTACAGGAGGAGGGAGAAGACCTCTTTCTTCCCCCTATCAATTGGTGAGGAAAGACTTTAAAGCTCTGAGACTTGGGGTGCTGTTGCGGCTGTTCAGTTATTTCAGTCAAAGCCAGCTCTCTTCATGAGCTCATTTGAGGTTTTCTTGGCAAAAATACAGGAGTGGTTTGCCATTTCTTTCTCCAGCTTATTTTACAGATGAGGAAACTGAGGCAAACAAGATTAAGTGAATTGCCCAGGTATAGCTAGTAAGTGTCTGAGGCAAGATTTGAATTCAGAAAGATCAGTCTTCCTAATTCCAAGCTCAGCATTCTATATACTGAGCTTTGGAGCTATCAGTCCCTTATAATTTGAGAAAGGAATTGTATTCTTGCCACACCCCACTTTAGGCAATAGAACTTCTGATCAAGCTGAGATTCAATTTCAAGCAATCAATAAGCATTTATTAAGTTCTTGCTTTGTCTCAGGCACTGATCTAGGTACTGGAAATAAAAAGGGAAAAGTTAAATAGCCTCAAGAGCTCACATTTGGTCTCAAAGAGCTTACATTTTACTGGGGGGGAACCAACATAAGAATATAAACTTTTAAAATTAAATGCAAAGTTATGATGGGGGCAGAATGCTAAAAAACAGAGAAAAGAAGAGGCTTGGTACTCAACCTGAATTTTGAGGGAAACATGATTTGAAGAGGTGGAGGTAGGGAGGTAGGGAAAGAATACATTCTCCACGCATGAGGGGTCAGTGTGCAGAGATAGGGATGATGGAGTATCAATAATAAAGTCAGTGTGGTTAACCCATAGAGTACAAGAAAATGTATAATAGCTAATGTATAATAGGGCTATACAGGTAAATGAAGATCATGTGATGAAAAATTTTATATGTCAAACAGAGAAGATTATATTTGATCTTGAAGGTAATAGGAAATCACTCTTTTCCACTAGTTTTATAGACTAAAAGAGTTAACAAGGTGAAAATTATTCTTTAGGATAATTTTTTTTGGCAACTGACATGTGGTGGGATTGGGAAGACACTGGAGGAGGTGTGACTAAATAGACTATTGTAATAGTCCAAGTGAGAGATGAGCAAATTCCGGATGAAGGCAGTGCCCCTGTGAGAAGTAAGAAAGGGAACATATACAAAAGATGTAGATGTAAAAATTCTAAGATTTGGTGACTAAATGGACATGTGAGGAAAGAGGAAGTGTGGAATCAATGACAAAGCCAACACTATAAAGCCTCTGAGTGACTGACTGATTGGATGATAGCAACAGAAATAGGAAGTTCAGAAAAGGAATAAATTTGGGGAGAAAGATAATGAATTCTGTTTAAGAAATGTTGAACTTAAGGGGTTTGTGGGACATTCCACCGGAAATTTCCAGTTAACTGTTGGAGAGAGACAACTCAGAAACATGCAAATTTAGGAGAAAAAGACCAAGGCAAAATAAAATAAAAACAAAAAATTCTGCAAGTCTTCTGCATAAAGATAACAATTAAACCAATGGAAGTGAATAAGGTCCACAAGAGAAAACATATAAAATAAAAAGAGTTGGTCAAGAATAGAGCCTTGAGAAACATTCAAAGTTAGGGGCAATGACATGGATGATCACTGAACATAGGAGGAGGCTGAGGAGTGTTCAGACAGGTAGGAAGAAGAGTTACCAAAAAAAACCAGAGTAAAGAGAGTATCCAGGAGAAGGGGGAAGGAAGGGACAATAGTATTAAATGATGCAGAGAGGTTAGGAAAAAATGAGGACTGAGACAAGACTGTCTGGTATTTAAGAGATCTTGGGTAATTTTGAAGAGAGTGGTTTCAGTTGAGAAGTTGGAAGCCACATTGCAATGACTTGATAAATGAGTGAGAAGAAAGGAAATGACCAAGAAAAATGAAAAACTGGCTACCTTTCTGCTCCTTACTCAAAACACTGCATCTCCCATGTGTCTCTGTGCACTGCCATCTCCTATGTCTGAAATGCACTCCCTCTTTCCTTGCATCTCTTTCTTTAAGAAGTAACATAGGCACTATCCTCTGCATGAAATTTTTCCCAACTACTTTTTTATTACTAATGCTCTCCCTCCCAAGCTATTAGTTGGCATTTAATTATTTTGTGTAAATATGCACATTTATGCACATATATGTTCATACATACATACAAACACAAATACTTCCAAATACATCTAGGCTGTGTGTTTGCATATATTTGTTAGCTTTATACATTTTTACATTAGAATTTGTAAGTCTTATAGCAAGTAGGCATTTTTTTATTCTATCCCAAAATTGCAATAGCTCAAAAGAAATGTGAGATGCACAAATTTAGAGATTCCAAATGTTCGCATGGACTATTTGTGCCTGAATTGTTATATAGGCTGGTATTGGTATGAGAAATCATAGTTGGACACACTGTACCTTGACCCCCAATTTAGTGATGTCATTTTGTTGATTGACTAATAGATTGATACAATCACTGTATTGATTGGGAAAGGGAAGGAAAACACAGGAAAATAGTTTGAGGAAATGAAAAAAATTGTCCATTGGGGGTTTCTAATCATTCTTGTTTATTTTAAAAGGTGAGATATGGGCATATTTGTAGGTAAGGGAAAGAAAACAGACTTTTTAGAGAGATGGAGATAATTGACCCAGAGCATAATTTGTCCTTTTTGCATTATTCCCATTAAAAACAGAAGGAAGCCTCAGATCACTGATTCCTGCTGGGTAGGATTCCCCCTTCCAATTAGGAATAGAATAGGGTCCATGTGTTTCATCTTGGAAACTTCAGTGTAGGCTGCTCCCATCAAAAGAGATAAGAGCTTGCCCCTTCCAAATTCTATCAGTTCCAGGAAGCCTGGTACCTAGAATTTCCAAGTTGGCTCAGAGCTGCTTGCTATTTCCTATCTGGAAACATTGGGTTTCTGTCAGCTTTCTTTTTTACTAGCCCAGCAGCTTTCTTAATGGGGATATTTATACTTGCCTCCTACTTACCTTACAGGCATGCTTTCTGCATCTGCAGCATTATTGACCCAATTTGTTTTTCCTTTCTCTCTACTCCCACCTCCTTGGGATGGTATCAATATGTGTTGGAAAGAGAAGCTGCCTCTCCCCATGCCCAAGTTGAATGCTGTGCATTGTTACAGCATCTGTGAGTCAGTACTTGACTTGGCTCCTTGCAAAAGAGCACATGGTCCAGGATGAAACAGGAAGGGATTTCATGGCATCCTTTTTCATGCAAACAGCATATTCTACTGGTGGATTTCTCCTTAATGTCCAAGAGTATGTATCTCTAGCACCTTGGTGGGCTCTTAAGAGATAGTAGAGCTTCATGACAATGACCTTTTTCTATTCTGGGGTCCTTTGTAAGAAATGAGCTTTATATATCAACGTCTGACTAGAAAGCACTTTGGAAATTAGAACTATTTGGCTGTTTGTTAATTAACAGACTAGTGACTTAGACTGCTTGCTCAAAGATTTAATTGCTCTGTTTTTAAGTACACATTTAAGGTCACATGAGTAATTCTTTTATCTGTCAAAGTGTTTTCCTTAAACTAGTCCATTTTTTTCAGTTTTTTTTTCCCAAGGAAAACAAAAACAAATTCCTAATACACTGAAAATCAGAATATCTTTAAAATTCTGAAACAAACAAGATGATGTATAAATGTAGTCTAGATTTCCTTTGTCACCCAGAGAGGTCAATCTATGCAAGATTTTAGAAAGCCATCTTTGAGGCTGAAATAACTGGAGATTATTGAATAACTGAAATAAAGGAGAATTCCAAACTGTAATATTTTAACTGAAACAAGGGAATTACAACTGAGGGTCACTAAGCAGTGCCAAGTACTGGACAGTATCCAAGAAGGGCAGGATTAAATATATTTCTAAGGGTGGAGTCTCAATGGAGGCACAGTCTAAAGAAGCTGTTACATAAATTGTTTTATGTTATAACTAAAAGTTCATAAAGAAGGCTGAGGGGGAGGAGTGACATCTGGTAAGAACAGCAGGCTTCAGCTTCAGGTGCAGCACCGAGGAAACTGGTTTAGACCTGCTCCAATCATAGGGACAATTGTGATGAATGTCAGATAGTCTCTTCTGAAGCTTGCATTCAACATTCTTTATTAAATTGGCTTCAATAGCCTTCAGACTATTCATGATTCTAGCATCAGGCAAGATCAGTGGCTGCATTTAACATTCCCCCCTTTCGGTCAAGGCAAATCCTATTGTTGACCAAGGGAAGCATTGAGGAATTTGCTGAGCTTGCTGGACTGTGACAGTAGCATGCACCACAAGGAGAGACATGTAGACAACACTTAATCCCCCTATTCCCCCTAAGAAGGAGCAAAGTGCAGAACTATGATGAAAAGAAATAGTGTTCATTGGGAAAAGCAAAGAGATAGACTGACCCATTGACAAGAGACTTGAAGATAGTCCCCTTTCAGCAAGCAGACCTTGCAAAGCATATAGGGAGTAAGAGAAAGGTAATCCACCTTCACTGTCCATTTCATTAGTCCATCATATCTTAGGGCTCAGATGTCTTATACAACTGTCTAGTTTCTAAAAACTGCAGTCATCAGTCTTCTAGAAATGTCCCCTCTTAGGCATTCTGAACACTGCCAACAACAAGCAGAAGGGGAAAACTAAAAGAATCTATGAGATTGTGACCTATGGAATAAAATCTATAACCAGATTATGAAAAGAAACAGATGACTTTAAATATGCATCTGTATATCCATCTATCTATCTCTATAACTATATCTATCATCTATGCAGAATTGAACTCCACTGTTTAACACAGCACCTTACATGAACTTGATTTTAAATTATTGTAAGGCATTCAATGAAGAATTGTCCATGGTGTCAACAACAGTAGTCATGAAGCATTATTGTACTGATTGAAATGTCTTGATAGCCTTTAAATCATTTGGCGTTGGTGCATAGAGTAGTAGTAAACATTCATTTCATGAGCCATCTTTATTTAATTTAATGTATATTATGTTTTTAACACCATCTATTTACATTTTCATTAGAAATTAACTGTAATAGTAATCATTAGAAATTTCTTCAGCAGTTAGAAATTTCTTCAGCAGTTGCATATACTACAAAGGCTTGCTTATAGCTTATATAATACATATATATTATGTAATATATTATCTCATATGCATTATTGTATTATATATAAAATGTTATATATTATTGTAATATTATATATTATATAATGGCTGCTTACATATATTGAAATACTGTGGTAGCTTAAAGACATTTACCTTTTAAAGAGGAAAGGAAAAAAATAAAAATAGAAGATACTTCATTTAGGTTGGATTTAGTATGTCATATTGAGTATGAAAATGGTTTGCTTAAAAACATCATAATACTGATGTAGGTAAGACAATATTTAAAAAGTTAGGTAGACGAAAACTAACAACTGAACAGAGATTACAAGAGTTCATAAAGTTAGCAATGAAACAAAATAATAGTAATGTAAAGAAAAATGTTAAAATAGTATAAATTTTCTTTAAAACAAGAAACACCAAATAGTAACAAAACAAATTCTAATTGGATATTCTATTGTGAAACAAAACAATCTTTCTACACACAGAACATAAGATATTTAATTTGTAATACTCATGTTTCTATTACTTTAAAATATTGTTTTTCATAAAAAGTATTTTTACTAAAGTGCTTCCTCAAGTACATGTCAAAAAATATCAAACAAATTCACAGAGCCATCATAATATTTGAATGCCAAGAGTTGAAAAATTGAAATATCTATAATGCTTACAGGGAAAAAATGGGATAACTCATTCCCCCTTAGGAAATTGAGGTGCTGCCAAGAATGCTCACATAAATGAATTCATCCAAAAGATGCTGATTTTTAAAAAAGGCTGTAGTGGGGTATCCTAGTAGAGTAAGTAAATCATTCCAGATTTTATCACATGAGTTGTCTATGACTAAACTGAAATGAACTGCTGCTCTCAAATCTTCTTTGAAATCCTTGTGCAATTTCTTTGCAATTCAGATGCTTTCTATACAAATGTTAATCCTACATTAAATTATAAACCTAGGTTAAAAACAAATTAGAATTCCCTTTCAGGATAGTCCAAAAATTATTACATTTTAAAAATTAATCTTTTTAAAACAAAACTAAAGATGTTTTAGATTTGACTATGAATTAATATATGTGTGTATATATATACATGTGTAAATATATGCATATGTGTATGTGTCTAATTATTTCCATTACATTTTGGAAATTTTAGGGACTTTATATACATCAATATATAATTATAGACAGGCAGATGCTAAGATCATTCATTTGGTTATTCAGGGTATGATATCTCAGATTGAAAACAATAAGGAGTGTTAAGGTATTACAACAACAATTAAGTGAAGAAGGATTTGCACTGGTTATAGAGATTTTGCTAGGAGAGGAAGAAGCAGATTGGGACTATTATGTCAGGCTGTAGGATGAAGCTCAAAGACTCCAAAATGGCTAAAACATGCTTAAAATTGCTTTTGGATGAGAATAAGCATAAGCAGCCAGGTATATCATGAGATACCATGGCCTGGCTCAAAATTAACCAGGCAGGAAGATTTCTTTTATGGCAGGCTGAGTCAAGAAGATCCTACTTTGGCCTTTCCAAGGCTGCTCTCCCAACCTTTTCCCTAAGAACAGATATCCACTGACTGTAAGTCATAGACTTCACTTCTATTGAGCTGCTGGCATTTTCCTTGAGCAGTGAAAGCTTGGCTCAAGGACACAAAAAAACCTAAAAAAGAAGTTAAAAAAATTCAAGACCCCAAAAGATTTCACCTCAGACCCCAAAGTCTCACTAACCACAGTGGGGTTGGACACAATTATTATCAACATGGTCAAGCTGTTGCAATAAAATAGCTAGCAAATAAAAAGTTATCAGGCCTTTAATAAACCATATAAAAGATTTTGTATAACATTCTTTTCTTCTCATATTCCCCTTTATCAAATACAGGTTAAAATTCAGCTTGATATAAAAAAGCAGTTATTATTTAATAAAGTTACTCACCCTTTAAGGCAAAAATACAGTTCTAAGACTAGTCTAATAAGACCAAGTTGGTTAAAGATATAATATTAGTATAGACTATTCTAGATATGGCTTTATAATTCACAATAAACAGTCCTATACTATAAACAAATGTCTGTTTACTCTCCTCCTCTCATCAAGGAGCATTTGTATTGGAGAAGGAGAAGCAGTTTTCTAAGTGGAGAAATGTACAAATTCTTTCACAGAACTGTACAATTTTTATAAGTGATGATAAATTTGAAACTTGAAACAAAATCCATTACCACTCAGTTGACCTCAATTCACTTGAATGCACTTCAGAATTATCTCACATACAAAATCACAATTGACTTTAATATAACAGAACAAATTTAGATGAAACCTCCTTCAGAAAGGAAGGTTGCAATGATCACTTGGCTTTCACAAACCAATCCTTGTGGTAACTTTTCTGACACTACCTGCTTAAAACCCTGAAGATTCCTGGGTGAACATCCAATGCTTGGTGAATTCTGCTTCACGATGATAGGAAGAGCCATCTTTGAAAGGTATTTCTTAGCTTTGAGAATTCTAGAACTCATACTATGTCACCACTATTTGACAGCAAGTCTTATAGATCTTACTAGATAAAATGAAGAAGAGATTTTAAAAATAAATTCAACAAAAATAATTTGCAGCTTTAAGACAACTCTTCAAAAACTGAGTTTATTTCTAAATTACAAGAAGTCATTCTTCTATGTTAGTGTTACTAAATTTCACACTATATATATGTAATTAATTTTTACTGCAGGATTTTCACAAAGAGAGTTAATACAATGAATAGAACACTGAAAATCACAATAACTAAACATTTTCATAGTACTTGGTATATAATATGGACAAAACCTGATATTAAGTACACCATAAAAGCTTCTTACAAACTATCCTGAAAGGTGGGTAGGCAGGACTACTGTATTTATCCAACCTTATTTCCTCAAAGAGCTAGATCAATTCTTAGTCTCAGGATTCATTTTACCTATCTGAGGTTTTCCAGATAAAGATAAGAAAAAACTTCCCATTCCTATCTCCCAGTTTCAGAACCCAAGAATTCTAAGCTGCATGTTACCAAAAAAAATATGAAGTTCCCCATATCCTTTTTTTCTTTCTACCAAATTAGAAACCTTCCTCAAGCCTCTTTCTCTCTCCCTCTTTCTTTCTTTTTGTACACACACACACACACACACACACACACACACACACACACACACACACACACCTTTTTCAAATCCTACATTCCTCACATTTCAACTATATCCCAGGCTGCATTCATTCCACTGAAAAATTTCCTCTATAATTTTGGCACATACTATTGTTAAATAAAACTAATAACTTTGACTTTTACTCTCCAAGTACAATAATAACTATCAGTATACCTATAACAATTAAACTATTGAGTTATAGCCAACCAGTTACAAGATGAAGACGAAGACACCAAAAACCCGTTAAGAGAATATTAGCATTATGAAAACTTTTTACAACTTACAAAAGCTTAATTTATTCTAATAACAATTAAATTTGGGTATATTATTCAGAGAAATAACAGAAAACATTTTTCTAAATAAATTTCATGTACATTTCAAATTGCTTTCTTAAGTAAGCTTCTCTTTTTTGTGTGTGCAAGAAGCAAAAGAGTTCCCTAAAATGTAAATATGTAATTTATTATTTAAAAAGTGGGTGGGAATCTCATATAAATTACAGCAAAATTTCAAAGTTTAAACACACACAATTCAAAAATTATTTTAAAATTAATTTTTACTATCCTTCCCAAGTATTCAATTTAGATTTTCTAATCAAATCCAATTTATCTTTTGGTTGATCCCCAATTCACCAAATTTTTCTCCTTTCCATGAGTTAATACTGAAAACTCTGTTTGGTGGCTGAGAAGCCAGACAGTTCCCCAGATTCAATTTGAACATAATCTATAAACCTTAATTTGGGTGTTCAATTAAATCTGGATTTACAATTTCTAATATTCAACATCAATTCCCAATTAAAATTTAAATTAGTTAGAAACAAATTAGTTAAATGAAAGTAAAAAAAAAAAATCAAGGTGTTTTCACCCTCCAACTGCTCCTTTGTGTAAACTACCTTTCTGGCAATTTTTCCTTTTTGGCAGATATTTATATACCTCAGTGAACAACATAATCAAAGGTAAGGGGCTTATTCAAATTAATTTGTTGAAAAGGGGAAAGGGAGCATCTGAAAGAAAAAAAACATCTCAAAAAAATTTTTTGTAACGAATGTTTTTCCTATTTTTGGTTCCCATAATATACTATTACTATACCTTTTCCCTCCTCCATCTCAAACCACAAAGGGGAAAAGGGAAAAAAAAATCTTCTGAGACAGAAGAGGAGGCTGGGTTAAATAATTTCAATGGGAAGGGAATCTAAATGGAGATACAAGCTCAAGAAGCTGTTAGCTAAGTTCTTTTACATAACAACCAAAATTCCGTAGAAAAGGCTGAGGGAAGCTTGGGGAGAGGAGTGACATATATATGGGTCTGGGTTCCAGATGCAGCCACAGGGAAATTAGTTTAGACTTCCTCCAATCCTGAGAATTATTGAGATCAAAGTCCCTTTCTGATGTCTGCAATCAACATTCTTTTTTTAACTGATTTTGATAACTGTTGGGCAAGTCATAGCTTTAGAATCAGGTAATGTCACCAGCTGCATTCAACAAGTGGGAGGAGCTAAAGAGATCCCAATGTCAAGTCAGGGAGATGGGATGGGTGGGGTACAGGTTACTGCCAATCTGGGTCACTAGGAATATTCAGGAAATCACCCATCCTTCTCCAAAGGAAAACTCATACTCCTTTTGAGAGAATGGGGAAATGCAGCAGCTGTAACTATGATATGTAGTCTATGATAAGAATGGAGGAGGAGAGAACAACTCATTCCTGATCTAGAGATCAAAAAGGCTCCTTTAAATCCCATTTGACAAAGTCCAGGATCTGAGCAGTCATACTCTTTATCCAAATATACTATTGGCTCTGCATAAGCTATTCTGAGATAGGTAGCCAGCTAGACACTCACCTCTGAATAATTGATGATGAGTCACTGGAAGGGACAGTAGAAACCCTACAACTCCATTCTTTCATTTTACAGATGAGAAGATCAGGACCCATATAGGTTAATTGACTGTCTAAATATGTCTACCTACTAAGTGGCAGAGCTGGATACTACAACTCTATGTCTCCTGACCCCAAGTCCCATGTGCATCTCATAACCTCCAGATGACCACTTTATCCTCTTCCCATCTCCACTTAAAATGACATACTGTCTCCTTCTTAAAGTATTATATGCTCTGAGCTGCCTTTTTTTATTTTTTTTTAATTGCAGACTAAGAAGAACAACAAACAAGATTCTGGCAGCATCCTGTTGCGGTAGTAACTTACTAGGGTCAGTGAATGTGTGCGGCTTTGAGCCTGACCAAGTCAAAGTCAAAGTGAAAGATGGAAAGGTGTTTGTGTCAGCGGAACGTGAGAATAGATATGATTGCCTAGGATCGAAAAAATACAGCTACATGAACATCTGCAAAGAGTTTACCTTGCCCCCTTGTGTGGATGAGAAAGACGTGATTTATTCTTATGGACTTGGCAGTTGTGTGAACATTGAAGCCCCTTGTGCCCCATGCCTTCCATGCGGTCCGTGTGACCCATGTGTTCCATGCAATCCATGCGGCCCTTGCAACCCATGTGTTCCATGCAATCCATGCAGCCCTTGCAACCCATGCAATCCGTGTAATCCATGCAACCCCTGTAATCCATGCAATCCGTGCAGTCCCTGCGATCCATGCAGTCCCTGCGATCCGTGCAGTCCCTGCGATCCGTGCAATCCCTGCGACCCGTGTGATCCGTGCGACTCATGCGACCCATGCAGTCCATGCGATCCTTGTGATCCCTGCAATCCATGCTATCCATGTGGAAGCCGAATTTCCTACAGGAAGATCATAACATAGAGGGGTACAGTCAATTGACTGGTTAGGAGTTAGTTTTACCATGAGGCAGCTCTTTCAGTATTTCTCTTTCCCTGCTTTCTGAAATACATAGGCACCATAATACATAACTGCAAATATGTTGGTGTTGTGTGAGAATCTTTTGGCTCCGCCTGCCACTGAGTGGGGTTAGCCCTACACAATTCCCGGGTTCCAAGGAGTGGTAGAAAAGAAAAATGGCATGGGAGATCCATTCACAAAGACCCAGGCATGGATTATTCAATTATGGTCCTTAGGAACTCTACCCAGGAGTTAAAGAGAAGTGGAATATTTAAAGTGCCCCAAATCTCCAAGACAGACCATATTATATGCTGGATGTCCAGAAAAAGACCAAGAAGTGAATGAAAAAGGGACTTACTTGGGAGGGGCCAAACAAAGGGAGTAAATTGTTGATTTCAACCTGTCCCTGGAAGATAACACAAAAACCATAAATATCCTTGTTTAACCAGTCTGAGTTGTGATGTGATGGGCTAAAGGGACCTAGAATTTTTTCCTAAGCTGAATATCTCATGGCTTCTTCTTCAGGTTCAGGATTGAGGAACACTGGGTGTCAACACAACAGATGTATTGAGATATTTTTGCCCCTTGTGCAAAGGCTACCCATTTCCCATTTATTTTTGGTCTTGACTTGCCTCCCCTCATAGTCTTGCCTGTGTTGTTGACTTCATCTCCCACCCCCTCCCCAAGTCAATAAGGTGCTCTGTATCTTGAATCCCTTGCCCTCCTCAGCCTAAGCAGCTGGTGGTACAATGGGTAGAGTACTGATCTGGGAGTCAGGAAGATCCAAATTCATAATCCTATATCATACAGTTACTAGCTATATAATCCTGGGCAAGTCCCTTAACTTTTTATCAGCTCCAGTTTCCTAGTCTGAGGAATTAAAAGATTTGGATATGATAACTTCCCAGCTTCAAAAACCTTCAGTAGTTCCCCATTGACTAAAAATAGCAAAAAGTTAGCCTGGCATTTAAGGCCCTCTATAATCTGGCTCTAGTCTACCTTTCCAGGCTTTTCATATTACTTTCTTCTACACACTCTACATACCAGAATCCCAGTTCTCCCTCAAACCAACATTCTATTTCCCTTCTCTGTGTATTTATTCAGGCTATTCCATAGTCTAAAAGACCAGTCTTTCTTCATCTCTTATCAAAATCCTAATCTACCTTTAGTGTTCAATTTAACTATCAACTTCTCTATCAAACTTTCCCTGGTCCTCTCATTTGAAAGTATTTTCACCCTCTTCAATTTTCTTTGAACAAACAGTGTCTGGAGCTCCCCCAACCCAACCCCCTTTAACATTATACCTTGTGTTGTACCGATTTGTGTCCTATCCCTCTCCTCCCTCCCTCCAAAGTAGATTGTAAGCTCCTTGAGGGCAGGAACTATTTTATTTTATCTTTGTATTCTCAACAACTTGCACAGAGCCTTGCACACAACAAATACCTAATAAATGTTTGTTGAATTGAATCACAGGTTTAGGAGTGCTTTTGGATTTCAGCCTCTCTTTCCAGTCAATAGAATTCCACTAATGAATTAAGCTCATTGTTCAATTCAGGGTATGAATATGAAGACCTAATTATAGCCCTCAGAAATGTGTGTGCATAAGTGTGTGTGTGTGTGTGTGTATGGGTGTATGTGTTTGTGTTTGTGTGTATGGAAGTATATATATGCATAGGGAGGAAGGGGCTGCTATTGATCTTCTCCCTCCTCTTGTTTATAGGTGACTAGGAAAAGAATGTTTTTTTTTTATCCTTATATGTGCCTAGACTGCATTGTTGATAACACTCTGCAATGTGAATGATCCACAGAAACTGTGTCACTGTCCTGTACTGAGTCACTGGGAGGTCAGAACTAAATATATGTTCTTTTGGTGAATAGGTAGATAAATTGGTCACTTCTATTCACAGAGAAGTGGAGTTGGTCAATCAATAAGTCATTACTGAGTGTCTACTTTGTGCTAGATCTTGTGGGGAATCTAAAAAAATAGCCTTCTCAATAAACTTGTAATCTAACCATGGTGAGAAGATTGATACACACAAAATTATTAGCGAATAGTACAAATCTATCTTAAAAATACAGAGAATTTGTGTCCAGATTTCTCCTTATTCTTCCAAATAATCACTGTTAATTGTTGTTGCAGGGTGACAAATAACACCTCTCAGAGTATATCAAAGGATGTTTCAGATAACTCAAGGTCACTATTTTTCAATTATTTTTCTTCTCCCCTTTGTAAATTTGGACATAAAAGCTTAATGGAGATAGCATAAACACAATTATCCTATTATCCTATGACAAGAGTTCTTAAACTTTGTTGGGTTTTGGACCTTTGGCAATCTGGTGAAGCCTTTGGATCTCTTCTCATAACAGCAGCAGCAATAAGTTCTTATTATGAATTTATATGAATATTTATATATTCAAGGCTTACAAAGCTTTAAAATATTATCCTCATTACAATCCTGAGAGGTTGGTTCTATGATTATCCCCATTTTGGAAACTGAAGCGGTCAGATTATATGTCTTGTTTAAGGTCACACAGCCAGTAAGTAAGCTGAGGTTTTATCTGAATTCTGATCTTCCTGACTGCAGTTGAGGGTCCTATCCATTGCACCACCTAGCTGCCTAGAATATTGTTTAGAACAAATAGAATATAGAATTAGAATATATCTAATAAATAATTAGGATTTAGACAGAGTTTAGAATGAATATTCTTCCAAATAACTGAAGGGGATGCCAAATTTCAGTTAAATCATTTTAATTTTTATTGACTTTTTTCCTCCTATCTAAGTTCATAGACCCCCTGAAATCTCAGGTTAAGAACCCTGATTTAGAGAAAGGGGAAGAGGCCAGGGTAGCTTCTAGCTTTTCCTCCCTTTATATTTATTAGCAAAAAATTTTAATTGAAAATATAGCCATCTTTCATCTGACCTCCCAAATATCTAAATGAACATTTTTCAAAAAAACAAGTCTCCACATAAAATCATATAATGCTCCCTTATCCAATAGGATAATCTGTCAGCTGTGGTTTTATTGCATTGATGACTGGTTCATCAGAGATTTGTTTTCAATAAGCAATATTCCTCTTCAATGGAAGAGCAATAATGATAGTAGTAGCATTGTTGATACAATAATGATTACAATCTCTCATTTCAACATTCTTAGCTTCTAGTTTTCTCATTCTCACTTATCTTTAAAGAACTAGCTTTCCTCTTTGTCTTCTCTTCTTCTTAATCTACCTCCCAACCACTCCCAAATCCCCAAAAGTATATTTCTCCTTAGCCTACTCTTTCTACAGAAGTTTTCATAAATCTCCTGTCCACCATGCAATCTTTACTGATTACCCACTCAATGATGTCCTACTAAATGTTTAAAAATTGGCTCTCTGGGGAAGAAAATTATGTAGGACATACATTTAAATTTAATTGCCATGATTAACATTTTCTCCATCATTTTCTGAAATCTAGGCAATCAACAACAATAACAAAATCAAATCCTATTTTATAGTGTTTGCTGACTTACCAGGCTTGATTATGCTTACACTAAAATTTTAACAATTGACTCTGCTAACATAATATGACCTAGTTCTAGCACATCCGTGATTCTACTCATACTGATAAGTCTTTCTGATGATTTGTTCCTTTCTGCTGCCCAGATTAGTTCTTTATTTTATCATTATACATTAGTGAAAGAATCAACATGATCAAGCGTAGGGATAGATGGACCTGGAGTCAGGAAAATTAATTCAAATTCTACCTTGGAGTCTGTGGTCACTGGAAAGTCCCTTAGATTCTGGGCCTCAGGTATCTGTCTACTAGATTACATCTGGTTTACAATTCACTGAATAATATTCAGTGAAATATCAGCTCCTTTATGTATATATGATTTTTTGCCCACTAATCATTTCATACATACATATGTTTGGTCTCCCCTTAATGGATTTAAAAGTGAGAACCCAATCATTCTTTTCCCATCTCCCTACAAAACTTAATATAGTGCTGATCACACAGTAGATACTCAATACATGTTTATTGATATATTGAAAAATCATTTTATAGGCTGGAATATTTTACTAAGCCCATCAGCTTATTGTCCTTCTCCCTCAACTCATGAGCCTTATAAACAATGGCCTTGTCCTGAAAAAATCTTTTCTCAGTTACAACAAATAAGTTTATGCAAATTCTTAACTATCACTGCACACTCCATGGTAATAAACTCATTGCTGATTTCCCAGAGAACATGTCATCTCTAAGGATTGATCCTTACTATACCAAGGATTTTTCCAGAGAAATCATGAGATGTTTTATGTGCAGGCTTGATGTCATTTACTTATTTCTCCCTGTCCCAAAATACTGTGCCCATTTGTGCATCTCCTCCTCTGCTTCCATCAACTGATCTGATTGATTTTGTGGTTTAGTTGTTTTTCTGTCACGCCCAACTCTTTGTGACTCCATTTGGACTTATCTTAGCAATGATACTGGAGTGGTTTGCCATTTCTTTCTACAATTCATTTTATAAATGAGAAAACTGAGGCAAACAGGATTAAGTGTCACACACAGGGTCACACAATTATTGTGGCTGTGGCCACATTTGATCTGAAGGCTTCTTGACTCCAACTCCAGTTCTCTATCCATTGGGCCATACAGCTCTCCAAGTTGATTGATATGTAGCCTGAAATTCAGCTCCTACATTTATTCCTCTGGCTAAAGAAGATTTCTCCAAGATTATTCTTCTAAAATGCAAATATTTGGGGGAGAGATAGCATCTTAATGGTTTATCATTTATGGCACATTAGTGTGAATTAATCAGTCTGTTTTCATATGTTACAGTTAGCTGATATCAAAGCATTGCAGGAATGTACATTTCTATGTTAGGAGCAGGAGGGGAATGGGAATAGGAATTAGTTATTTTGGAATCTGAGTAACTAACTAGAGAGGATAGCCTTGGGAAGGAGTTAGAATTAGTAGAATGAAGGCAACAGATGCCTGGAAATGGGGGCAGGGAGAGGTTAAAGGAGATTTTAAAAAAAGAGATGGTAAAAGTCACTGAAAACATTTCTTCTGCAGTGGAATTGCAGGACAAAAATCTAAACTGAACTTTTAAAAATATATGTTTTACTGATGCTTTTTGCCTTTGCATTAGCTATTTTCCACCACCTCCACCCAGATTGAACTTTCCCTTGAAATGAAGAAAAACAATTAAAAACATCCAGTACAGATCATGTGTCTTAAAAATGTATTCAATATTCCATCCTACTAGTCCCCCACTTCTGCACCAGGGGAAGGGGAAAGGATTTCATTGCCAGCATCTTCTCTTGTCCTCCATTGCTCTTTCTCATAAATGAAAGCTCAGCTTTCTTTTAGGGGGTTGTTTATTCATACTGTTGTAAGGAGGGAATGTGTTTTTGCCTTGTTCCAGAGAAATCACACAGGCTTCAACTTGGTTGTAGAGTAAATCTAATAAATGTAAACACAAATTAAGTAAATAAACCCTGACTAATAAGCATGCTGGGTAAATATTATAGAATTAAGCATGGAAAAGAGGTTAATTGCACAACTCTATGAATATTGAATATATTTTGGAGCTTAAGAGGTATTTAATTCATGTATCATGAGCTGAAAATTTCCCCATTTTTCGAATGGGCTAAATCAATATCAATACCTAGGGGTTAGAAGGGATTATGTTTGTTTTGTTTTCAGTCATTCATTCAACAAACATTTAAGTGCCTGCTATGTGCTAGGCACTGTATTAAGTGCTGAGAATAAAGGCCAAAAAAATGCCCCCCCCAAAAAACAAAACCCACATATTAGTGTGGTGCTTTCAAGGAGCTCACAGTCTAATCTCTTAAGAATCATGTAGCAAATCAATCACACCAACATATATATACACTTATATACACTTTGAGTCATATCTGTGATGTTATAGGAATGGGAACTTCCAGTGAGGAAAATCCCTCCTCCACAGATTATCACCTACTCTGTAAATTAAAGTTGGAGAGTAGTAGAAATTAAGTGACTTGTTCACTATTCCACAGCCCTGTTTTAGAAGTGTAATTTAAATCTAGGTCTTTCTAATAGTTAAGACTGACTTTCCATCTATCTCTTGCTTTTTCCTCTTTTCTTTTTCCCTACTCTGCCTCTCATTCTCATACACATGTACATTACCCCTAATTGTATAGTTATAGCTATATCTATAGACATAGCTAGACAGATGTATATGGTTCCAGTGCACATATAAATATGTTTGGTCCAGAACTGTGATTTTATCAATGATGAGTGAGAAACACCTTCCCTGATGCAGATCAAAAATTCCTCTGTGATTTATAGTCTTGGGGAGTTGTCCCAAGGTATTAAGAAGCTAAGTGGCTCACCCATGGTGTCACAGCCAATGTGAGTCAGAAGGAGAACTTGACCCCAAGTCCATTTGATTCTTTAAGATCAATCCTCTCTATCCTATCATTCTGTCTTTCTATGAATATATTAGTCCTGAATTATGATAGCTGTAAATGGAGTCGTTTTTGTTTTCATGAATTATTTATTCATACTTTGTTTTTCCTCAGATCTGCCTTACATAACACTATATTCTCTCTCTCCCTTTAGCCATTTGGACTTTTCCTCCTTGCCTAGAGCACAATGATTGAACTTAAAGCTTTGGACTCCTATAACAGGAGTATGGTACATATCATAGACCCCAAAGTCTTTGAATTGTAGTAATATGCAAGATTTCAAGCCCCAGTACTAGTTAAACCTGCATCAGAGGGGCTGGGAATTAGAAGCTGGAATTAAACTAGATATGTAATGACAGCCTCAAATTAGATGAGCAGAAGGGAGTACTCTTCTTCTCTCTTATCCCACCAGTTCTTGGTCCCTGAATCAGTCACATAAAAGTGACTAAAGGTCAACCATTCAATGTCCTGTTCCTTCTTTCAACTCCTTCAATCTCTTAAGATCTTTACTCCACTTTAACCACCCCCATATAAATATAATATATTCTCATATAAATGAGAATACACATGTTAGTCTTCCATATCATTATTTGGAACTGTTCCACCTCTATGATTAGGAGCATTTCAGTTTCCTATCCTTCCATCTCTGGCACTTCCTCACTCCAGTTGTAGTTATAAAGTTAATTCTTGTCATGACATCTAGTTCCTCTGCTCCCAGAATCATGGAATCTCAGGTTTGGATGGGGCCTCAGATGCTTATCAAATCTGAACAGAAATCTCCTCAATAGATGTCATTTAGATTCACTTGATGATCTCCAGAAATGAGAAACCACTGCCTCCTGAGGTAACAAAGATGGTAATAATCATAATAATAATGATAAGCACTTATATAATTCTCTTAATATTCACAAAGCAAATATCTCATTTGATCCATTTTGCAATCTTAGGAGTTAGGAACTATTATTATCCTCACTTTATAGATGAAAACAGTGAAGGAAACATTGTTTTAGTCACACATGTTTGCAAGGTTAGTAAGTATCGGAAGAAGGATTCAAACTTACCTGCCTGACTCCCAGACCAGCATACACAAATATACACAAGTATTATTCTGATAGCTTATATACTGTAGGACATATATATATATATATATATATATGTACACCCCAGAGCTACCCCCAAAATGTACTCAGATTAGTAATTATGACTTTAGACAATGCAGTAAACTCATTTATAAAAAGAGAAGCATTCAAAAAAGCTTGGAAGGACTTAAATGAACTGATGCTGAGTAAAGAGAGCAGAACCAAAAGGACTTTGTACATAGTAACAGCAAGATTGTGGAGTGATCAACTATGATAGACTTAGCTCTTCTCAGCAATACAGTGATCCAAGACAATTCCAGTAGACTCAGGATGGAAAATGCTGTCCACATCCAGAGAGAGCTATGGAAATTGAAGATTGAAGCATACAATTTTCAACTTTTTTGGTTTGCTTATTCTTTTTCATGCTTTTTCCTTCTATTGACTTTTCTTTCACAACATGACTAATATAAAAATATGTTAAAAATGATATGTACATGTATAACCTATATCAAATTGCTTTCTCTCTTAGGGAGTAGGGAGGTAAGGGAGGGGGAGAGGAAAATTTGGAACTCAAAATCTTACAAAATGAATGTTGAAAAATCATCTTTATATGTAATTGGAAGAATAAAATACTATTGGGAAAAGAGAATCAAATTTGCAAACTGCTATTGACAGTGGAGGTTAGGAAAATTAGAAAAATCAAATTTTGGGGGGGTCCCTCCAAACTGACAGAAGAGAAAGTGGAATGAAGAGGGTCATACTTGCTATGCAGATTCAGAAAATCTCCCTTGATGAGGGGAGTCTTCATCAAGCTTGAGGCTGAACTCCTGATATGGTTACTGCTTCTGCTGCTTCAGCCTCCTTTGGATGAAACTTTTTGACTGTGCTCTCTGTTGGATACCACTGTGCCCACCTCAGTGTTCAATTTCCCAAAGACAATTCCACCAACTCTCCACATATTGGTTCTCTTCAAAAATGAAGAATGATCAACAACCCCTTCTCAATTCTGGCCTTAATTTCATTGCCTATTTGCCATGTCTGTTATAGGCAGATGGACAGTTAGTTGGACAGTGGATAAAGTACTAGGTCTGGAAACAAAAAGGTTCATCTTCCTGAGTTGAAACTGGTCTCAGACACTTATTAACTGTGTGATTCAGTGTCACAATACTATCTTGGTCCACTTTATGTCCACCAACTTCTGAACCGCTACCTTTATGCTAGAGTCAAGAATATAGTTTTTTGTTTTTTTCATGTGGAGAAAAGCTCACATCTTTTTTGGGGTTCTGCTCAAGCCCAACATATTGTAAGATGTAATTCCAAATTGTGTTTAAGATTTTCTCTATCTTCTCCCAGGTTAAGAAGGAGAAGAAAACAATGCTTTCTGGAGGAGTTATTTGTTGAACACTTGCCCCATGGTGCCATTAGCCACTTCCTCCGGACCTATAGGTACAGAGGGCTACATAAACATCAAAAGTAATATCTAAAGGAAGGTCTTTTGACTTCAGGACTCAAGTTTTTCCTATTGTACTCTCATACATTCTGTGAAAGGGAAGAGTATGCTAAGTATGCTATAAAGCTAAGGCGAAAAGATTGGTGTCATCGTGTAGATTTTTGAATGACTATGTTGGAAGTTACACTTTTATTTACTGGATGAGGAAGTAAGTCATTGAAAACTTTTGAGGACATGAACAATGTGATAAAAGGAGTGAATTAGGAAGATTACTTCATACTCAAGTGTAAAGAATGAATTGGAGGGGGAATAAAGGCTAGGAAGCAGAAAGTCCATTTAGGAGATTATTGCAATTGCCCTGGTAAGAAGAGATTAGGGCCTGAATTAGGGTGGTTGCAGTAGGAATGAAAAGAAGAGACACAAGCTACTGTGCAAAGAGAATTGGCAAATTTAGCAATTGATAGGACACAAAGTATGAGGGAGGAGAAAGTCAGAAATAATTGGGAAAGTGTTAGAAATAGAAAAATTAGAGAGAAACAGTTTCTTGGGGAAAAGTGATGAGTTCTACTTTGGACTTTTTAAGTTGGAGTCGTTGAAGAGGTAGCTAGGTGGAACTGTCCAGTGCACAATTGAAAACCAAGAAGAAGCTCACAATAGGTTGGATTTAAAGATGAAGAATTGGGAGTTATTTAGGTAGAACTAATAGTTGACTTCTTCAGAATGATTGAAATTAACAAAGAAGAGAACAGAGAGAGAGGGGAAGAAAAAGTAAAGGGGAAAGGAAGAAGGGGAAGAAAGAAGAAGAAAGGAGAAGGGAAAAAAGAGAGGAAAGGGAAGGGAAAAGAGAAAAGAGGAAGGGAAGAGAGAAGGGGAAAAGAGAGAAGAGGAAGGAAAGAGAAAGGGAAGAGAAGAAATAAGAGAAGGGAAGAAAAACCACTGAACTATACTGATGAAATTTGAAATGATTTGTAGTGTATTTGTCCTAGGAGTAGGGACAAACCAAATTGATAAACATCACAGAAGACTAAAGGACTGATTTAATAACTATGAAAACCAGAAAATACTATACATAACAGGGTCACAAGCAAACCTTGGGAGAATATATAAACTTTAATTAGTAGAATGCTAAACCTTCAAATATATAACTGTCTAAATATATCTTGTCTATCATGTGGGAAATGTTTGCAGCATTAAATCCCCAAGCCACTATGTCTAATTTTTTAAGAAGCCATTTTGAAAACAAAATGGAATTAGTGAGAAGTTTTGTATTAATAGAAGTTTTCAAAGTCATCCCCCCAAAACATGTTTTTTTCAGAAACCAATGTGTTATACACAAACCACATTGCTTTTGAAATGTATACTGAAAGGATATCTGATACACTAAGGCATGAAAAATTTTGAGCCTGCCTGTTGATTCTATTTTTAATCATACTGAATCAAGTCTACAGGTTAGAGAAGGATTGCCTACAAAATCTACATAGGTTCCATGTAACATGACCTGTGTCATGTTCCATGTATAAATTTGCAGCAAACTTTTTTTCTAAAGTTTCTCATAGTATATTCTAAAAGAGAATAACTGGGATGAGGAGAACTTCTATTTGAGCTTGGATTTTGACATTTAATAATTGTGTGTGTCCTAACAAGTAATTAAAACTCTTTGCACCTCAATTTTCTTATGTGTAAAGTGGGATGATAATCTTTGGGTAACCTATGCCTTGGGATCACTATAAGGAAAGTGCAATGTAAAACCCTACAAGCACTGAAGGTATAGAAACTTTTTACTGTAAAGCTAAGAAATAATTAGTTGACATTATCTCTATAATCATTTTAATAATTAATACCTTATAAATTAAATATATAAGTTGGTATGATTCAATATCTCCATAACTTCACTCCATGCACCAATTTTTAATGAAATCTGAAAAAAAAACCCAAAACCCCCAAAAACCCAGAAGTTATGCCTATTTGAAAAGTCATGATAAATATTATTTTGTTTCAAGATAGTGGGATCAACCACAAATCAAATATTAGATGTATCTTGATATGTTTAATAAATAATAATGTATATGTAATAAAATAATAAATAAAAATAATATACATTTTTAAATGTCAAAATTTGTAAAATGTCTTTAAAAATCTATAATGGGACAATCAGATAAATGTGAAATGCTGATTGTATAAGAAACAAAAAATTCATTGTTTGAGTAAAAAAAAAATGAAGGTGGGGGCCAGCTAGGTGGCGCAGTGGTTAGAGCACCAGCCCTGAAGTCAGGAGGACCTGAGTTCAAATCTGGTCTCAGACACTTAACATTCCCTAGCTCTGTGACCCTGGGCAAGTCACTTAACCCCAATTGCCTCAGCAAAAAGCAAAAAAAAAAAAAAAAATGAAGGTGGGGATTGGGGCCTTTAATTAAATTTAAATTAGTCTTTCTTTCCTTGACCTATTTAGCCTTTGAACAGGTAGGTGGCACAATGGATAGAGTACTAGTCCTGGAGTCAGGAATAACTGAGTTCAAATTGGCCTCAGGCACTTCCTAGCTATATGACCCTGGGCAAGTCACTTAACCTTATTTGCCTCAGTTTCCTTCCTGGGATTTGATGGGGAGATGCAAACTGACAGTCCAGATTTTCAGGGTGAATCCTTGAGCATCTTTATGTCTAGCTATGTGGCACAATTAGAAACAGGGAGGAGCAGAGGACAGGGAGATGTCTCCCTGCACCACTCTTGCTTTTAGGTTGCAATTCTTGAGTCCTGGACATAAATGTCCCTTAACTTTCTAATTTGTTAATTATTTATTAATCACTGACTATGTGCTAAGTATCATTCTATATACTAGAGAAATGAAAAAAAAAAAAAAAACATTGTTCCTGCCCTTAAGTTTCACATTCTAATAGAAAACCAAACATACAAAACATTGTAATGGGTGTATGTAGATACATATCTATGTATATATTTATGTGTATATTGTGCAAATATGTACACATACAGGTATGTTATATTATCTATTATGTTATCTATTGCATTATGTTAAGCATTTCATTTTGTTAAGTGTTTACTACATGCTTGAATTATGCTAAGTACTAGGATACAAGGAAAGGCATAAACAATCCCTACCCTCATAGAGCTTACATTTTAATGGGTGAGAGAGCATGTAAATGATCAGGCAAATATAAGATATAAGAAAATATGGTGGGAAAAATCTTGGGGGACCATGAAAGGCCTCCTATAGAAGTGAACTCTTGAGGGAAATCAGAGAAACTAAAAGGCAGGGAGAAGGAGGATAGAACATTCCATAGATGGGAGACAGCCAATACAAAGGTATAAAATTAAGAGATGGATTGTTGTGTTTAGGGACCAGCAAATGGACCAATCAGTATAGCTAAATTGTGTGCAAAGGAAAATAAAACATGGGGCAACTAGGTAGTGCCAGTAGATAGAGCACTTAATCTAAAGTCAGGAAGACCTGAATTCCAATTCAGTCTCAGACGTTTATTAATTGTGTGATTCTGGATAAGTTCTTTTTGGTTTTTTTTTAACACTTACCTCACAGGGTTGTTATGAAAATCAAATAAAATAACTATTGTTAAGTGCTCATCACAGTGCCTGGCACATAGTAAGCAGAATAAAAATGTTAGCTGTTATAAATATTATTAAGTATGAAAAGACTAGAAAGTGGAAAAGAGCCCAGTTTATAAAGAGTTTTAAATTCCCAAGAGTATTTGAACCTGGAGTTAATAGGGAGCCAGTAGAACTCTTTGGAGGAGGAAGATTGAGACATGATCAGATGTACCTTTTAGAAAAACAACTATGGCAGGTGGAGAATGATTGGAAAGGAGAAAGACTTGAAGCAAGAGGATTAACCAGAAGGTTATGGCAATAGTCCAGGTGACAGGTGATGAGAGCCTGAAGTAAGTAGTGGATGTGTAAGTGAATGAAGGGAGCATATTTCAAGAGATGTTGTAAAAGCAAAAACAAGATTTGGCAAATGACTTATTAAGTAGAATGAGTATGACACAGAGCCTGCAGACTTGACTTACCAATAGAATGATGTTGTCCTCAACACTAATTGGGAAATTTCAAAGAAAAAGGGTTTTGGGAAAAGATAATGAGTTCTGCTTTGGACATAAGGAGTTTAAGATGTCTAGAGGATGTCTAGAGGAGACCTGAGTTACCAGTAAAATGATGGTGTCCTCCCAAGTAGGCAATAACTATAACAATCTAGTATTTGATAAACCCAAAGACCCCAGCTTCAGGGATAGGAACTCAATATTTGACAAAAACTGCTGGGAAAATTGGAAACTAGTATGGAAGAAATTAGGACATGACCCACACCTAACACCACATACCAAGATAAGATCTCAATGGGTTCATGATTTAGACATAAAGATTGATATTATAAGCAAATTAGAGGAACATGGGATAGTTTACCTCTCAGATCTGTGGAGAAAGAAGGAATTTGTGTCCAAAGAAGAACTGGAACTCTTAATTGAACACTAGATAGATAATTTTGATTATGTTAAGTTAAAAAGTTTTTGTACAAACAAAACTAATGCAGACAAGATTAGGAGGGAAGCAATAAATTGGGAAATCTTTATATTTAAGGGTTTTGACAAAGTCCTCATTTCTAAAATATATAGAGAATTGACTCATATTTATAAGAATTCAAGCCACTATCCAATTGATAAATGCTCAAAGGATATGAACAGACAATTTTCAGATGATGAAATTAAAACCATTTCCAGTCATATGAAAAGGTGCTCCAAATCACTATTGATCAGAGAAATGCAAATTAAGACAACTCTGAGGTACCACTACAGACCTGTCAGATTGGCTAAGATGACAGGAAAAGATAATGATGAATGTTGGAGGGGATGTGGGAAAACTGGGACACTGATACATTAGTGGTGGAACTGTGAACGGATCCAACCATTCTGGAGAGCAATTTGGAACTATGCTCAAAGAGTTATCAAACTCTTTGCATACCCTTTGACCCAGCAATGTTTCTATTGGGCTTATATCCCAAAGAGATCTTAAAAGAAGGAAAGGGACCCCCATGTGCAAACATGTTTGTGGCAGCCCTTTTTGTAGTGGCTAGAAACTGAAAACTGAATGTATGCCCATCAGTTGGAGAATGGCTGAATAAACTATGGTATATGAATGTCATGGAATATTATTGTTCTGTAAGAAATGACCAGCAGGATAATTTCAGAGAGGCCTGGAGAGACTTGCATGAGCTGATGCTGAGTGAAATGAGCAGAACCAGGAGATCATTGTACACGGCAACAACAAGACTATATGATAATCAATTCTGATGGACATGGCTCTCTTCAACAATGAAATGCTTCAAACCAGTTCCAATTGGTCAGTGAAGAAAGCCAAATACACCCAGAGAGAGGGATATGAATGTGGACCACAACATAACATTTTCATGCTCTCCATTGATGTTTACTTGCATTGTTTCCTTTCTCTGATTTTTTTTCTTGTAGATACGATTTTTCTTGCACAACAATGATAAGGGTGGAAATATGTATACATATATTTGATTTGTCAAGTATGTTGACATAATTAACATGTATTAGATTTCCTGCCATCTAGGGGAGGAGGTGGGGAGGAAGGAGGGAAAAAAATTGTAACAAAGCTTTGCAAGGGTCAATGATGAAAAATTACTCACGCATATATTTTGCAAATAAAAAGCTTTAATTAAAAAAAATTTTTAAAATGATTGTGTCCTCAACACTAATTGGGAAATTTCAAAGACATAAGGAGTTTAAGATGTCTAAAGGATATCCTTTAGGATTTCTTGAAATCCTAAAGGAGATTGATAATGTGGATTGGAGTTTGAGAGACTATGGTTATATATATATAGATCTGGGAAATATCTGCAAAGAAAACATCTGAACCCATAGGATCAGGTGAACTCACCAAGTGGGATATTATTGAGGGAAAAGAGAAGGTCCAAGAGAGAACCTTGGGGCTTGCCTATTGGTTAGTAAGTCTAATCTAAAGCAAGGTTTCTTAAACTTTTTTTCTACTATGACCCCTTTTCACCTGAGTAATTTTTATGTGACCCCAAGTATATAGGTATATAAAATAGGCATACAAATTAAACATTTACTGATAATAAATCATAATTCTGTGACTCTCACATTCAATGATAAGATCCCATATGAGATCATGAACCACTGTTCTGGCAAAGAAAATTGAAGAGCAGTCAGACAGTCCCAAGATAGAATGGGTCACAAACCTAGAAAGGAGATGGGACCCAAGAGAAATGGTGTCTGAGGCTATAGAGAGGTCAAGGACAATGAAAACTGAAAAAAAAACACAATTCGATTTGGTAATTAATAATTATTTGGTAACTTTGGATAGGGCAATTGCTGTTGAATCATGAATGTGGAAGCTGGATTACAGCGGATTTAGAAGAGAGTGAAAAGGAAAAAGGGAATGAATAAATGCACTGAATTTTCAATTTATTTGGCCCAAAAAAGGAAGATGAGAGATAAAAGGCAATACCCTACAGAAATATTATGTTCCAGCGAGGGTTTGGGGTTTTGGTTTTTAAGAGTAGGAGAGACTTGTTTGTAGACATCAGGGAAGGATCTAGTAGGTAGAGGGAAAGGGGGAATAAGCATTTACTAAACACCTACAATGTATCAATCACTGTGCTAAATGCTTTACAAATATCTCATTTGATCCATATAATAAACCTGTGAAGTAGGCACTATCATGATTCTTATTTTATAGTTGAGGGAACTGAGGCAGAGATACACATAGTAAGTGTCTAAGACTGGATTGAAGTCAAATCTTTCTGATTTTGTGACTCCAGGCACAACACTCTATCCAATTTCTGCCATCTAGGAAAGATTGAAGATGAGAAAAAAAAAAAAGTGAGAATGATAGTGGATTCTGGAAAATGTAGGGATGATAGCTGAAGACAAGGGAAGTTCAGAGCCAGAATATGTGCAAAGGAATGGACCTTCCTAATTATAATATTAATGATGATAACTAGTACAGTCAATCCTAAACAATCCTGTGTTTAACTTTTGAGACTTCAAACATTCCCATGGTTTTATTAGTAACCTCATTTTCACTTTTGTGTTGGCAATCTAATTCACTTAGAAATATGCACAGTAGAGAAAAAAAGAGTGCAGGTTTGTGAAGCAGCTGACAAATGAGGTAGATAGATGAAATGGCTCAGGAAGGTCTTCAGTACAGCAAAAACATGGCAGCAAATAAACTCCCCAAATTGTGTCACCAACCATCTGGCTAAAGGCATTAAGGCTGTCAATCCCATCATCGATGGCAGCCTCAAGGTTAAACATCATCTTGCCTCTGCTTTGCTCTCATACTGTGAAAACCCCTAAGAACTTCAAATGATGTAGACGTCTATCATAGACTATCTGAAGTTGGTGCATCCTTCTTGATCTACATTTACATCTACATCTTCACCATCTGTGAAGGACAGAAATGATATTGACACCTCACCAGTCTTGGGGTCTTCTGACAGCAACAACTAAAGTCCTAATAAGCTCTCCCTTGGTTTTCAGAGACTGTAGTAGAGTTTCACAGCAGTATGGTATACATACCCTTATATCACTATCTGGCAGAGTGGAAGGTAAGATTCAGGTTAAAAAAAGTTTGTTTTAAGAATTTTATTTGTTGCACAGTATTTGTGGTAATGTTGATTTAATGTGCTATAAAAAGTGAATATATTGTGTTGTGTTTTTTTAATTGAGATATTAGCACAAAAGGTTACAGAATTCTAGTAAATTACTAGTGAGAAAAAATTTTGCATGTTACCAATTTTATTTTGTATACTGTATTTTATGGGTTATTTCATGGTAACTGTTAGGAAAAGTATACATCACCAGAATTAATGTTTTGTTATAAAGAATTATATGCAGAAAAGTAAAGTTTCAGCAATTTTTAGGGAAAGATTATAATTTTTGATGATCACAGGAACCTAACCCCTTGTTTCCCATAAACTCAATGTATTTGGTTCACATAGTTTCTAGGAATGTAACTTTCATAAAAGTTGTGGATTGGTTGTATTTATAAAACATTATAAAGCAAATACTTTACAAATATTTTCTCATTTCCTTACAACAACCTTGGGAAGTAGTAAAAGCTGTTTTTACTGAAGGAGGAATTGGAATAGACAAAAGGCAAGTGGTTTGCACGGGGTCACACTATTAAGGGTCTAAGGCTGAATTTGAACTCAGGCCTTCCCCAATACCATATCAAACTTGAGCATGGAGTATTTCCCTCAAGATGCAGGCAAATAAATTAAAAACTATCAACAGGGAAAAAATACAACGTGTAGGACTGAAAAGAAAAATTACTTTGGGATTTTCTAATCCTATCCTGATTCCTCATCATGGTCTAGAAGTGGCCTTAAATTTCTGAAGATAATTTTTACAAATTTGGGCAGGTCTTTTTCTCTTTCTCCTCTTCTTTTTATTTTTCCTTGTTTAGTTAGTATACATATTGTTTTTCTGGTTAGTATACATATTATTTTTCTGGTTCTGTTTATTTCACTTGGCCTTGGCTCATATGAGTTCCTAAGCTTCCCTTTTATTTCTCATATTCATCATTCCTTATATAATACATTAATATTCTGTTACATTACATAGCCATTGCCCAATTGATGGCATCTTCTTCGCTTCCAGTTCTTTGCTATTATGAAAGATATTGATCTATGTTTTGGAGAATATAAGGAAGATATCCTTAAGTTGTATTCTTAATAAAGGAATCTCCAGATGAAAGGGCATGTATATTTTAAGTCAGTTTTTCTGCCTTATTAATAACAAATGCTTTCCAGAATGATTGGACCAGCTCACACACATATCCACAGAGAATTAGGTTTCTTTATATAATGTGCTATATCACAGAAGCATGGTTCTATAGCTGGAAGGAATCTCAGAGGCCATCTAATCTAATCCCCTTCATTTTACAGATGAAGAAACTGAGATCCAGAGAGATTAAATAATTTGCCAGATGAAACAAGTAGTAAATGACAATGTTGTGAAGATAAATTTGTCTTAGTTAGCAGAGACTCTTCATCAGAACGTTGGCCACCGGGTAATGAATTTTTTTAGATATATTAACTCACAGACTACCTACTAATGTATAGAGAGACTATCTTATTGTCAGAAGCGGATGCACCCAAACGGAGGTGATTGCCAAACATTAAAGCAATTGACGCTTTATTTCTCTTCCATTCCATGAGTATTCTACCACTAGGTGGCACATGCTTTTTATGAAAGGAAACACCCAGATAGAGTTCATAGGTTTCCCTGAAATAGGGTAATGAGGCAATAAACAGACTCAGCTGGGGCATATGTATTTCAGCCCGCGCTTCTAAACACAGTTTTCAACCACGGGACAAATATAAATAATAAAACCTGTTACTTGCCATCAAAAATGATAAAGCAATTTTAATTTTAGCTTTTAGCTCTTTCTAAAGGGTTTTATTTAGGGGAGAAATGGGATTGACTCTCCTGTTCTGAAATCATTTAGGTTCCCTAAAAATATATTATCATTAAAAGTTTATTAATATATAATGGGCTATGAAGGACTCCAAACAAATGACTTCTTTTAGGATGTCTTCTGGTTGAGGCACTGGTGTGCATGTGAGAAATTTACTTCATTGCGAATGGACACAAATGTAAAATATGTTTTGCATTAGTTTCTCTCATAAATATTGCATGTCTTGCTTTGCTTTCGTCATGGGGTTGGGCTTCTTAATCACCTGGGGCTACGGTGGCCCTGGGGTAGCCTGCAGTCTGAAGGATGATTGGAGGTTTCTAGCTACCATCTAGTGGCCAACTCTGTTATGGGCTTGATCGCCTGGAAAACTGATGCAGTCTGATGATAATTGGTTCAGTGATGAAGCTGAAACCATAAGAGCAGAGATTTTGGTCTTGATGAGCCCTTAGGGAGCATTGGATTCCACGCTCTCATTTTGTAAATGAGGAGACTGGTATGATGGAAAGAGGGCTGGGTCTAGAAAACCAAGGATAAGAGTTCAAATACCACTTCTGATGAGTGCTGTCTTGAGTAGGTGACTTGACCTGGATACTCAGTTTACTCATCTGTAAAATGGGCTTGGAGTCAATCTAGTTCTTCACCTTTTTTATGTCATGAGATCCTTTAGCAGCCTTAGGAAGCCCATGACCCTCTTCTCAGAATAATGTTTTCAAATGAATAAAAGTAAAATACAAAGGATCACAAAGGAAATTTTTTTTAAAATAAATTATCCACATGTTAAAAAATGTTCATGGAATTCTTGAATTAAATGGACTCTGAGGTCCCTTCTAGTTCTAAAACCATGATCCTGTGACTCCTATATTATATATTATGAATACTGGGAACATCTAGGTGTTTCAGTGGATACAGTACTAGACCTGAAGTCAGGAAGATTCTGGCCTCAGGCACTTAACTAGTTGTATGACTTTGGGCTAGTCCCTTAGTCCTGTTTGCTTCAGTTTCCTTATCTGTCAAATGAGATGGAGAAGTTAGTAGCAAACCACTTTGGTAACTTTGCCAAGAAAACTTCAAATAGGATCATGTCAAACATGACTGACAAACAACTAAAAAACAACCTCAGACTACAGCTATGGCTCCCAAAATGGAATTCATTAACCTAAACCTTCTCCAGTCTTGGATTTTAGAAAGATGTAAAACAATAGCAACCCTGAAAAACTTTAAAGCATAAATCATTTTAGTTTCAGAGGACACATGGCAAATGGAGCTAGAACCCTGAGAATAACCATCCCAGAACAACTTTTCAAGTAATACAAGATGTAATATGGAGCACTAGATCACTAGAACACTTTTTCAGCCTCATTTGTAAAATGGGGCTAGTAGCACACCTAACTCCCAGGGTTGTTATAAGCATTAAGTTACATACAACACATGCAACATATGAAAAGTGCTTTACAAACCCTAATGAGTCATATAAGTGCTGCTTTTTGTTCTTGTTCATTTATTCATTTGTCTCAGTCATGTTCAACTCTTCATGACCTCATTAAGGGTTTTTAGGGCAGAGATATTAGAGTAGTTTGCCATTTCCTTCTCCAGCTTATTTTACATTTGAGGAAACTGAGGCAAACAGTATTAAGGGACTTGCTTAGGATCACACACTTAAAAGTGTCTGAGGTAAGATTTGAACTCAGGAAGGTGAATATTCCTGACACTCTAGGGGTAAAACAAAAAGGTGATGGGACAAGGGAAGGGAAGTGGGCAGCAAAAGAGAATTTCATATAATAACTATTACTACTTTAAACATTGTGTTATTTGGTGAAGATACCATATAATAAAAGCTCTATCCCCTACCTGACTTTATCTTGTCTTTTTTTATTAGCCTCTAAACCTTCCTTTTGTCCTCCACAACCTGGCTCAGTGATAGCTGGGAAAGGTCAATATTGTGCTGGAATGAAAGAGCATAGGAGAGGAAATCTGTCGAGGAGCAGATCTCAGTGGGTCAAACACCTGTGTTTGGTGACAAATACTACACATGACATTCCTATATACATTTTTGTAGTGGCCAATTATCTTAGTGCCAACCAATAATAACTGGGTAGCCCTAAAATAGAGGGTGTGCTTTTGCCCTGTCAGCTTCCCTGGAAACTGGGCTTACTGTCCTATGACCCTACATAACCCCAAAAGGACATTGCTTGCTTGTCTGCCTAGTTTATGGTGGAAAGTGACCACAAGGATTTTTAAATTTGAGACTTTTGTGAACACACAGAAAGCCAGAGAGGCATTGGGCGCTGATGTTGTCCTTTAGGTTTCCAATATTCTTTGAGATTATCAAGTAGCAAATAGCTCTTAGCTTTCATAAAAGAAAAAAAAAGTGAAATAAAAAAAGGCTGGATGAACTTCTGAAAAAATTAGGTTAATAATTCCATGACTGATAAACTATAGTAATGGAATGAGTAGTAGCCTCAACCAGACTGATATCTGTTAAACATCTTAAATTTAAAAGGCTAAGATTTCTCAATGCATCCAAGGCCATCTCCAATCATCCTGATCTATATCTTGCCACTAAACCAAGATGATTCCAGAGGAGAATGTGAGGCAGGTGACCTTGCACAGCCTTCCCTTACTTAAATCCAATTCAGTTTGTATACCATGACATCACCTACTTTATCTCATGGTCATCTTAGAGAGCTAAGGATAAACAAACTCTTGTGTTTTTCTTTTCTTCCTTTCTTCCTTCCTTCCTTCCTCTCTCCCTTCCTCCCTTTTCCTTCTTCTCTCCCTTCCTCCCTTTTCTTTTTCCTTCCTCCCTTCCTTCCTTCCTTCCTTCCTTTCTTCTTCCTTTTTTTCTTCCTTCCTCCTTCCCTGAGCAAATCACTTAACTTCTCTCTGTCTCAATTTCCTCAACTGTAAAATGCATATAATAATCCCACTTACCTCTTGGTGTTGTTGTGAAGTGTGTGATAAAATCCTATTAAATGGGATAATATCTATAAAGTGTTTTGTAAACCCTGAAGTGCTACATGAATGCTAGCTAATAATAATTTTAATCTCTCTGAGTCAATTCCCTCATTTGTAAAATAATGATAATAGAGTTGTAAGACTTAAATATTATTTTTATGTTTACAGCACTTTATAAATATCAAAGCTGTTATTATTTCTTTTTGTTCATGCATATAAGGGTCCAAACTTTCAATGGTGCTGTTGATACTGGTTAGAGACTTTAAGAAAGGCTCTAAGAAAGATTGTCCAGAAAGCTTGTCAAGTAGCAAATAGTTCTTAGCTTTCACAAAGGAGAAAACTGAAATACAAAAAGATTGAATGACTTTTGGAGCAGTCACACTTCCAACTTCTGAGGCCGCTTGCCAACACTGATCCATCAGTGCTACTGGAAAAGGTATGGCCATCAACTTCTCTATGGTTCTGAAGAAGCCCAACCAGCTATTATCAGGTATGACCAATTCCCCAGCCTATCCTGTTTGCACAGAATGATTGTGAGGATGGAACCTTTTTATCAATCCCCATCGTCTATCCCCCAATCTCTGTGCATCTTTAAGCAACCTATGACATATGGATTAGTATATCTTTAGACAGGTCTGGGACCTGGTCTGCCAGGTGCATTTTATCTAGTTATTGACCCCTCCCTCTGGATTCCTACTTTTACTTTCCTGATTTCCCTGAGAAACCTCTAAGGCTGTATTTTCCCTATAAAAGATTTATTCATAATGAAGATCTTTGCTAAATTATTTTCAGGACTAAGCCCACTATGGGGTTTCCCTTTCCCTCATACTTCCTTCTCCTTAATGGCCCCTTTCTCCTTACTCTAAGTCTGGTCAGTCTGCTAAACTCCTCTATGGATCTAACTTGCCAGATAATGACTTTTTTTTCCATCCTACCAAGAATTTCCTTTCTCTTGGTTAATTCTAAGGTCCCCTGGAGAACTTGTCCTTTTCCTTGCTAACTATATACTCTCATATTTGCCACTCCTAGTGTATATTTTACTTCAAATACAGACTTACTTGTCTGTAACCTCTTCTAAATAAATCTACCTCTTGGCAAAGAGAATGACCATTGTCAATTTGTCACAGGTTCATTTCAAACTAGGAATGGCCACCCCAACCGCATCATTTGGTACTCAAAACTCATGGTCTTCTCCTTGCCAAAGGTAAGAAACAAGTACTCCAATATTTTTTCCTACTAACATAGGGTGTGACATGGAGCCCAGCAAACATCTGGTGCTCTGAAACCCATTGGCCTTCTCCTTCACCTGAAGACAAGGGGTCCCCCTCCACACTTTCTAAATCTCATTTCTCACTAGAGCAAAGTCCTTGGTGAATCTCCAGTTTTGGGGGGGGTTTTGTTTGTTTTTTCTCTAAAGCTTTGATTACTTAGTATAACTGGGAGCTATATGATCAAACTTATTTAGGGGATGCCTTGAATTTAAGTTGTTTTGCCATTTCTGGTGTGAACCCTACTTTTCTGGATGCTAGATCTGTGGGTGTCAACTACAAGGATAGGAAGGGATAGAAATGAGTGAAGCCTGTAGAGTACAGAATTTTTTGGCTTTCCAGGGGAACTCTTGAGACTTTTGGCCATCTAATTTAAGATGTGCACATGTCATGTCTTATTTCTTCTCTCTCTCTGTTTTTTGGGGGTTTTTTTGTTTGTTTGTTTGTTTGTTTTGCTTTGTTTTGTCTGTCTCAGTCTCTCAGGCTAAATGATAAGGTTGGGTAGGAATTCTTCTAGAGTTTATGCTGGTACCCCCAAATTCTAAGTCTACCAATTTCCTAAAGTCTCTAGTCCTGGGGCCCTGCGCCCAAAATGGGGAGCATTCTTCTGTTTGTATGTGTGTGTGTGTGTGTGTGTATGTAAAAGGGTATAACTTGTGGGCCCAGCCATCCTGTACCTCATGGGAAACCTCTTCCCCTTAACCCTTCAACTCTTTACAGAAGGCCTGAATGGATGGATAAAAAATATAAAATTATTATAATTTGGAAGGGAAGTTTTCTGCCACCTTGAAATTTTGGGGCTTTGTGTGTTTAAGTTGGAAATTTGCTTCTAAAACTGCATGAGATATATTGGATTTAACATATTTTTACCATGTTTAACATATATTGGATTACTTGTTATCTAGGGGAAGAGAGGGGGAAAGGGGGTTGGAAATTGGAACACATGGTTTTGCAGCCTTATTATTGAAAAATTATCCATGCATATGTTTTGAAAATAAAACGCTTTAATTAAAAAATAAAATAGAAAAAAAACTGCATGAGAGAATTGTATGAGATAATCACAATTAACTCGTACATGCTAAAATTGTGAACTTGTTTATTCTGGGTACAAGTTCTTAGAAATATGAGTGTATTGTATGTAATATTGAAGTATTACTACTGAAAATTTAAATCTGTATTTGATTTTATTTTAAGCAAAAAATAGGCATTAAAACAACGTTCCCTGATACCTCAAAGAGGTCACATGTTTATATCTCCTAATTAAGTGAAATATGTTTAAGGTATTATATTGCTTTCTGAATTATGTATTGTACATTTTATAAAAATTGTATTAGCTATGTTTTAAAATTCTGTCAGCCCTGATGAACAAAAGTTTTGTTTTGTGAAGTTTTCATTCAAATTTATCTGGTTATCACCTGGGTTCTGAATTCTTGAAGCTTCACGCTTCTTCCTTTAATAAAAACCTGACTGGGGCATCTAGATGGTGCAGTGTATAGAGCACCAGACATGAAGTCAGGAGGACCTGAGTTCAAATGTGGTCTCACACTAACACTTCCTAGCTGTGTGACCCTGGATAAGTCACTTAACTCAATTGCCTCAGCAAAAAAAAAAAAATCTTCTCAGTAAATACTAACTGATGAATTAATGAGTTTTTATATTATAGTACTACTACTATATAATATACTATAATATATACCATATTATATTATAGTACTCATAGTACTAGGATAAATTGTTCTCTTGAGTTATTTGAAATTGATGGTTTTAAAACTTAAAACTGGTACCTATTGTATCCAGGAAGGAAAGATAAGGTGAAAACTTTATTTAGATTGAAATTAGTTATGTTTTTCCTTCCCCTTTACTGATTTAGATAGATATTACATGATTTAGATAGATATTATAAGCAAATTAGAGGAACATAGGATAGTTTACCTCTCAGACCTGTGGAGATGGAATAAATTTATGTCCAAAGAAGAACTGGAACTCTTAATTGAACACTAGATAGATAATTTTGATTATATTAAGTTTAAAAGTTTTTGTACAAACAAAATTAATGCAGACAAGATTAGGAGGGAAGAAATAAACTGGGAAATCATCTTTACATTTAAGGTTCTAATAAAGGCCTCATTTCTAAAATACATAGAGAATTGACTCATATTTATAAGAATTCAAGCCACTCTCCAATCGATAAATGGCCAAAGGATATGAACAGAGAATTTTCACATGATGAAATTAAAACTATTTCTAGTCATATGAAAAGGTGCTCCAAATCACTATTGATCAGAGAAATGCAAATTAAGACAACTCTGAGATATCACTACACATCTGTCAGATTGGCTAAAATGACAGGAAAAGATAATGACTAATGCTGGTGGGGATGTGGGCAAACTGGGACGCTGATACATTGTTGGTGGAACTGTGAATGGATCCAACCATTCTGAAGAGCAATTTGGAACTATGCTCAAAAAGTTATCAAACTGTGCATACTCTTTGACCCAGAAATGTTTCTATTGGGCCTATATCCCAAAGAGATCTTAAAGGAAGGAAAGGGCCCCACATGTGGCAAAAATGTACAAAAAAGCCTTTTTGTAGTGGCTAGAAACTGGAAACTGAGTGGATGCCCATCAATTGGAGAATGACTGAATAAATTATGGCATATGAATGTTATGGAATATTATTGTTCTGTGAGAAACAACCAGCAGGATGATTTCAGAGAGGCCTGGAGAGACTTACATGAACTGATGCTGAGTGAAATCAGCAGAACCAGGAGATCATTGTACATGGCAACAATAAGACTATATGATGATCAATTCTGAAGGACATGGTTCTCTTCAACAATGAGATGTTTCAAATCAGTTCCAGTTGTTCAGTTATGAAGAAAGCCATATACACCCAGGGAGAGGCCTGTGGGATCTGAGTCTGGACCACAACATAGCATTTTTACACTCTCTATTGATATTTGCTTACATTATGTTTTCCTTCTCAGGTTTATTTTTCTTGTACAGCAAGATAACTGTATAAATATATATATACACATATTTGATCTGTCACATATTTTTAACATAATTAACATGTATTAGACTTCCTGCCATCTAGGGGAGAGGGTGGGGGACAGAAGGGAAAATCTGTAACAGAAAGCTTTGCAAGGATCAATGCTGAAAAATTACCTATGCATATGTTTTGCAAATAAAAAAGGTAAAAAAAAAAAGTCAATAAGCCTTAGGAAATGAGCTTGGTATGGAATATAAAATTCCCATACAAGAATGAAAATCCAGGTCACAATTTGACTATCATTTTCAAAAATTCTTGATTACAATTTTGGGAGTTATCTGAAATTGGGGATTGAAAATTGGTAATTTCATGGTTTTATTTTTGATCAGTTGAAATATGAAAGCATAATCTGCCCTTCCCTCTACCCCTTCACAAAATGGGGGAGGTATCAAAGAATATAGTCCACAAAAGCCCTAAGAATAGTTGGGGTGAGCTGGTAGGCAACAAATTCAGTCCTTCTCTGGGCCCCCCTGCTTATTAAATGACATTTCTTAACTTTAAATTGCTTCTATTATTTAAAGGAATAATCTACATTTGCATGGTGTTAATAACTGAATATTTGTTTTTATTTTTCAAATCTATGGTTGTTTTAAGAGAAAAATCATTTATGTTTATGTTCTACCTATATAAGATGCTATATCAAAAGATTCCGCTTAGCAATGCAAGGAACTTCTAAGAGAAGTTTGTTAGATTTTTTTTAGTTTTGATTAACTGCAGGTTCTCTAAAAACGATTATGTCTGACATAGTTAACATCTATTTTCAGCAAATTGTTTGTTTTTATTAAATTTATTTTTATTACCCATTTCTTTATGAATCGTGTTAAAAGAAAAAATCAGAGCAAAAGGGAAAAACCATGGGAGAGATAAAAAAAAATAGAAAAAAGAAGTGAACATAACATGTGTTGATTTATATTCAGTCTCCATAGTTCTTTTTTCTAGATGCAGATGGCATTTTTAGTCCAAAGTCTATAAGGACTGGTTTGGATCACTGTACCACTGAGAAGAACCAAGTCTTTCATAGTTGATCATCACATATTCTTGCTATTATTTTGAGCAATGTATTCCTGGTTCTGCTTGTTTCACTCAGCATCAGTTTGTGTAAATTTTTCCAGGCTTTTCTAAAATCAATTTATTCATCAGGTTTTTTATAGAAAAATAATATTCCATTATCTGCATATACCACAACTTGCTCAGTCATTCCCCAATTGATGGGTATTTATTCATTTTCCAATTCTTTGCTACCTCAAAAAAAAAAGCTATTCAGCAAATTATTTAACATTTAGTTAATGTATTGACAGAACCTCTATTTTTCCATTTTTCTTTTTATACCTAGTTTTGACTGCTCCCTCTGCACAGCACTGGGAAAATGAAATCCCCTAAAATCAAGTTCATGTGCATGTGAAAAGAAAGCATGGCATGAGAATGCCCTCAGATAGTTTAGGTTATGCAGAATGATTTGTAAAACTTCTTTTTAGATCTGAAGCCTTTGATGTGGGATTTGGCTATTTGAGAGAAAGTCTCTTGCAACTATTTCTTTTGAGTTTTGAATTTTGGATATTTTGAATTTGACTGATGGATAATGAAGTCAGTAATCTACCATAGAGAAATGCCATAAGTTACTCAGAGGGATATCATCCTGAACTTAAAGGTAGATGTTTGTCTGGGAAAGAGTTGGGACAACCTTAGTCTCTGGTTAAGGTCAAATCCTTCTGACTCAGTTTCCCAATTGTGTTCCTTTGAACTGGAATATTTCCTACTTGATTTTTCCTGAGTCTGGCTATGAGGTGCAATTTTTACGGCAAGATTGGTTGTCCATTACCTATTACCTGAAATCAAATAGCTAACGATGCTTTGTCCTGTAATCTTGTCTGTTTTTTTTTCTTTTACAGCAAATCTCTATCTTCAGAGCAAGTAGTCAGCTTAAGCTTTAAAGCTTAAAGAAAGCTTAAAAGCCAAGGGCAAAAAATGCAAATATAAAATCTTGCTGTTTTCTATCTGAAAATGTTTGGGTCATTAGGTAAATGACTGTTTTCCATCATTGGGTAGATGAATATTTGACTTAGTCATCTGTCTTTACTAGGGATATATCTTAATTGAAATATGTTTGTATAAGGCTTTAAATCTTTCAAAAAGTAAGAACACAACTACTGATGCAACTGTTTGTGAGACACAGCTGCTATTCTCATGCAGTGTGACAGAGTAGAGAATGCTAGTATAAACAGTTTTTTTAATGTAACTTATCCAAGGCAATCCCAATAAACTTTGGATAGAAAATGCCATCTACATACAGAAAGAGAATTATAGAGATTGAATGTAAATCAACACATGCTATGTTTACTTTTTTGGTTTTTTTTCTCTCCGAGGGTTTTTCCCTTTTGTTCTGATTTTTCTCTCCCAAGATGATTCATAAAGAAATGTGTATTTAAAAACTTGATATTTATGTATAACTAGAAAAAATAAAACAATTTAAAAAAAAGAAATGTAGCTTAGTTTTTTGTTACATCCATGCAAAAAGTCAATTCTGTTTAAGCTAATGTGGAAATAACATCTCTTTGTCACATTTGCCCTGTGGCACAAGCATTTTTGTATTTTTACAAAATAACTTATTTGATATGCACTAACCAAACTATAGGAAATTGGCTTGCTGATATAGCCACAATCTACTACATTTGCCTTTTTAATCCCCAACAGACTCTAGCAAAGAAAGGATAATATATTCTTCCCCTTCTGAGTAGTTATAAACACCCTCAGATCAGCTTCTAATTCCAGAGACTAGCCAAAGGAAACTTCTCTCAAGCTTACACCAGGCTATAAAAAAATGCCTTTTGGTCTCTTGTGAAAATGTATTTCACTAGTCACAAGTTAGGAGAAACTATTAGACAGAATTATAAGACATGCCCAAGATCTGAGATTTTGTGCCCATAACTCACACCTCTTCTAAAACCTATTCAGAGGAGAGATATTTGTCTAAGAAAAGACTGACAGGGAGGCTCTACACATATGCTTTATGTAAAAGTTTGGGTCAATCTCTCTGTCTCAATGTCCTGCTTTTGCCAGAGAATTATTTATTCCTAGATTCTTGTGAAGGAAAGTGGATACCTCTGTTAGTCTGGTGGGAACCCCCTTTCTGAAAATTGCTTTTAAGTTAAATATAAGCCCAGCTTTCCAAAGCAATCTTCTTCATGGAGACCTTGGCTACTCTTCTTTACTTGGCTTTTATACTTATCACACTTTAATCCTCAGTAGGCAATGGACTTTTGACTTAAGTCCCATCCCAGGTAAAAACCTCTGAAAACCCCTCCTTTACTGTATCTAAACAGAAAGCCAATATGATGTCAAACCCCCAAGATTATATTTTCCTGCTGATATCATATCTTCCCAATTAAGCCTGTTTTTACTCCTGATACAGAGAAAATTCCTCAGGAGAAAGAACTAGGCCAGCATAAACCCAGCAAAATCTCCTTTAAAAGAATCATACTTTGCTTTGGGCTGCCCAGCTCTTTACAGAGTGACTAGCCTTCATGTCATAAATAACCCAAACTGTGGTTAAGACACTTAAAGCTGATTGTTATCTCCATTCTGACTGACATCCTCAGTCTTCAAGGAAGGTGGAGAAAATTGATCATTCTCTCTCCAGGTCAATTGCTTTCTCCCTGAGTTTTAAGCCATTTTTCCCTGCTCCTTTAACCATATGTCCTAGGGATGAGAGTTCTGCTCTTAGTATTCTCTTTCAAGCTCTCCCTGCCTCTTCCTGTGGGCTCCTGTCAGTGGGAGGATAGCTCTTTGGTCAGACTAGGACAAAGCCTGATCTCAGTCTGTTATCCTCTCTCTCAGTGTCGAAGTCCTTTTGAAAAATTTGGCACGTGTATCCTTGACCACCAAGCAACTGTTTGCAATGCTACTGTGCCCAACCTCTGTTTGTTAGATTTGTTTTCTTCTAGAATTTGGTTGGTTCAAATGATCAAAACCAGATAGCTGTATTGATCAGCTTCAGGGATCTGACTCAGAACCATACTAGATGCTGCTTCAATCAGCTCCTGGTCCATCCAGCCCATCCCCATTCCCAACAAGAAGTCATTTCAGAAGTTGAGATTATTGCCCCATACCCCAAAAAACTTTGGGCCCCATTTGTTTGGGGAAACTGTGGGGTGAATGGACCTCAGGAAAATACTACCCAGTGGTTCCCCAATAAGGAACAAACTGACCCTAGGTTAATCTCCACTATTGTGCTCTGGTAACCAACTTATGTTGTACTCCTTTGACCTAAGTTTATTTCTGTAACATTTTCCCTATTGTATTTTCACTTCCAGCTTCTGTATTTATTAAGTATATCAAGTGTGTTTGAATTTGGGCATAAGCAATTCCCAGACTGATTGTGAGGATGGAACCCTTTTATCAGCTCCCATCTCCCTGCCTCTTTCAGAGATTGGAACATTGTGGTGTAGTGGATTAAGAGCTAGCTTAGAAACCAGGCAGACCCAGATTCCTCTGACTCATATGTTTGTGTGACTGTGGAGAAACCACCCACTCAGTGCTCTAAGGAACTCTTGAAGACTCTCAATTGCACAGAGATGCTGACTTGATATCACAAGCATATCCACTATATTGGGGTCAAGGGGAAAATGGAATGATAATCATTTACAGAAAGAAGACAGAACTAGTCAACTTTTATTTTTGTTCTGTTTTCTCTACCAAAGATAATGATTTCGCTTTGTAAAGAACAAAAATTGTTAGCAGAAAACTTGTAAAAAAAAAATCAGTTGCTTGAATGAAAGCATAAGAAAGCATGCTTTGAAAATTTGCAGTTGACATGAAGATTGTAGAGTTAGCTAACACATTGAATGGATGATAAAGTTAGAATTCCCAAAGATCTCGATAAACTTGATAGAATAGAGTTTCTTGTTGAATGATAATTGGGGTTCTTTCTTTCTTGATTGAGCTATCTTGCTCTCAATGGGAAAGCAAATTCACTCTCTGCATGTTGTCAGGTATATTCTCATCTATATTTTTTCTGATTTCTGTTTCCTGTCACTTCAAACATTAAGGAAGAGAATCTTTGAGTCTAGGCTATATATTTTGCTCTGGGATTCTCAACATGAATCAACTATATTACATAGCCATAAAAATAGGTAATGCTATCTCAATTTCTGTATAAGGCAGGGGCGGTTTTGCCAACCTGTAGTATGTAAAAGAACAGTACAACTATATTAATTCTGGGCAGCCTACAACTGCTCAGTTATGGAAATCATATTTTAGAAAAGACATAGACAAACTGAAATACAGTCAGAAGAAGAAGCTTCAAGTGTTAAGAAATCTAGAAGACATACTATATGAATATTAAATAAAGGAGCATAAGAGGCAGAGCCAGGAGCAGAAAGTTTCAGAGAGACATAACTATCTTCAAGTTCTTGAATATCTGTCATTTGGAACAAGCTTCAGATTTCTTCTATGTGACCCCAGAAGGCAGAGCCTGGAACAACATGTGGAAGTTACAAAGTAGCAGATTCAGGCTTAAGGTAAAGAAAAACATCATAATTAGGTATAATTGCCCAAAAGTAGGATGACTTGCCCCAAAAGGTATTGTGATTCTCTAATTGGAGATCTTGATACAAAAGTTGGATGATCATTTGTTGGAGATTTTATAGAAGGAATTCTTGTTCAGGAATGGTTCAGGAATTAGATAATCCCCTTCCAGCACTTCGATTATCATTCTATGATTTGAATTTTGGAGGAGAAAAGTAGAAAAATTGTAAGAGAACTTCTCACAAGCTCCTGAATATGGAGAGTACATACCTAACATAGACTAGTAAAAATTCATTTGTCTATGAGATTTGTAGAATCTAATCAAAAGAGCCTTTCACTAAAGAGAACAGAAGGGGGAAAACTAATTATATCCACTAAAGTAGAGATCAAGCAGCTAGGTGCAAAATAAATTTGAAAGATTTTAAAAAAGGATAGGTAGAATTGCAAATGCAAAGCTCTCAAGACAGAAATTCTGAAGCCACAAAGAGAAATATTCAGATGAGGAGAAAAGAGAAGAATTGTTTAAGGAGAACAATGTGAATGCATGGGGAAATTCCAACCAACTTAAATTTAAGATATGTTCAAAAAAATAGAAGAATAGCAGTTGATAAACATTGAAGCATGGCATTGTCCTAAAAGAATAAGATCAAAAGGAATAAAGCTCAGATAAAGCTGAGGCTCACAAGGAAAGTTAAGTAAAACTTGTGTGGAATGTCTCAAATTCTCTGTATAGCTCCTCCTAACTCTCACACAGTTTATATTAATTTCTACTCCTTTTATAGGCTGGTTCATTCATTCCAACCTCTCACATTGATCCAGAGAAGGACCACTGTGATATAGTATCACTCAAAACTATCTCAGAGCTCTTTTTGTGGGGGAATACATTGCCTCCTGCTAACCATTTTTGTGTTCAAGCTTCCACTAATGTGTTTTCATTTACACAAAACCAGTTATTCAACCAAAACGGCACATTTAAATCTTAAGCATAACCATTTTGCTAGCAACAAAGCAAAATAAGTACTGAAAATAGCACCATAATTATTCATGCATTAAGGCAAAGGCAAGGATAAGAAATACATCTCTATCCACACATAAACCTGAGCCATTCTCTCCCACCAATATACTTAGTATCTAAAATGGAGAATGGGCACAAACTTCAGAAACCTGGCAAGGAAATACTTGAGTGAGAAAAACCATATATTTAGAGGAATTCACAATTTTGGAATTACACAATTTATTGTCCTTTGTCTCAGGAACTGTCCATAAAACATTTTTAACAAATGTGGCTTCCGTATTGAACAAATACTTCCATTGCTAAATTGAGTTGATTCATATTATGCTTGATCAGGTGGCAAAGTGGATAGAGTGCCAGGTCTGAAGTTAGGAAGTTAGGAAGAACTTCAAGTCTAACCACACACATTTACTAATGCTTAATAATGTGACCCTGAACAAGTCATTTAACCCCGTTTGCCTCAGTCTCCTCAACTGTAAAATGAGCTAGAGAAGGAAATAGCAAAATTCCCTAGTATCTCTTCCAAGAAATCCTCAAATGGGGTCATGAAGAATTGGACACAATTGGGTTACAACATGATTGACCAATATATGTCACTGGCCATGATGTCTGTCAAATTAGTTGAGACACATAGTGACTTCTTGATTCCCTGCTTCAAGTCACTCCTCTGTAAGTTCTTTGAGAGTAGATACTAATTTGTTTTGTCTTTGTATCCCCAGGACTTTTCAGAGAGCCTTGCATTCACTTCTCAACATCTGTAGTATTCATAACTTCTGGCTTCAAATTTAATCTACAAAGTTCTGTTATTATTCTTTTCATCTCTACTTGTTTCTGTCTCTGCCTTTGTCTATCTCTTTGTATGTGTATCTGTCCCTCTCTTCCCCCTTCTCTATACCTCTCTTTTCATCTCACCATTCTTCCTTCTCTGTCTGTCTTTGTCTATCTCATTGTGTGTGTGTGTGTGTGTGTCTCCTTCTTCCTCCCGCCTCTCTATCTATCTCGCCATTCTTCCTTCTCTATCTGTCTTTGTCTATCTTATTGTGTGTGTGTGTTTCCCTCTTCCTCTCGCCTCTCTATACATCTCATCATTCTTTTTTCTCTTGCTTTTTGTCTCTCTCCCCCATTCTCATCTTCTATTTTAATGCTTCCGTAACTTTTTTTTTTAGAATTTTGAGAAGACCTATGGCCCAGACAAGTGAACTGTACAGTCAAATTTAACTCATCAAGTTTTTATCTCAGGCATGTTTTAGACCAAAGTTTTTACACTGTGGGTCACAACTAATTGTGTAATCGAATGTAGGGGTGATGAAAAATTTGGTAACAGTAAAAGATATCAAATACTCCACCAAGATTTAATTCTTTATGTAAAAATAAGCAAGCACATCCATCTCATTATTATGCAGATTTACTTTCATCTTTAATAAATAGTAAAATATATGTATACCAAAAATTGTTTTAAAATAAATTTTTTATGATTTATTATAAGTAAATATTTGATCTGTGTATCCATTTTACATACCTATATTCTCAGGGTTAGATAAAAATTTTTTGGGAGAAGAGGAGTTGTGAATGGAAAAAGTTTAAGAAGCCCTGTTTTGGACAAGTGAACTGCCAAGGATCACTCCTTCTTATATGAACAATACAAAGTTTTCAGCTGTACTTGAGAAAGGGAGATGAACAAAGAAGGAATAGGACCACTGCCCAAATGGTTGGATGATCTTTTCATTCTGTATTTTCTCTCAGTAATCTCATTACCTTCCAAGTTATCTTCAGTTATCTCTGTCTTTAAAGCAGATGACACATAGAGCTATATATTCTGCTAACCCTAGTTCCACATGACCAAGTTTCAGCTGGACACTTAGAATTGAATGTCTTCAAGTTGGCCACAGTTTGGCATGTCCGACGCAGAACTCTGTCTTTCCCCAAGCCGATAGCTCTTCTAACCTTCCCCATTACTTTGAAGGACGTCACTATCCTTTCCAAAATGCAAATTCAAAACTTTGGATTCATGCTTGACTCCTTACTCTCACTTTTTATAAACAATGAGTTTGCCAAATCTATTGCTATAAAACCTTAACACTTGTGCCCTGTATCCCCTCACTCATGAACACTACTCTGATTTAGGCCTTCATCACCTTTTACCTGAGTTTTTCCAACAGTTTTTTTCTTGGTGGTCAAGAAAAAGCACAAATCTGACCATATCCCACTCTTACCAAATAACCATCAATAGCTCTCCATTGTTCATAGTGTGGTGATTAAAATGATAAAAATATATGATTCTATCAAATTGATTAATACTGATTATAATAAAGTAGGGGTCCAAATGATTTATTTCTCACATTCAGATTAAACATGAATTCCTCTATTTGTCATTTAAAGCCTTCACTATATGGTTCCAGACTTATTCTTCATTTTGTTGTTTAATCATTTCAGTCATGTTTGACTCTTTATGATCCCTTTGAAAGGTTTTCTTGAAAAAGTTATTAGAGTGCTTTGCCATTTCTTTTTCCACTCATTTTACAGGTGAAGAAACTGAGGCAAATGGAATTAAGTGACTTACCTAAGATCACATATCTAGGAAGTGTCTGAGGTCATATTTGGACTCAGGAATGAGTGTCTGAGATTTCAGGTCTGGTGCTCTACTACACCACATCTCTTTTGTCTTATTACTCTACTTCATACATTCTATGGTCCAACCAAATTGGTCAGCTGACTAATTGTTCCTCATATATGATATTCTGTCTCCTGTTTCTGTCCCTTTGCACAGATCATCTTACCTGGAATATACTGCATGGAACAGGGAATAGAATATCAAAACTGGATTTAGACCAATCTGGAAATCCAGTCTTAGGCAATTAATGTTCACTAACTGATCTGGGGCAAGCCACTTAACCCCAACTGTCTTGTGAAGTCATCTTTTTAGTGCTCAAGGCAATTCTGTAAGAATACAAGTTGCTGAGAACCTGCTAGACCTTTACTGGTTGAGGGCATTTCCTTATTTGGGAGTGTCATATAACAACAGAATTATGAGTTGGTCCTTATCCCTAAATAGTGTATTTTGTTTCCTCCAGGAAAATGTAAAAGTCTTGAGATTAAGGACTTTCATTTGTCATTGCTTTTTCATTGTCTAGCACATTTGTGCACACACATGTGCATGCACACACAGGAGGCATTGAATAAATGACTGCTGATTGATTAATGAAGGTCCTCCCATTAATCAATCAGTCATTTAATCAACTGATCTCATGCAGAAAGCAGAATTGCTCATTTTTTTTAAGCTGCCTATTTACTCTGCTAAACAGAATGAGCTTTGAGCTGGAAAGGATGGAATAAAAATGGCTAACAGGAAGATAATAACCTAAATAAATTGGTGCAACTAGGTGATACAATGGAGAGAATGCTAGGCCTGGAATTAGGAAGACTCACATCCTTGAGTTCAAATCTGACTTCAGACATTTCCTAGATAGGCAAGTCACTTAACCCTATTTGTCTCAGTTTCCTCATCTGTAAAATGAGCTGGAGAGGGAAGTGGCAAATCACTCCAATATCTTTGCCAAGAAAATTCCAAATGGGGAACTAGGAAGAGAGAGAATCTGATTATCCTGGATGTTTTTAAGTCACCTAGCCAGATGAGCTATATCCTCAGGTTCTTAACAATTTGATAGCCAAGCCACTATCAGTGATGATGTTGTTATTCAACTGTGCAGTCATGTCTGACTCTATGTGACTCTTGGTAAAGATACTGGAGTGGTTTGTTATATCCTTCTCCAGTGGGTCCTCATTTTACAGATGAGAAATTGAGATAAATAGTGGTTGAATGACTTACTCGAGATCACAGCTAATAAGTGTCTGAGACTGGATTTGAACTCAAATCTTCCTAACTCCAGAGGCAGGCTTTATCCATTGTACCATCTAGCTGTCTCCTTTCAGGGATAATTGAAGGCAAATAGAGACTAAAAAAGAAAAATGCAACATTTGAGAAAAGCTGGTGTCATTTTTTTTAAGGGAAAGAAAATAGAGTCTCCATATTGTAGGTCAGTGAACTTGACTTCAATTCCTGGTAAAATTATAGACAGTGTTACTAGATCATTAAATTAGGGGGAAACTGTAGAGAGAGTTTACTAGTGTAAAAAAAGCATTTAAGAAAAATCTCTCATATATTCTTGTGAAAAAGATAGAGCTGTGAGTTCAATGCCAACATAGTTAAGTGACTGAAATTGTTTAAATTGAAAGACAGAAAGAATCATCAATAATAGCTCAATGTCAACTTGGAAGGAAATGTCCTCAAAAGAGAGTTCTAGCAACTTGTGCTCAGAATTGTGCTGTTTGACATATTTCTCAGTGACCGATAAGAACATAAATGATATACTTATTCAATTTGCAGATGACATAAAGCTACAAGGAACAGCTAATAAAACGGAACACATCAAAGTATGCTCTCCCCAAAAAAGCTTGAATGTTGAACTTAAATGAATGAAATGAAATCTAATAGTCCCCCACAGCTGCCAATGCTTCAGAATCCTTCCTTTCTCCCTCCTTTTTTTCCTTCCCTCCTTCCCTCCTTTGTTCCCTTCTTTCCTTCCTTCTTCTTTCCTTCCTGCCTTCTTTTCTTCCTTCCTTTTTTCTTTCCTTCCTTCCTTCCTTCCTTCTTTCCTTCCTTCCTACTTTCCTTCTTTCATTCCTATCTTCCTGTGATTCTAAAAGGTCAGAGCTAGGTGGGTGAGCATTCTAGGGTTTTAGGGTGGGATGGAGGGACAAACCGTGCAAAGGAAATTCCTAGCAGTTGAAGCTTACTGTGTGAGAAACAGCATGTAAGTCAATATGACTAAGCTGTACAAAAGGTAAAAGGAAGAAATGTATGAGTAGGATGTTTGGAAGGTACTAGTTTGTGAAGAATTGTAATTCTTCATAAGAGTTGCTCCAGGAGACAATACAGAGCCATTAGAATTTGTTGAATAAAAGAGTGACATAATTACACCTGTACTTTAGGAAAATCACTTGAACACCATATAAAAGATATATTGGAATGTTGAGAAGATTCGAAGTAAGAAGACAAAATGGAAGGCTAGAGCAATAAAAATAACTATGTTTGTATGTATGTGCATGTGTTTTTAATGAATGGAAAACTTATTTTCCCCACTGAGATGTTTCAAAATTACACAATTTCTAAGTTTTCCCATGATTTATTTTCCCCCAAAAAAATCTTTGGGCTAAAAATAAATATGAGACATCTGAGCTTAAAGGACAATTCTAATGCCTCTAGGAAGTACCCCAAAACAAGGCCAATAATAAAAATGCCCCTACACCTTAATTAGCATACTGCTCTCCCAGGTGACATTAATATTTTACATTCACCACATGCTCAAGGATAATCTGTAGGAATCATTTACCATTATTTTTAGATGTATTTCAACATCAAAAGAAAGGGTACATGTCAAGTGCAGCATGCTGGAAAAAACTTAACAAAGAATCTGATCTAAAATATAGTTAGGATGTTCCCATTGTATAAGGAAGATAATGATTTCCTCTCCACTCATCCTCTAACCTCCAAGCACTCTCTGTTCATCAAACTTCAGATAAGAAATATAAGCAAATAAATTAGCATATCAAAGCCCTTTTCTTTTTTCCTCCTGTAATTATTTCATTTAGAAATTGCTAAGTTCTAAACAGAAATAAACGATATCTAAACTTGTCTAAATAAAAAGAATTCTTTTTAGTTTGCTTATTATTTTCTAGTTTATTTTGTAAATAGTATTTTTTCCAATTACATATAAAGATAGTTTTCAACATTTATTTTTATAAGATTTTGAGTTTCAAATTTTTCTCCTTCTCTCTTCCTCCCCAAGACAGCAAACAATCTGATGTAGGTTATACATGTGCAATCATGAAAATATATTTCCATATTAGTCATGTGAAAGAAGAAATAGAACAAAAAGTAAAAATCATGAAAATGTATTTCCATATTAGTCATGTTGTGAAAGAAGAAATAGAACAAAAAGTAAAAATCACACACACACAAAGTGAAAATGTGTATCAATCTGCATTCACATTCCATAGCTTTTTCTTTGGATATGGATAGCATCATGAATCTTTTGGGATTGTCTTGGATCATTATATTGTTGAGAAGAACTAAATCTATCATAATTGAACATTGCACAGTATTACTGGTACTTTCTATAATGTTCTGGTTCTATTCATGTAAGTCTTTCCAGGTTTTTCTGAAATCCATCTGCATATCATTTCTTATAGTACAATAATATTCATTATATTCTATACCACAACTTGTTCAGCCATTCCTCAATTGATAGGTATCCTTTCAATTCCCAATTTCTAGCCACCACAAAAATAGCTACTACAAACATTTTTGCACATGTGGGTCCTTTTCCCTCTTTTATGATCTCTTTGGAGCACAGATCTAGTAGTGGTATTGCTGGATCAAAGCCCACTTCTTATATTCAGTCACAATTCCTATGACCCCAATTATATAAGGCACAAAACAATTGAATCTGGTCTTTTCTTTGTTGTTTAATAATGATTGAAAGCTTATTATTAAGCCCGAGAAGCAAGGAACAGTGCTCTTGCAAAGTCATGTGGAAAAGAAAATAGATTTAGGTGGCCTCGAGTGTATGTATGTGGAACAAAAGGCACTTCTTACCAGAAAGTGATTGTAAAGTTAATGGCTCCTTCAAGGTTGTGAACAAAAGGGGTGCTTATTAAAATGTAAATACAAAATCCTTAGAATCATAAAGGTTGTTATAGAATTTAGTGTTTGTATTAGAAAGGGATTCTGGTGAATTTTTGAATAAGGGGGTGCTTATTAAAATGTAAATACAAAATCCTTAGAATTATAAAGGTTGGTATAGAATTTAGTGTTTGCATTAGGATGGGATTCTGGTGAATAAGGGATATATATATATTTTTTTTTTAAAGTGTGTGTGTGTGTGTGTGTGTGTGTGTGTGTGTGTGTATTCATAGGATCTGGATCCATGCTGCATGGAATTAAAGGTATACAGGTGGCCTGCTATTTTAAAAATGAGTAGAAATATGAAAATGTGATTGGTACTTTCAGAGAATTATAGGGCAGATAAAAGAGAGTGAATCCAAGATGGCGACTCAAAATGCTAGGACCAAATATTTTGGTTAAAACAGGGACAGTTGAGTGATACAGTGGATAGAGTAATAGACCTGGAGTCAGGAAAACCTGAATTGAAATCCAGATTTAGACACTTACTAGCTGTGTGACCTAGGCAAGTCACCTCCATTTTCTTATCAAAATGAGCTGAAAATGGAAATGGCAAACCACTCCAATATCTTTGCTAAAAAAAAAATCCAGGTGGAGTCACAAAGAGTTGGACACAACTGAAATAACTAAACAACAACACCGGTTAAAACAAAAAGGTAGAATCTAATCAGTGGAACAAATGGAATATACAATATGCTGAAATAAGCAAATACTATTATAGCATAATATTTAATAAACCTAAAGACCTCAGTTACTGGAATAAGGACTCACCATTTGACAAAAACTGCTGGGGAAACTGGAAAGTAATTTTTTACAGAAATTTAATATAGACCATCATCTTATACCATTGCTAAGATACTCTCCAAATAGATACATAAAAAATGACATCATAAGCAAATTGGAAATACAAGGAAGAAGTTACCTTCACATCTATAGAAAGGGGAAGATTTCATGACTAAGCAAGTTATAGGGTCACCGAAAATAAACTGGATAATTTTTGTTATATGTAATTGAAAAGTTTTTATACAAACAAATCTAATGGAGTTAAAATTAGAAGGGAAATAGGGAGCTGGGACAAAAATCTTTGCAGTAAATTTCTCTGTTAAAGACCTTATATCCAAGTTATATAAGGAATTGATTAAGATTCATAAATTTGACAATACTACCTAAACTAATTTATTTATTTAGTGCCATACCAATCAAACTTCCAAGAAATTATTTTACAGATCTAAAAAAAATAGTAGCAAAGTTCATCTGGAAGAACAAAAGTTCAAGAATTTCAAGGGAATTAATGAAAAAAAGGCCATGAAGGTGGCCAGATCTAAAACTATATTATAAAGCAGCAGTCATCAAAACCATTTGGTACTGGCTAAGAAATAGAGTAGCCGATCAGTGGCATAGGATAGGATCACAGGACAAACTAGGCAATAACTATAGCAATCTAGTGGTTGATAAGTTGGGATAAGAACTCACTATTTCACAAAAACTGCTGGGAAAATTGGAAACTAGTGTGGAAGAAATTAGGGCTTGACCCACACCTAACACCACATACCAAGATAAGATCTAAATGAGTTCATAATTTAGATATAAAGAGTGATATTATAAGCAAATTAGAGGAATGTAATATAGTTTCCCTCTCAGACCTGTAGAGAAGGAAAGAATTTGGGCCCAAAGAAGAACTGGAACTTTTCATTGAACACCAGATAGATAATTTTGATTATATTAAGTTAAAAAGGGTTTGTACAAACAAAACTAATGCAGACAAGATTAGGAGGGAAACAATAAATTGGGAAATCATCTTTACATTTAAGGGTCTCATCTCTAAATCATCTTTACATTTAAAGGCCTCATCTCTAAAATATAGAGAGAATTGCCTCATATTTATAAGAATTCAAGCCATTCTCCAATCGATAAATGGTCAAAGGTTATGAACAGACAATTCTCAGATGATGAAATTTCCAATCATATGAAAAGGTGCTCCAAATCACTATTGATCAGAGAAATGCAAATTAAGACAACTCTGAGGTACCACTACACACCTGTCAGATTGGCTAACATGACAGGAAAGGATAATGACAAATGTTGGAGGGGATGTGGGAAAACTGGGACACTGATACATTGTTGGTGGAGCTGTGAATGGATCCAACCATTCTGGAGAGTAATTTGGAGCTATACTCAAAAAGTTATCAAACTGTGCATACCCTTTGACCCAGCAGTGTTTCTATTGGGCCTATATCCCAAAGAGATCTTAAAAGAAGGAAAGGGCCCCACATGTGCAAGAATGTTTGTGGCAGTCCTTTTTGTAGTGGCTAGAAACTGAAAACTGAATGTATGCCCATCAGTTGGAGAATGGCTAAATAAACTATAGTATATGAATGTCATGGAATATTATTTTTCTGTAAGAAACGACCAGCAGGATGATTTCAGAGAGGCCTGGAGAGACTTGCATGAACTGATGCTGAGTGAAACGAGCAGAATCAGGAGATCATTATACATGGCAACAACAAGACTATATGATGATCAATTCTTTTTTTTTATTAAAGCTTTTTATTTGCATAACATATGTATGGGTAGTTCCTCAGCATTGATCTTTACAAAGCTTTCCATTACAAATTTTACCCCCAGTCCCCTCCTCTCCCCTAGATGGCAGGAAGTCCACTACATGTTAATAATGTTGAAATACTTGACAAGTTGTTGTGCAAGAAAAATCGCATCTACAAGGGAAAAAAAGAAAATCAGAAAAAGGAAACACAATGCAAGCAAACCTCAATAGAGAGCATGAAAATGTTACGTTGTGGTCCATATTTCATTTCCCTCTCTCTGGGTGTATATGGTTTTCTTCACTGAACAATTGGAACTGGTTTGAGACAATTCTTTGCTGCAGAGAGCCATGTCCATCAAAATTGATCATCATGTAATATTGTTGTTGCTGTGCATGATGATCTGGTTCTGCTCGTTTCACTCAGCATCAGTTCATGCAAGTCCCTCCAGGCCTCTCTGAAATCGTCCTGCTGGTCGTTTCTTACAGAGCAATAATATTCCATAACATTCATATACCATAATTTATTCAGCCACTCTCCAATTGATGGGCTTCCATTCAGTTTCCAGTTTCTAGCCTCTACAAAAAGAGCTGCCACAAACATTCTTGCACATGTGGGTCCCTTTCCTTCCTTTAAGATCTCTTTGGAATATAAGCCCAATAGAAACACTGCTGGGTCAAAGGGTATGCACAGTTTGATAACTTTTTGAGCATAGCTATGATGATTATTTCTGATGGACATGGTTCTCTTCAATAATGAAATGTTTCAAACCAGTTCCAGTTGTTCAGTGATGAAGAGAACCATCTACACCCAGGGAGAGACTGTGGGATCTGAAGGTGGATCACAACATAGCATTTTCACGCTCTCTATTGATGTTTGCTTGTATTACGTTTTCCTTCTCGTTTGTTTTTTTTTTCTTGTAGATCCGACTTTTCTTGTAGCAATATAATTGTATAAATATGTATACACATATTTGATTTGTCAAGTATTTTAACATAAATTACATGTATTAAACTTCCTGCCATCTAGGGGAGGGGGTGGGGGAAAGAAGGAAAAAAATTGTAACAGAAAGCTTTGCAAAGGTCAATGTCGAAAAATTACCCATGCATATGTTTTGCAAATAAAAAGCTTTTTTAAAAAATCATGAACTTAAAAATCATTCCCTAATAAATAGTCAAAGGCAGTTTCAAAGGAAGAAGTTATGTGAAAAAAAATACTTTAAACCACTAATAATTAAAGAAATAGAAATCAAAGCAATTAAGAGATTCCATATCATAGCTATCATATTGGGAAAGATTTAAAAAAAGAGAGAGAGAGAAATGCAACATTGGTAAAACTGTGAATTGGTTCAACGATTCTAGAAAGAAATTTGAAATTCTGTCCAGCATGTTACTTTGGACCCACTATACTCTAAAGACATCAGAGAAAGAGGAAAAGGACCTGCATGAACAAAAATATTTATAGCATTTTAATGTTAACCTCAGACACAACAAATTATCATAAATGAACATGATGAAATATTATTATCCCATAATAAATGTCAAAATGAATAGTTTTGGAGAAACTGGAAAGACCTCTGTAAACTGATACAGAGTGAAGTGAGCAAAACTAGGAGAATCAATTTTCACAGTAACAATAATATAGAAAAACACAACTTTGAAAAAACTTCAGAATTCTGATAAATTCAGTGACAAACTATGACTTCATAGGATTGAAGATGAATCACATCACCCCAAACTACTACCGTAGAGATGATGAACTTAAAAACCCAACAAAACATGCATATTTAGATATGGTCAGTGTAGGAATTTGTTTTGCTAAACTTGCATACTTATTATGAAGATTTAAAAAGGACTTCAACACATCATAGTATAAAGAATTAAATTTCTTTCTGCTTTTGAAAAAAATAATAATAGCTAGTATTTACTACATCACTTTTGGGTTTTATTAAATGTCTTACAAATATTTTCTCACTTTATCTTTACAACAAGATCAAATGGCTAGTTAATGTTTGAGGCTAGATCTGAATGTGGGGCTTCCTGACACTAAATCCAACTTATCCACTGTACCACTTAACTGCCCAGAGACAACATTTTCCCATCTCTTATACTAGGCACTTACCCAATGCACCATGAGCTTTCAGAGATCACTCTCAATAACTCAGCAATTTTTTATGCAAGTGATCTCAATACTCCAGGATAATAGTTCCTAACGATATTTTGTTGAGTAAACCCTTTTTTCATAACAATAACAAAATGTGTTGTGAACTCCCACAAATATTTAACATACTACTCATAATATTTTTTCTCATAATATTTTTAAAATTATTTATTGCTGAAGGAACTATTAAAGAATGTTTTATTTGTATCATTGTTGTGAACCTCTAAAGGATTTGAGAAACCTCAAAAAGGACCCACTACCCTAGGATAAAGTACATTAGGGCCTGCGTTCAATCATTTGTTTTACAAGGCAAGTGCTTTCAAAATCACAGAATCTCATAGTTAGAAGGAACCTCATGAATAATCTTATCCTATTAGTACCAGAGCAAGAATTATCCCTGCAACATTGACCACTTCCTCAAGGTCCCATGACCACTACTAGCCATAGATAGGTTCAACATATAAGAGTAAAAGCCAGAAATATAGATGACTCGATACCATTCCATCTTCACAGGATCGTAGTTATAGAGCCTGAAGGGACCTTAGAAGTTATTTAATCCAGTTTTTACAACTAAGGAAACTGAGGTTGCCAGGAGTAAAAAGGCATGCATTAAGTTACATAGGTACTAAGTACCAGAGGCAAGATGTAAATCCAAAGATCCCCTCTTTCTTCTGTATAATTTTATCTATCTTCTTTTTCCATTAATACATTTCTTTAATGACATTTTTTATCTTGTTTTGTGTTCATAATTCCTTGTTTATAAACTTCTGTAGCCTCCTCATGCCCACAATATACCTTCCCACTACTCATAAGTCATGCTCATTTTTAATACTCCAGATGCTATTTTGTTATATGATTCATTAACATACAACAAAATTTGTAGGATGCTGAGGTTAAAAAGAGAAGCCTTTGTTTTGGGAAGAAGCTTGAGATTATTAAAAGAACTTTACAATTTCCCAATAGCAACACGGCATATTCTTTTCCTCATCTTCAATTCTGGACATAACACATTGCCTATTTATAGTGTGTAATTATCTTAAGATAATTATCTGTACCCTGCTATCTCATCTATTATTGTGCTTTTAATATGTTTTATTTTCCTTGTTGATCTAATTGAATTGGTTTTGCAAAACCCTCATCTTCTCTCCTCTGAATCTAAGGCAAAAAGAATTGTCCATAGCCATCAGTGTCCCTAAAGATTAGGGTTGACAGTACCATCTTAGTTTCCTGAATGGCCAAGCAAAGCTGGGATGAATAAGTCATGAAATCTCAAGGATGGGAGAACTTGAAAAAAGAAATGATTACTTATTTAGCAAATTAGATTACCTGTCATCTAGGGGTGGGAGGATGGGGGAAAGGAGAGGAAAAGCTTGGAACAAAAAAAAAAGTTTTGCAAAGGTCAATGTAGAAAAATCACTCATATGTTCTGTTTAATAAAAAAAAAAAGAAAAGATATGATTACTAATCCTCTCATACCTGGGAATTTCCCTCACATATATTCCCTAGAGTTCTGGGTTTGTCTTTATTATCTAAACCCACAAAAGGAAATTTTTTTTAGCAAGTAAGAAAATGCAATAACATTAACTCTATAATTATCACAGTATGGGAAGGAGACAGAGGTCAACTCATTTCAGAAGAATTAATTTCTTCCTATTTTGGGGATGTGACCAACATTAACCATTTTCTGTTACTAAATCATCAGTGCTTCAATTGCCAGAATATTGAAGAATTTTCTGAATATTGAAGAAAATTGAAAAGGAAGCTTTTGCTTAGATAGTGGTTGGATGAGATAACCTCTTCATGATTCTATGATAATTTTCTTTAATGACTGATATAATTGGAATAGTCCAGTCAAAGAATGATGATGAAAGTCTGAATTAGAGAGAAGAAGGGAAGAGATATGAGAAATGTGAAGGTAGAATCTATGAGACAATAACTGGTTGGATAGGGAGGGCAAGGAGGCATGAGGAATCAAATAGGAATCAAAGGCTATGGACAAAAATAACTGGAAGAAAGAGTTCTTTTTGGATATATGGAGAAGTTTGGGAGAACAGTGGGTTTGGAAGAAAATTAATGAATTTTGCTTTGGAATTATTGAGTTTG
>JAJPUD010002738.1:222365-272258 GCA_023553655.1 Myrmecobius fasciatus
CAAACTCAATAATTCCAAAGCAAAATTCATTAATTTTCTTCCAAACCTACTGTTCTCCCAAACTTCTCCATATATCCAAAAAGAACTCTTTCTTCCAGTTATTTTTGCCCATAGCCTTTGATTCCTATTTGATTCCTCATGCCTCCTTGCCCTCCCTATCCAACCAGTTGTTGTCTCATAGATTCTACCTTCACATTTCTCATATCTCTTCCCTTCTTCTCTCTAGTTCAGACTTTCATCATCATTCTTTGACTGGACTATTCCAATAGCCTCTCGATTATTCTCCATGCTTCAAGTCACTCTTCCCTCAAATCCATCCAATATACATCTGTCAAGGTGATTTTTTTTTTTGATAAGGAAATTGGGGTTAAGTGACTTACCGAAGGTCACACAGCTAGGAAGTGTTAAGTGTCTGAGGTCACATTTGAACTCAGGTCCTCCTAACTTCAGGGCTGGTGCTCTATCCACTGCACCACCTAGCTGTCCCTAAGAAATAGACTTCTTAAGAATGGTAAAAATATTCAATAAATTTAAAAGTTTTCAAAGTAAAGTAAAATTCAAAATTTTCAATCATATTGTGAAAGCTTAATGTGTTGATTTGTTTTTTGAATCTTGGTCAGTGTAATTTTTTCCAGTTTTGTTGATCAACTTCTCTGTCTCTTGTTTGATTCCACCAGGCTTATTAAATATAGTCATCCTATCTACTAAAATCTTCTGCCAGTATATCTGTTCATGGTTGCCAAAGAGGATCTCAAATTTCCAATTATATTTCTTTTAAATTTCTTTATGTGCTTTGATCATTGCTTGAGCATCCTCTGGAGTTTTAAAACTAGGATGGCACTCTAACTCTTTCTACCATATCAACATAAACAATTTCAGATGTCATTGACAAGGTTGTCTGGAGGTGTTTTGGATTTAGCAAAGGCTTCATGCTAATGATCTTCACAATCAATCTACTCACAAACTGGGATCACATTATGTTAACCACCTCAGGAGACTGACAGAATTCACTATTTGCAAGGTTTTTTTATTCCAAGATCTGTGTCCATCTATTCTAAATTCTTAGGCTTTTTTTAGGATTTTTTAAAAAAGATGACATGCTGACTTTCTGCAGAGCCAAATACTCTTTTTTCAATTCTATCCATTCATTCTTGGGTACTACACTGAATAGTATGACTTCCTACCCATTTTGTTTCTATGCAATAAGAGACTTCTAAGTCCTTATACTCCTTTGGCATTTCAGCTTTTGAATGTTCTTTAACATTTCTTCCATCAGAGAGCTTTTCTTAACTTTTAAACTTGATATCAATAATGTATCTATCTCAGAATTATTTCTCTTCCTTTTTCCTCCTCTGACTTTTTAAAGTAAACCCAACACTTCATATCCTTTCTTTTTCCTTCTTCTTAGAAGGTGGCCTTTGGATATCTGAACTATCCACTTAAGAGACCTCCAATGTTGTCTTGTGCCTTTTAAGCCTGTTTAAGTGTTACAAATGTTCAATAGTGGTGTCTACAGTTGTTTCCTTGGAGCAACTTTTTTTATTTATGCTGCCTGAATTTTAAAATTTAAATTTTAATATTTTAAATAAAAATTTTATTTTATTTTTATATAACAAACTTCACAAACTCCAATGCATTGTATAAATGTTAGTTATTGCTGTGATCATTTTCTTTTCCATTTTCTTTATAGGGCTCAGTTAGAAATAAAAGAAATCTCTATCCTGTTATTACTTCTCTTATATTTGATGTCCTTCAGACTACTATGCAAAAAGATAAAATTATTGCCTTTAAAAAAAAAGATGTAACTTCATCTTCTTAAAATTTACTTAAAACATTTTTGGGATTACTTCAATATTGGGTAGATAGGTATGACATGTATCTCATCTTTTCCCACATGAGTTTAATTTCTTCTATCAGATTTATATATTTTGAAAGTTTTTGACTTCATACAGTTTCCAGATTATCAATATTGCATATGGTAGTATATATTAAAAATGTTCTTAAATTTTTATGACTCAATGTTATGTCCAAGGGACTGTGGGCAACAATAAAAATTTTCCAGATTCAGTGAAGCATATGTTTTGAATTCTCAAGGATATTTGGAAATTAAGTTCTCTGTTGTTTATAAAGGGGAATGAGCTTCTGGAATGTGATTCTTGCTATATGATTCTGTCTTTCTTTATATTCAATAGATGCTAATGTCTACCCCTTTATTGTATGATCTTCATCAACCAATATATTTGGTCTTGCTCTTTAATAATTTCTGATGGGAATGATCTAACCTTGAATTACCATTATAACTTACTCTGTTGCTATAAATAAATAAATTATTGAAGCCTCTTTTGGGGCAGTGAGCAAGAAAGGCTTCAAATATAGTAAATACATATATACAAATAGATACACATATATGTAATACACTTCAAATTAATTGCATTTAATTTGTTTTTTGAGTCTTGGTCAATCTAATTTTTTCAACTTTGTTGAACAACTTCTCTTTGACCTTTTCCTTGCACATTCCACTCTCTAGTAAGTACTCACTCACTAAATTTATTTTTATCAGGGTACAAAATTCATTATCAAAGTATAGACAGTAGGGGCAGCTACATGGTGCAGTGGATAGAGCACCAGCCCTGAAGTCAGGAAGACCTGAGTTCAAATCTGGTCTCCTCGCTGTGTGACCTTGGGCAAGTCATTTAACCCCAATTGCCTCAGCAAAAAAAAAAAAAAGTATACACAGTAAATAAACAAGGCTTAAATAGAGTGGGGAAACATCAGAAGATAATGATGTCTATTGCTATGCAATAATGGCATAGGGAAGTGATAGTGGAGAGAAGATAACTTCATCATATTCCCCAGAATGGCAAACAGAATACTACTTCTTAAGTGAATCAGACAAGGCTCCAATACTTATAATTAGATTTATCTTAAGGTAGCAGAATCCTTCCTTGCCATTGTTTCATCACTAATACATTTCTGCTCTCTCTCTTTCTCTTCTCCTAGAAGAGCAAGAAATCCCAGGCTTCCCTTACCCCATAAGGCATGATTTTGACCCTCATTCCATATGAGGAAAAAACCATATTTTTGTCATCAATCCCTTTGCTGATAAGGGGCAACATTCCATCCAGCATAAGACCTAGCCAGCTACTAGGCAGGGTCTCAGGGACTGGTGTCTTTAGCCAATTCTGTTCTTTATCTCCCTTCATTGTTCTAAGATTCCTTGTTTCCTCACTAGAAGAACTAGGTTCTCAGTGTTTCCACTCCATTTTGGTTCTGGTCTAAGGAGTCTTTCCCAGCATGGGAGAGAAGGATTTGGAAAGAGAAAGTTAAAAAGATGCAACAATTGCAACCACTTCTCTGTAAGCAAAATCCCACTGCTTAGATCCCATAGTGGGAAGTGGGATGGGTGGAAAACAGCAGATGTCCTTTGAGATCTTACAAGGTCCTGTACCCCAAAAAATGAAGATACAAGAAGAAAACAATTTTCCACTGAGATTCTGGATTGCCTAGGAACCCTTGTGCTTATGAGACCAGATCTTATGAGAAGACATTCCATGAACACAGCCAGAACTCAGAGACTGGCAGAAAAAAGTTGGCCCAAAGACTATTCCTTTAGTATATCCACAGAACTCTGACTTGATAACCAATTAAGTATCATAATGGCTGATAGTACATAAACATTTATTAAATATCTACTATGTACTAGGCATTAGACTGAGAATTTTAAGATATGAAGAAAGGTTCCTGCTCTCAAGGAGTTCAAAGTCTAATACAATAATGTACAAAGAATCTACACACAGTATAAATTAGAAATAATCTGAAGTCATGTATCAATTTATCTTGACATTTGACTTTGACTTTCAATTGCTGAGTAAACAAATCTATATTTGAATTTCTGTTTTCTGAATTCCATCCTACGTGCTTTTTCTCATTGTTTTTAATTGGGTCACAAATCATTCAAGTTTCCTTTTGTTCATATGGGCTAAATAATGATTATAAATTTCTAGTGTCTTTCCATGGAAGATGAACTGAGTTCAGGCATAGTGGTTTGCTTCTGGTTTGTTCTGGTACATTTTTTCATTTGTCATAACAAGAACTAGTATTTATATAGCTCTTAAGGTTTACAAAGCACTTAACAAACTTCTGATTTACATTTTCACAGCAACTCTGGAAAGTAGGCCCTATTATTTATCCCTTTTATACAAATAAGGAAACTGAGGCACTCAGAGGTTAAGTGACTTGCCCAGAGTCAAACAACTAGTATTTGTTTTTGGCATATTTGAATTCAGGTCTTCCTAAATCCAGGTCTAGAATTTTATCTTCTACTACTCTACTGCTGCTTCTAGCTGCCAAGAATTCTGGGCTCTTAGCTGATGCCATAAAATAAACCTGCAGCACTTGCTCTGTAGTCTTCCATATTAATTAAATAATGTTGATGGTTTGAAACAGAGTCATTCTTCCACCCTATCCTGTTCCATCCTATTTCTTTGAGTTTTAGAAATAACTACATCAATATCATTACTGAGTCTATATTGTAAATAAATCATAAGAAGGGAAAAAACCCACATGTGCAAAAAATGTTTTGTAGCAGCCCTTTTTGTGTTGGCAAAGAATTGGAAAATGAGTAGATGCCCATCAAATGAGGAATGGAATATTATTGTTCTTTTAAAAAATGATGAACAGCCTGTTTTTAGAAAGGTCTGTAAAGATTTACATGAACTGATACTGAGCAAAACAAGCAGAACCAGCAAAACATTGTACACAGCAACAGCAAGACTGTGCAATGATCCAACTATGACAGACTTGATTCTTCTCAGCAACTTAGCAATCCAAGATAATCCCAATAAACTTTGGATGGAAAAGACCATCCACATCCAGAGAGAGACTATATAGACTGAATTTAAATGAACACATTTTGTGTTCACATTTTTATCTTTTTTCTCTCTTGTGGTTTTTCCCTTTTGTTTTGATTTTTCTCTCCCAATATAATTCATCAAGAAATAGATTTCTTAAAAAATGAATGTCATAGAACTATTTCAAATAACAGAGGTGACAATGAACAACCTTGCTTTACCACTAGTTTTACTATAAAAACCTCTAGGATATCTCCATTATGGATAATGCTATCTCTTGATTAAAATAGAATTGACCATATTAAGGAAAGATTCATCTATTCTTATTTTTTCATGGTTTTAACATGATTTCCTTTGTCTATTGTTATAATTATATTGTTGCTAATTTTACTATTAGTGTTGTCTATTATTTCTAATGTTAATAATTGTAATTCAGCCTTGCATTTGCAGTACAAATTCAACCAAATCATAACAATTATTGACCATGTTATTTTAGATTCCTTGCCAATATATTATAACTAATTTTGCATCAGTAAAAAAAGAATGTGCATGTGTAACCAAACCAAAAGAAAGGTTTTTTACATGTAACTGTGGAAAATAATTTTTAAAAAAAAGAAGTAACTGCCTCACACTGATGGAGGTGCTAGTCCAGTAAGTGATGTGCTCAGAGTCTAATTTTCCAGTGTTTCAAGATTCCTAATAGATCTTCACAGCTACATCACAATGGCTGATATCTCTCAACTTTGCTATCCCTTCTCCAAATGTGTAAACAATTGGTTTGACTTTGAGCAGGGTAATTAGTATTAATGTTATTGCTATTTTAAAGTAAAAAAAAAAAAAAGGGAGAGGGTTGCTTAGAGAGGAGAAAAAGACTGTTTGGCTCTATTTTCCAGGAAAGCAAAAAAAAGTTATTCTTTAATTAAAGATTATATAATAACCAGGATAAAAATATTCCATCAAACCATATATATACCAAGTTATTGATATGACATTCTGAGAAGAAAATGCAAAAAAAAAAGAAATGAATCCATTTCCTTTAATAAAAACAAGCTTTAATAATGTTGCAGTAAAAAACCTTCAATAAAAATAAACTGAGACACAAAAATCCAAGTAAAATCTATTTATTAGCAAGGTTAGCAAACACCAATAATAGAGGTCAGTGGCCTTTCAATAAACAAAAACACACTTTACAGTCATAGCTACCTTTTATACAGTTTGGTTACAAAAGTTTTTTTATATAAAATCTACTGGTGTCAACTAAACCCAGACTATGATTGGTCCATAACTATGATGACTTGCAAATGGGAGCACAGTCTGCCAGAATCTATATTAACAAGAAAAACAGAGTTGAACAACATCTTCTATAAAATCCCCAACCAGAAATTCCTTCCTTTTATCAGAGACCCATTTTTTTTTTCTTTTTGCTGAGGCAATTGGGGTTAAGTGACTTGCCCAAGGTCACACAGCTAGGGAATGTTAAGTGTCTGAGACCGAATTTGAACTCAGGTCCTCCTGACTTCAGAGCTGGTGTTCTATCCACTGCGCCTCCTAGCTACCCCCAGAGACCCAATTCTAGAAAAAAAAAATCTGACCAGGTTAAATCATCCTCCATCCATCTTCTTCCTCTCTCTCAAGAGGCAGATTCAGTCTCAGTTGTGTTCATAATCTCCTCCAAAGTCTTTTACAAACTTCCTCACCAAGGTGTATACAAAATCAATGCAATCTAAATCCTAAAAGTTGATTACTAAAAAAAGTGATTACTAAAACTATTAACTATTAATCAATCAGTAATCAATCAATTTCATAATAGTCAGCTGTAAAATTAGTAGGCAGGACTTCTAAATTTCACAGAAATATGTGGATCTTTTTCTAATTCTGTATTTTAAAAATTCCAGCGATTTAGTTCATATAGATGACAAAAATTATAGTCCCTTCATGCCATAGTAGATAGCATCATGGATTTCTGTCATTAAAAGAAAAATATTACACAATGGAAATCCTTCTGATGAACAGCCTCTGAAACTTACCTAAGATGGTCCTCAGATGTTAAATGCAGTTAGTCTGTCATTAAACCTAAAACTGAAGCATTTTAAACTTTGTAGGACCTAATCCAATTCAATCCAACAAGTTTTTTGTGTCTGCTATGAGTAGGGTACTAGGAATACAACTCCCCCCCCCAAAAAATGACGCCCTACATCCAGGTGTTTGCATTCTATTGGGTGAGCTTCAGCTCACCCCCTCCCAGTCTTGAAAATTTTAAACACATTTTTACTCTATGATATGAGGGATGCTAATGAAGGAAATAAAATCATGATCATTTTGACATATTTATAAAAAGCTGAAATAATAAAACCTTGTCCTTAATATTTTCTATTTTTAAGTATAGAATTTATATTATGGTCATTGTACAGAGATATATTATAGTTAATATTGCAATGTATTTTATTGCATTATTTATATAATCCAGTTATCCCCTCTGCTTATTAAATTACAAAGACAATAAAGATAATAAAAAAGAAAAATATCTTTTGTAGAAATAATTTTCTCTACCTGGCATGTATTTTTCTATTTACTAATTTTCCATTGCATCACTATCACTGGGGAAAATTGAATAAAAACAGGATTAAGTTTGGACAAACAAGACTGTAATGAAAGAAATTGTGAGGTTACAAAGTAATTATGATCTCAGGTGGGGAATAAGGAGGCCACCAGCTTTTAAAAAACAAAGACTCCATTTTCATGGAACAGCTCCCTAGTGAGAAAAAGATGTTCAGTTGTTACATGATAAAGGAAAGGTTGTTTGAAAGTGTTTTGTAGGTTTCCATGAAGTTCCAAAAATCATGTTTTAAAATAGAGCAGAAGCAAACAGTAAGAGAAATCTCCTGAAATAGCAAGAAACTATCATGGCAATTAATGCAAAAATGAGTTGCTAGAATAGAAAAATGTGATGAAAAATCCAAAATAAGAGAATATAAGTCCACAACATTGGGGGAGGATATTCCAAAGTTCAGAGTAGGCACTCCAACTCAATTCAATTCAATCCACTATAATCTAACAAGCATTTATTAATCTCTACCTTCTTTCAGGCAGTAGTAATACCAAAGTACAATAAAAGGCAGTCCTTACCTTCAGATTATGATTATATGTGATATTCATAAGGTCAAATGCTAAAGACTGGGAGGGTCCTCACAGACCAACTAATCCAACCTCTTACAGGAGGTGACAAAGGCTCAATTTGTACTCAAGTTCCACAATTAACAATCCTCAAGGAGCTCATTCCACCCAATGACTGACTACTGCAGCCAATAAACATCAGCTGCTTCAAAATACTAGGGACATGAGGGAGCTTGCAGAATAGTCTCTGTGTTTGCATATGCAAAAAGGGATGCTATGTCTTTGACTTTCAAAAGTTTAATGGAACCTGAACTCAATGGTGTGAGTTTTCCTGTCCTCTCCAGGATAATCGTTGACCATTGGTGTCTTTGGAAGATCTGTCCAATATGATAGTTTTCCATTTTGACCTTTTAATAAAAGTCTCTCAGGCCTTCGAGTTATATTAAAATATTGTAAAAGTTGATATTACATTAAATTACATTACGTTGCACTAAAACTTGTAAACATTCCTCATACTCTTAAGCCAAAGGAACAATTTTTTGACTTTGAAAAGTCCAATTTCAGAGGCAAAATAAGTCAATTAAATTGTTAACCTATCAGATATTTTTGTAGTAGGTCAATTTCTATGATACTCTTAGAAAAGAAGTACTGAAAGATCTGGAATCAAAATAATCCCCCATCAACTGAGGAATAGATGAATACATGGAGTTACATTAATGCAATGGATTGTTAGTCTTTGAGAAATGATGAATGTGAGGAAGAAAAAGAAGCATATGGGTAATTTATTTGAATTGATACAAACTAAACTAAGAAGAAACAAGAAAAGAATATGAACAATAGCTACAACAATGGAAATGGGGAAAAACAACAGCAATGCGATGAAATTATAGTGACCAATCATGGCCCCCCAAGAAAAGGTACCTTTGCCTTTTTCTTTTCATAGATGGGGGGAAGCAGAACATTGCATCAAATTTGATTGCCTTGCTGATTCATTTTGCGTAACTGATTTTTTTTGCCTTTTCTTTTTTATTCTTTGCTAATTAGGATTGCTCACTGAGTAGAATATATATTAAGAAATAAAGTCATGAAATATGTATACATATATTCGATTTGTCAAGTATTTTAACATAATTAACATGTAGTGGATTTCCTGCCATCTAGGGGAGGGGACTAGGGGGAAAATTTGTAACAGAAAGCTTTGTAAGGGTCAATGTGGAAGAATTACCCATACATGTGTTTTGCAAATAAAAAGCTTTAATAAAGAAAAAAATAAGGACAAAAAAAAAAGAAATAAAGTCATGTTAAAATAAAAAATATCAAATACATTGGTTTTTTTTTATTTTGTTGTTTGTTTGTTTTTTGCTTTTTGCTGAGGTAATTGAGGTTAAGTGACTTGCCCAGGGTCACATAGCTAGGGAGTGTTAAGTGTCTGAGGCCATATTTGAACTCAGGTCCTCCTGACTTCAGGGCTGGTGTTCTATCCACTGCACCACCTAGCTGCCCCGAAATACATTGTTTTTTTTAAAAATTGGAGTGCTGAATTTACTAATAGGGAAAAAGATCACTTGAGAAGGTTCTTTTAAAATCGAGGTGGCACAAAGCAAAGCAGATTTTTAGAGTGTTAGCATTTTTGCTACTCTGTGATGTTTAAACTTAATTCCTCTACATCTGGCTTGGCTGCTTTCCTCCCCTGGCAGTGTCCATGACCTAAGAATCTGCTGGCTGCTGGTCCTCCCTCCAGGCTCTTGCCAGGCTGGTTTGCCTGGCATCCAGAGCAGCTCAGTCTATTTGTTAATTAACCAGTCTGTAACTTGACCCTATGATTTAAAAATAGCTTCAAAATGGGACCAGCCTAGTCTCAGAATCTTCCAGGGCAGGGCCTCATGTATTTAGTACCACTGAAAAAACAGCTGCTTAAGTGGAACTAAACTTTTTATAACCCCTACTAGCACTTTCTGCTTGCTGGGATTTATTGGAAAATTTTTCAGTGCTCTCCTTAGGACCATGTTTAGGCAAAGGACAGACTACTTTAACTATTAGGTCCAACCCTCCCTTCCTGCCTTCTGTCAAAGTTCCCTACCTCCCTCAACTTCTGAGCCCTAAGTAGGATTGTACTGGTAAATGTTCAACAATTGGCTTTCTGAAGAAAAAAAAAGTACTTTTAAGTTAAATCTATATTATCAGTATTTTCTCCATCACTTTCTTGAGTCTACACAATCAGGAAAACAATATAAATCAAACCCTGATTTGTATGCTTTGCAGATTTCTGCAGTGTGGGTGCTCCTAAGTCTGCCCTTTTCAGATAGTTAGCATCTGTCTCCAGCACACCCCTGACCCTAAGCTTTGGGTGGGGGGCTGTGATGATGTCAAGTCCCGATGCACTTCTGCTAGCAGAGTATGAGCAGCATCCCCACCACCACGTGGGAGAACTCCAAAGTCCCCAGCTCTTAATCTGTGGGTGGTCCTAGACCTGAGACAAAGTGCTCAGCCCCATTGCTGCCAGCCAGCTCTTACAGGAAGATTTGGAAGCACATGAAGGAAACCACAGGCCTCCCCATCTGCCCACCTACCCACCTGAATGGGGACACCATCTACTTTTCTCCCTCCTTCTGCCCCACACTTTCTCTCACTCAGGGCTCCACTGAGGTCAGGGGCTCTGATGGAAGCTCCTGGCCACGTCTGCCTCTTGGCGGTAGGAAGGGGGCTGCTAGCTCTGCAGAGATCTGGTTTTTCCCTGTCCCAGTCCAAGGAGCCTCTGTCACCTTTAGCAAGGGGAGATCTGGCAGATCTTTGCTTGTTAGAACAGGCCTGGGGAATCCCAGCTGCCACCTCCACATTTGGGGGAGATAGGGACAGAAATGAGTGTGTGGTTAATTAGAAAATGGGAACTAAGCAGAAGAAAAGAAACTCAAAACAGTTGTTTTGTGGGAGCAACCCACCACAAAGAAATAATACCTAAAATTTTCTCCCTGAGACCTGCAGTCGGGCTCCAGGCTGTTCCTCTCCCCCCCCTTCTCCTTTCCAATATATAACTCCTCCCCAATTTCACCTCAACAGACCACATAGAGACTATACCTGCAGACTGAAAAGTTTCCCTCCTACCTTAAATTTTCTTGGAGCACTTGGTTTGAATCTCTTTGCCCCCTATATTCTGCTTTATGTTTTCTTACCTGTGGACGTATTATATCTCCCGTAGAATGAGAACTCTTTACAGGCAGAGATGTTTGGGGTTTGGGGCTTTTTTCCCCATTTTTGTGTTTCCAGCATAATGTCTTGTACACAGAATGCATTTAATAGTGACTGCTGTAATTTATCTTGAATGACCTTGTATTGAAAGCAAATACTTTCTGATTTTATTTTTGTAAATATTATCAAACTCATGTGAGACTCTTAAAGTGTTTGTTGAACTGAGTTCAGTGGTTTTCCTCATCATCTTACTAGCTCTGGTGCTTCTTAGACAAACAGACCTCAAGTATTTCACCTAAAGAGTCTGCTCATTATACAGCAAATCTTTCTTCATATCATATCAAAAGCATCTTGCCCTGTCCCTCAGGACTTTACTCCTGGTCCTGCTTCATCATATTGAATGGGGTAAACTGAGTGAAGACCTCTCATGGGAATGTGACTCTGAACTATGCCCTAATTGTGACTTGAGATTTTGCAATAACAAGTTGAGCTATAGCTAAAAAGCTGCAGATATTTGATTGTCTTGGATAAACATTTCCCCCTTTTGTTCCCCCCATCTCTTTTTTTTTTTTTTGCTTTTTGCTGAGGCAATTGGGGTTAAGTGACTTGCCCAGGGTCACACAGCTAGGAAGTGTCTGAGACCAAAGTTGAACTCAGGTCTTCCTGACTTCAGGGCTGGTGCTCTAACCACTGCGCCACCTTAGCTGCCCCGTTCCCCCATCTCTTAATTAGCATTTAAGTTACTTCTTTTAAAAGTGATGATAATTCAGGTAACAGTTCTCTCATCCAAGAATATCTGCTTGTTTTCTAGGGAAATTTAAATTAAGAGTTTGTTATTTACTAATATTCTTTTGATTTTGGTATAGATTTCCCTGTTGGAGTGTAAGCCTGGATTCCCCCAGACAGCAGGAGAAAAGAAGCCGGAGGAGAGGTTCTGCATTCAGGGTCTATTTAATCTTGCATTTTGCAGTTTGTGCTTTCTATTCCTCTACGGACACCTTGTCTGTTAGGAGTTGCCTTTTCTCATGAGTAATAAATCCCTTTTTTCTTTTTTTTTTTTTATTTTGAGATTCTTTGATTTTTAATTTGGGTAAGGGTCTTTGTCCCACAAAATATGCAGCTGTTGTTTGTCCTTTATTTTTGAAGTAGATCAGTGACAGGTAATGTCTTGACTTGCTCATGAGTTAGAATTAAGGGAGGCAAAGTTGCCTAAAGCTTTCAGTTTTACTCTCTCTTCCAAGTTCATAAGTGTCCAGTGGCAGGACAAAAGCTGGGATGACTGACCATGTCTCAGGATGCAGGGATGACCTTGATGTCTTCAATGTCTGACCAGCCTCTAAGCACTCCATCCACAGCCCCTGCTTCAGCTGAATTCATGGACATTGGAACAAATTATTCTCATCTACCCATTCCACAGAGGGATCTCTCCCCATGCATGATGGTGTAGAGAATAGAGCAATGGGCTTAGAGTCAGAAAGATTCCTTTTCCTTAGTTCAAGTCTGACCTAAGACACTTATCTGTGTGATTTAGCAAATCCCTAAGCCCTGTCTATTTCAGTTTTTTCACCTATAAAATGAGCTAGAAAAGGAAATGGCAAACTACTCTAGTATTTTTGCCAAGAAAACCCCAAATGAGGTCACAAAGTCAGACATGACTGAACAGCCGCTGATCTCTCAATGTGTTATGCTTCCGATGTTACATTTTGGAGATAATGTCTTACCCCAAAGGAGTGAATCTGACGGTGGAAATTTTAGTTACCTCTATTAGCAAGCAGGTCAGAGATATTTTGGAGACTTGGAGTGCCCTTGCAACAACCTTCTAAAACTTTGGTATTCACATGTTTTACCTGTGCCTAAAGTCCAAACCACCAGGGAGAGTTTCCTAGCACTTGGCTGGGTGAGTTTTGAAGGCAGTGACAGTTCCTGGTTTCCCTCTTTGGCAGATACTGCTGCCCTAGTTGATAAACAGAGACAATTTTGTTTTAAAAACAACAACAAAAGGATTTGATTTCTGGTGAGATCTTGGGTAACTAGGTGGAATTGGCAGAGAAAGCCTGAAGTACTGATAAGATTACTCCCTGTAACAAGCAGGGAAGGGCACTGATGGGGATCTGCCCATACTTACAGTCCTACCCTCTGTGGAGGTCTTGGGTAACCCCATTTTATATATATAAAACAAAGTTGTTTGGAAAGAAGCACTTTTTAAAATATTTATTTTTAAAATGATACTTGTTCTGATTTGAGCATAATGTAAATTTTGTGTTTGTTCCTGTACAGTTTCTAGATGAAGACACAGAATATACAAAGAATTCTCTCTCTCTCTCTCTCTCTCTCTCTCTCTCTCTCTCTCTCTCTCTCTCTCTCTCTCTCTCTCTCTCTTTCTCTCTATCTCTCTCTGTCTCTCTCTCTCTCTCTCTCTCTCTCTCACACACACACACACACACACACACACACACACTGCCCCACTTGACCACACATGATACCCTACTGGGTTGCATTTTGGTATTCTTTTTGTGAATTTCCTAATTTAAAAATAATAGTGGCAAGAAACTGGGTGGTGGGAGAATGGCTGAATAGGTTATGGTACATGAATGTTATAGAATATTATTGTTCTGTAAGAAACAACCAGCAGGATAATTTCAGAGAGGCCTGGAGAGACTTGCATGAACTGATGCTGAGTGAAATGAGCAGAACCAGGAGAGATCATTATACATGGCAACAACAAGACTATACGATGATCAATTCTGATGGACATGGCTCTTTTCAACAATGAGATGATTCAAGTCAGTTCCAATGGTCTTCTGATGATGAGAGCTATTTACACCCAGAGAGGACTGTGGGAATTAAGTGTGGATCACAACATAACATTTTCACTTCTTTTGTTTGCTTGAATTTTTCCTTTTTCCTTTTTTTTTTCTTTTTGATCTGATTCTTCTTGTGTAGCAAGATAATTGTATAAGTACATATGCCTAAACATTATAATAATAATAATACTTATTGTACATCTCAAACAAGTTTGTGTCCTGATTTCAAATATATACCATTATAAAAGGAAAGTTTTAAGTTCTGAGAAGCCTAAAATAATAAAGTCTTTTGAAAGAAGTGTGTGATATCTCCCGAGTACTTGGCATAAAGGCATCCACATTATAAACTAGCAGAGACAGAAAACAGAAAAATGTCAAAGTCTGGAATTATTATGTTCCTAATCCCATTTTTCCCAGAAGTCCTGCACTTTTTACATTGTAGTTTTGCATAGCACTTTTTTTAGAAGGAATGCATATGGTGCAGTATAGCAGAATTGATTGACCATTTCTGATCTAATTAATATGTGAATGGCTAGGTGGCACAGTAGATAGAACAGTGAGCTTGGAATCTGGAAGATTAATCTTCTCAAATTCAAATCTGGCCTCAAACATTTGCTAGCTGTGTGCAAGTCACTTAACCCTAATTGCCTCAGTCTCCTCATCTGTAAAATGAGGTAGAGAAGGAAATAGGAAACCAGCTCTGTATCTTTGCCAAAAAAATCCCCACAAAAACCCAAAACCCAAAAAACCTAAATGGGGTCATGAAGAATCAAAATAACTGAAATGCCCAAACAAGAATAACCACTTATATGTACCAGAAATTTTGCTATCTGAACCATTCTGCTTGGTCATGAAGTTTTCTGTTTTGCTATCAAGCTATCAAACTATATCTCTTCTCAAGAAGGAATTGCAGCTAAGTGGTACAGAGGTTACCGGGCAATGGCAAAATGGGATAATAATAGCACCTATCCCCTAGCATTGCTGAGAGCATAAAATGAGATAATATTTGCAAAGCACATAGCACAGTGACTAGGTACTATAGAAATGCTAGCTGTAATTATCGTCTTCTTCCTCACTATTAAAAATCTTAGAAAGAGTAATCCATATTTGATAAAAATTTTCTTTCTACCTACTTGATCCTTAGTGCTCTAATCTGGCTTCTGTTGTCACTATTCTTCAAACTACTTTACTTTCCCAAGTTGGAACTGTGCCCCAAGCATTACTAATCTGCTCATAATCTTTAGGAATACCAAAACTAAATCTATACTCCCAAAGAAACTAAAGAAAAAAAAAACCACATGTAAGCATGTTTATCAGCTCTTTATGTAAAAGTAAAAATCTGGAAACTAAAAGAGTATCCCTTATTTGAGGAATAGTTAAATAAATTATGATTATATAAATCTAATAGAATATAATATTATTGTACTATACAATACTGTACTGTACAATTATTGTACAATAATATGTATTGCATGAAGAAAGAGATGGATTCAGAGAAATCTAGGACTGATGCAAAGTGAAGAAAGCAGAACTAGGAGAACAATTTATACAATAACAGCAACTTTGAAAGAAATAAAGTCTTTAATGAATGCAATTACCAATTAGAATTCCAGAGGAATGATAAAACTATTCCCCACCTGCTGACAGAGAGGTGATGGACTCAAGACGAAGAATGAGACATACATTTTCAGAACAAAGTGGGGATTTATTTTGCTTGAATATGTATAGTTGTTACAAGGATTCTGTTTTCCTTTGCTTCCAAAGGAACCAGCTATGTGAAGGACAGGGAGAGAGTAAGAAAAAGAAAAAAGAGTTATTAAGGTATCTTTGGGAGAAAAAAAATGCACAAAAAGTATAGAAAGTCAGAAATTATCATAGTCAAATAAGACAACTTTGAAAATTATATATTGATGGCTAATATGGAAATATGCTTTGCATTTTCATGAATATATAATCTGATCAAATTGTTTGCCTTCTCAAAAAGGAGAGAGGGGAGGGAAAAATATGAACTCAAGTTTTGTTTGGGGGGGGGGTTGGTATGTTTGTTCTTCCAAATTTTATTTTTTTTTTATTGTTTGTTTTTTCTGGTTATACCTGAACATTAACTTTTTAAATACACATTTCTTTATGAATCATGTTGGGAGAGAAAAATCAGAACAAAAGGGAAAAACTACAAGAGAAAAAAATAACAGAAAAAAGTGAACATACCGTGTATTGGTTTACATTCAATTTCTATAGTTCTCTTTCTGGATGCAGATGGCATTTTCTATTTAAAGCTTATTGGGATTGCCTTGGATCACTGAATCACTGAGAAGAATCAAGCCTTTCATAGTTGATCATTGCATAATTTTGCTGTTACTGTGTACAATGTATTCCTGTTTCTCCTTGTTTTATTCAGCATCAGTTCATGTAAATCTCTCTAGACCTTTCTAAAATCAGATTGTTCATCATTTTTATAGAATAAATATTCCATTACCTTCATATGCCATAACTTATTCAGCCATTCCCAAATTAATGGGCATCTGCTCATTTTCCAATTTTTTGCTACCACAAAAAAAAGAGCTGCTACAAATCTTTTCCATATGTTGGAAAGGACCATATGTGGGTCCTTTTCCCTCTTTTATGATTTTCTTAGGCTACAGATCCAGTAGTGACACTGCTGGGTCAAAGACTATGCACGGTTTATAGTTCTTTGGGCATATATCCAGATTGTTCTCCAGAATGGTTGATCATTTCACAGCTCCACCAACAATGTATTAGTGTTCCACTTTTCTCACATCCCCTCCAATATTTATCATTATTTTATCTGTCATCTTAGCCAATCTAAGAGGTATGAAGTAATACCTCAGAGTTGTTTTAATTTACATTTCTCTAATCAATGACGATTCAGAGTATTTTTTCATATGACTATAGATGGCTTTAATTTCATCATCTGAAAATTGACTATTCATATCCTCTGACCATTTATCAACTGGGAATGACTTATATTCTTACAAATTTGACACAGTTCTTTATATATTTTGGAAATGAGGCCTTTATCAGAAACACTGGCTGTAAAGATCTTTTTAATTTCATGGAATCAAAGTTGTCCATTTTACTTTTCATAAAGTTATCTAGTTCTTTGGTCATAAATTACTCTTTTCCAAAGCATCTATCCCTTGCTCTCATAATTTGCTTATGGTATCAACTTTTATGCCCAAGTCATGTACCCATTTTGATCTTATTTTGGAATGTAATATGAGATGTAGGTCCATGCTGAGTTTCTGACATATTATTTTCCAATTTTCCCAGCAATTTTTGTGAAACAGTGAGTCCTTATCCCAGAAGCTGGAGTTTGGGGGCTTATCAAATACTAAGTTACTCTACTTATTGATTATTATGTCATATGTATCTAACTTATTCCATTGATCCACTATTCTATTTCTTAGCTAGTACGAAATGAATTTGATGATTGCTGCTTTATAATAGAGTTTTAGGTCTCGTACTGGTAGGCTACATCCTTTGTATTATTTTTTTCATCAATTCCCTTTATATCCTTTCCCTTTTGTTCTTCCAGATTAATTTTGTTATTATTTTTGCTAGCTCTATAAAATAATATTTTGGCATTTTGGGTTGGCACTGAACAAGTAGACCAATTTAGGTAAAATTGTCATTTTTATTATATTAGCTTGGCCTACCCATGAGCTAATGATATTTTTCCCCTTGTTTAGATCTGATTTTATTTGTGTGCGAAGTGTTTTGAAAAACTTAAGATTTTTTAAAAATGAATGTTAAAAATGATTTTCACTTGTAATTGGGAAAAATAAAATATAAAAATATTTTAAGAGAAAATTACATGTTGAATTTATTGTGTTCATTTATCATTAATTGTATATTAGTATTTTTTTAAAAAAAAGTAAGTTGTATAGAACCAACATTTTCAATGTCATGAACACTCCTCTTCTATTTGACTATATGACAATGCCTATTTTATTTGATATATAAGTTTAGAATATAAGTAAATAAATAATAAGAGATTTCACTTTCCAAGGTCTCCTGAGCCTTATTTATTGCCAAATCATTATTTCTTCTCAGTATTCATTTTCCTTGACTCTCTATGGTATTATAGGTAGTGTGTTTATTAGTGTTAATCATGTTGGGCCTGTTTTCTAAGCTGGAAAATCTAATCTGGACAATCATCCTAGTCCTACCAACTTCAGAGAGATGTGAAGCAACTGTTCTGTGACACTAAAGCTTATACAAATATGAGGGATGATGATGATGATGATGATGATGAGCTTGCAATGGTTCTCTTCCCTAGGCTTTCATGGCTACTCTCTCTTGGATTCCATCCTGGCATATATATCAGAGTTACCAGCTTTTGGTGGTTCATTTTCCTTCTCCGACTGAACAAGCAAGGCGTATCACCCAAGGCTCTGATGATCTTAGCTTCTCTTTCTAATAAAAATAATGAGAACATATTTCTACAATACTTTAAAGTTTATCAAGCACTTACCTCAAAATAACTTTTATAGACATGTAGTATGTATAATATCCCCATGCAAGAGGCTCAGTGAGGGTTGAATGACTTTTCAAAGTTCACATATCTATTAAGTGTCAGAGCCAGGATTTAATATAAGATTTGATGACCTCTTTCTGTGTTTCTGTACTCTTTCTGTTGTTTCACACTTCCTTCCTTAGACCATCTCTTGTAACCTGGCTACTTCAATTACTTCTAAGGAGATGATTCCCAAACATATGAATGCAGTCCTAATATTTCTCCTGAACTTCAGACTTGAATTTCTCTTTTTTTCCCAATAGTATTTTGTTTTTCCAAATACATGTAAAGATAGTTTTCAAAATTCATTTTTGTAAGACTTTGTGTTTCAAGTTTTTCTTCCTTCCCTTATAATCTCCCCTTTCCTAGACAGAAAACAATCTGATATTGGTTAAATGTGTGCAATCCTTTTAAGCATATTTCCATATTTTAGACTTGAATTTTTATTTGACTGTGGGCATCCTTGAAAATCCTTCTTATCAGCATTTTGTGCCAAAGGAAAAAATCATATTTCCTCCTAAACCTCACCTCCTCTCTACTTGTCAATGACATCACACTCCACCCCCCCACCTCCCCACCTCCCCACTCCACAACCCCCATCCACCCCCCTCGAAGACAAACAGATTTAAAATCTTGAAGTCATTTTTAATTCTTTTCAGTCTCTTATCTTCCACAGCTAATCAGTTACCAAATCAACTGGTCAAATGAATTACCATATGCATAATGCTCTGTAAATCTTAAAGCACTGATAAGAGCTATTCATCATCATTATTATTACCATTATTAAATTCTGTCTCCACAATATCTATCATATCCATCCTGTCCTATATTTATATTGCCACCACTCTATTCTGACTTTCTAGCCTAGCCTATGATAGCAGCCTCCTGTCTGGTCTCCTACATCCATTCTCTTCAATCTATCCTTGATACTATTGTTAAAATACTTTCCCTAATCCACAAGTTATGATTATGTCACTTTTCTGCTCCTCTCTTTTCTAGTTCCTGATTATATTTGTTAGAATATTAGTTGGAAGTACCATCATGTTTTCTTATTTTGGGATCTCAGGACCTACTGGCTTATAGTTAGCACTTATAAATGTTCACTTGCTCTGTTTCTCTATCTTCTTATCTACATATCATCTATCTTTCTATGTGCCTAACAGCTATCTTTCTACCTATCTGTCTTTTTATCTACCTTTCTATTTATCTACCTACCATCTATCAATCTACCTATCATCTATATATCTTTTTCTATTTTCTGCCTATCATCTATCTAGTATCTATTTCTTATAACACTTTACCTAAGCCTCTTATACCTTTACCTTCATTCATACTTAATTCTATAAGTTTCTAGTTCTACTCTGCCCCCAGTCCATTTTAAGAGCCCAGAAAGGAGAGCTTTATTTTTACATTCTTTTAAAAACACATCATCCATAGTTTAAATGTTTATTGCTATCTTTTCTTTTTATATCATCTACATTTCTTAATGTATTCCTCTCCTTTCTCTGGCAGAGAGCCATCCTTTATCATAAAGAATAAAAAAGGGATGGGGGGAAGAGGGGAAGAGTTCTAAAAACCAACCAATACAACAAGAAAATCTGACCTTTTTGTAGTGTCCTACACCCATGACAGATATGAAAAATTCACAGACAGTTGGATAGACTTGTATGAACTAAGACAGAGAGAGGTGACTAGCACCTCAGAGAATAACTAATACAATGACCACAATAATGGAAATAATAGGGAAAAACTTCAGAACTTGCATCAATCTAACTTGAGAGAACTAATAGTAAAATATACCTCAAGGGGCAGCTAGGTGGCACAGTGGATAGAGCACCAGCCCTGAAGTCAGGAGGACCTGAGTTCAAATCTAATCTCAGACACTTAACACTTCCCAGCTGTGTGACCCGGGGCAAGTCACTTAACTCCAATTGGCTCAGCAAAAAACAAAACAAAAATAAAAAAACAACACAAAAAAACCCATACCTCAGTCAGTTAATAACCATTTGTTAAGAACTACTATTTGTAGATAATGATGAATGTTGGAGGGGATGTGGGAAGACTGGGACACTGATACATTGTTGGTGGAACTGTGAATGGATTCAACCATTCTGGAGAGCAATTTGGAACTACGCTCAAAAAGTTATCAAACTGTGCATACCCTTTGACCCAGCAGTGTTTCTACTGGGCCTATATCCCAAAGAGATTTTTAAGGAGGGAAAGGGACCCACATGTGCAAAAATGTTTGTGGCAGCCCTTTTTGTAGTGGCTAGGAACTGAAAACTGAATGGATGCCCATCAATTGGAGAATAGCTGAATAAATTATGGTATATGAATGTTATGGAATATTATTGTTCTGTAAGAAACGACCAGCAGGAGGATTTCAGAGAGGCCTGGAGGGACTTGCATGAACTGATGCTGAGTGAAATCAGCAGAACCAGGAGAACATTATACACAGCAACAAGACTATATGATGATCAATTCTGATGGACACGGTTCTCTTCAACAATGAGGTGATTCAAACCAGTTCCTATTGTTCAACAATGAAGAAAGCCAGATACACCCAGAGAAAGGTCTTGGGAACTGAGTGTGGACCACAACATTTTAATGCTTTCTGTGAATATTTGCTTACATTTTGTTTTCCTTCTTAGGTTTTTTTTTTCTCTTTCTAGATCTGATTTTTCTTGTGCAGTAAGATAACTGTATAGATATGCATACATATATTGGATTTGTCATATAATTTAATATATTTACAGACTACCTGTCATCTAGGGATGGGGGTGAGGGGAAGGAGGGGAAAATTTTGGAACAAAAAAATTTTTTTTTTGCAAAAGTCAATGTAGAAAAATCACTCATATGTTCTATAAAAAAAAGCTTTAATTATTTTTAAAAAAACTACTATTTGTTAGCTCTTGAGATACAAAGAGAGAACTGATAGTAAAACATACTTCAATCAGTCAATAATCATAACTCTTGATATACAAACAAATAAAAGATAGTCCCAAACAGAAAAGGTTTGGAAGGGAAGGTAGAATACTTGGCTTGAGAGCACAATGAAGTCCTTTAGCTAGGTGGGAAATGATGAAGTTTCTGCCCTGAGCTCCCTTCATCAATAGAACATCTGGGAGGAGCTATCTGATGTTTACCCTCTAGCCTTTTGGAACAGAAGGAATGAGGAGCCCAAAGGGCAGGAAGTACTGAAGAGATAGGAGTTTCAGACTTATTGCATCATCTCTTTATCACCAGCTGATATAGCTAACAATTTATGGCACTTTTACTATGGGCCAGTCAGTATGTTTTACAAATTTTTTCTTTCAGGAAAATGAGTTTAGTGAAATCCAGGTAAGCAGTGAAGTGAAAATGAAGTCAGTCGGCTAATAATAAGTATGTTTTTAAGTGCTTACTATGCATCAGGTACTGTGCTATGCTTGTAGAATACAAAAAAAAAAAAAAAAAAGAAAGAGTCCCTTCTCTCAAGGAGCTCACAATGCAATGGAGACCACATGCAAACAGCTACTTACAAGCAAGATACACAGAGGATAAATTGGAGAGAATCAGATGGGGGGAAGGAGAGACTAGGAAAGGATTCTAGTATAAAGTGGGATTTAGGCTAGTTAGCATGCCAGAGTCTCTGCTCCTTATCAGACAATTACTCCACCAGTTAAGAACAGCCGTGACCCACCTCTCATGGAATAAAGACTTATCAGTGTGTTAAATCTTTCAGGAAAGGTATGGAATGAGATAAACATTTCCAGCCAACAGCCAATAAGTTTATTTGTCCCTCTCCCCAATTCCTTTCTTCTTCTTTATGGAACTTTTTTTACTATCTTTCCCCAAAAGAAAATAAGCTCTTTGAGGGCAGGAATATCTTTCTTTTTGTTTGGATTGCTTCAGCATAGTGTCAGACACATGGTAAACTCAATAAATGTTTGATGCTGTCCTGCTAAGCAAAGCACTGGGGGGCATGTTTGGGGGTAAAGTGGTAATATATAGGGGATCATTTGGATGAAAAACCATCAATCAAGAACATCAACTGATAAATATTTCTTGTATTTCTCAGTTTCATAGAATATTACAACTGGAAGGGACCTTAAATATAATATATTCCAGCCCTTTATTTTGTGGAGAAGGAAGCCAAAGAGAAATAACTTGTGTAGGGTCATCCATTGAGAAAGGAGCAGAATCCAAACTAAAATTCAAGTCTTCTGATTCCAAATTCAGCGCTCCTCCATTTACATCCCAGACATTTCTGAATGTTGCCATGGAGAAGTAGCCTTAGAGGGACTGAAGGGAGTGAAATGGGGACACGATGCTGAAAGAGAGAAGGGAGGGTAACAAAAATGAACGTTGCTTATTATGTTACTTTTCCTAGGACTGTCTAGACCTGGTGGTAGGTGCTAGCAGCTTTAGAGGCAATAGCACCAAGAGTGTACTCTCTCCATTCTGGGAGCCAAGGCCAAGGTTTGAGGTCACCATGTCCTTGGCATGGTTATGGTGTTCTTAGGATGGTCCAGTCTAATAAATTCTGTGTTCTGACTCATTAAAGGGCTATTGAGGGACTGAGGTAAGACCTTGCAGCATCATTTCCCTCCTTGCCAATAAAGGTTTCACGTTAGAAGGCTAGAGAAATATGATTGACCCTTGGCTGCAGAGACGAAGTTTAACTTTATAAAACTGTGACTTTGTTCCTACAATAGACCTTTCAAGAGTATGTTGGCTTTTTTCCTTCAAAAACAAAATCACTAGAATCATTAAAACCAAGATGTGTGTATTTTTGTGTGTTGATTTTTGACCAATTAATTCCCAGTTCTAAAAGGAGGTGTCCACTAAGTGTAATCTCCACCCCTTCCTCCACACCCCACTCTCCCTAGCCTGGCAAAGATTTCTCCACAAAACTTGCAAGATTCTTTTGATCCACTGAAAGGTAGTCACTCTAGTAAAGGGATCAGGGAGCCTAGTTACACTTTTACAATTAGTTTAATCTGGTGATTACATACAACCTGGCCTTCCTATCCCAGACCATCTTCTATACCCTAGCAGTGATGAAGTGGTAAGAAGGATTCTTCAACAATTATTATTATGTTTAAAAAACAGTTTTTATATAGCTCTTTAATTCCATTTTTAATACTAGCTTTTTGTTTTTCAAAATACATGCAAAGATAGCTTTCAACATTCCCCCTTGCAAAACCTTGTGCTCCAAATTTTTCTCCCTCCCTCCCCACCTTCCTTCTCCCCTAGACAGCAAATAATTGAATATATGTTAAACACATGCAATTCTTCTAAACATATTTCCATATTTATCATGTTGCACAAGAAAATCATATCAGAAGATGGAAAAATGAGAAAGAAAAAGACAAGGAAGCAAACAACAACAAAAAGTGAAAATACCATGTTGTTATTTAACATGTATTAGATTACCTGCCATCTAGGGGAGGGAGTGGGGGGAAGGAGGGGAAAATTTGGAAGACAAGGTTTTACAAGGATCAATGTTGAAAAATTACCTATGTGTATGCTTTGTAAATAAAAAACTTTAATAAAAAAATACAAAATTAAAAAAAGATTTACATAAGAAAAAGCATATTGATGTTTTAAAGAAAAGAAAAGAAAAGAAAATATTATGTTGTGATTCACATTCAGTTTCCACAGTTCTCTCTCTGAATGCACATGACTCTCTCCATCGAAAGAACATTGGAGATGGCTGAAATCACCTCATTATTCAACAATTATCATTTGATCCTCTTACTCTACTTTAGAGTCATTGCCTAGATGAGTTTCCTGACATAAACACTTTTTCATTACTCTCACAAGTTATGAAAAAGAAGTTCATAATTCTCTACATTTTTTTATTTCCTAGCTCTGAGCTTATAGCCCAATTATCTATTGATTATTTATCAATCTTCCCATCATCTATCTGGTATATTTCTTATAATATCTTACCTAAGCTCCTTATTATACATTATCTTCATTCATATTTATTTCTATAAATGTCTAGTTCTCCTCTGACCCCCTTTATTGTAAAATTTATCTCTCTTCTCCAAGGATGAATAGCTTACTCCCCATTGCTTCTTACAAGATGCATTCCCAATAAATTCATTCAGACTAACCAAACCCCTAAGTTAAAATTGTTCATTAAGGCAAATTAAATTTTTAAAACAAGAAAGAAAAACAGACTTCTCTCATTCTTAGAGGATACTGCTCCAGGGTTCTAAGAGAAAAGTTAAAGGGAGAAATGAACTACGCAATACCTGCTTAGGGCCTCTGATAACAAAGCTTCCATTCTGATAATCAACAGTTTCCAGTAATGACTCCTAGTAGTGAGTGCCTCTGCTCACATTTCCACTCACCTTTCCAGGTATCTGAAACACAGGAAGACCAGGGACCCTTGTCCAGGGACTCACAAAAGCTTTCCCAGGGCTGCTTCCTTGAGGCCTTAGCTCTGAGTCCTCCATCTCCCAAGCAAGAGGCAAGAGGCTCGATAACAGGGCTATCTAATGCCCTCAAGCTTAAGTTTCCCTTTTCAAAAACTCTCACAAAAGGGCTGGGTCACTCCAACTTATTGATGATCATCCAGTTCCCTTCCCCAAATCTTCATTTCTTCAGGCTAGGCTATAACCAGGGAAAATTATTTATTCAATCATCATTAAACAGCTCTGGGTTTCAGGGCCTCCCAGTTTTAAACATTCTCAAATTTTTCCTTTTAGTCCATGTCAATGAATAAGGAAAAGTACCAAAGCAATCTAAGTCCAAAGAAAATTCATTGATTGCAGGCTACTCAACTTTTTCTGGACCTTTCATATAGAAATGAGCTACTCAAAGTCTGAAATCAACTCAAATCTGAGAAGGCACTTTTTTTTTAGTTCCATACATCCCAAATTGACTTAATGAGGCATTAATATGTTAACAAGATGTTAAATTCTTGATGTTTTCCTTAAAATGCCCCTCTCCCTCTCTTGAGTGGATTAAAGCCCATTAGACCACCAAAAATTGGACATGCCCTTACATCTGTCAAAATTAATCAATATTGTGGTTGTTAGTCTTCAGTTTTTCCAAAGAGGGCCAGTGATATTCATGTGGTGATGTCTTAACTTCTGCTGAATTGGATTTTAATGAGGCAGATATATCAAAGTCCAGCAGTAAAACCGGAGTCCGGAGGACTGCAATGGCCCAAGATGTAGTAGATGACCTTGGTGTCTTCAATACTTACTAGGTGACTAAGGACACTTATTTTCCTATTTGTTACTTTTTTGCAAATGCACCAAAATGGATTGTTTAGGTGGACTTTTTTTTTCATAAGTGTGAATTTGCCAGATTCTACTATCCCAAATAATTAACAGGTAAAATAAGAAACCATGGCAAAACAAACAACCAAACAAAATTCTATCCCAGGGCTATATGGAATGAGACTAAAAGTGGGATTTACTTAATTTTCATCTTTCCCAACATCTTGCAAGATCTCTGTCACAAGCATTTAACTTATGCATATTGCAATTTGGTCTCAATGGGCTAGCTATATACTAGAAATGGATGAAAAATCGGAACATCAGAGCTGATCTTACACATAAGAAACAAAGACCCTGGTCCCAACTTTGCATTTTCATTAGTTGTTTCCTATGCTTGGAATTCTCTTTCCTCATTTCAAGTCTTCTGGCTTCCCCAGCTTTCATGATTTTTTTTCAATCAATTTTTCAACATTTTATATAGCACTTATAGTATAGTGCAAGGCACTATACTAAGCATTTTTACAATTGGTATCTCACTTAATCTTCACAACAACTCTGGGAGAGAGGTGCTATTCTTATCTCCACTATTTCAAACTCAAGTCTTCCTGTCTCCTGGCCTGGTACTCTATTCACTGTGCCACTTAGCTACCTCTAACAAATTTCTACTTGTAAAGATATATTAGATAAACTAAAATGACAGAGAAAAAGCAGGTGAGGAGAAATTTCTTTCTTCTTAGAAATGTTTAAACTTTTATTTTATTAGATATGTTATAAAGAGAATTTTATGAGCAACAAGTCTGGAGAAAGATTATTAAGAGGGACTCCATAATATTCCCCAAAAGACAAATCATGAAAGAATTTGAAAAAGCAGTTTACAAAGGAAAAAATCCAAACTATCAACAATGATATTTTTTAAATGCTTCAAATCACTAATAATTAGAAAAAAAACACAAATTAATACAACTCTGCTATCCTAACTCATACTATTCATTAGATTGGCAAAGCTGACAAAAAAGAAAAATGTTGTAGAGTGTAATAGAATATTATCATATAAAAATTATGAAATGGTTTCAGAGAAAACTGTGTCTCTACAAACTAATTCAGAGTAAACAAAAACAGAACAATTTACACAGTAACTTTTAAAAGATAAACAATTTTGAAAAGTTTAAGAAATGCAATAATTAACCACAACTACAGAGAAACAAAGATGAATCATGCATCCACTAACTGACAAAGAAATGATTAAGTCAAGAAACTGGAATTTCCTTTGCTTGATTGAACATATGTTACCTGGAGTTCAAGTATGGCACATTTTATTGTATAAAACTCCCAAATAAAAGAGAATAATTATCCTATGTTTTGTGCATGTATAAGGGGCAAAATTTGGGGAGAAGAGATCTTTCTTTTTAATTTCAAGAAATGACATGTACGGCAGGCTTTTTTTCAAGGAGAGAAAGACTTTGAGGGAAAGCAAACATGTCCTAGAAACTTAGGGAAATTGGTTGGAGCTTGAGTAAGAAGAGAGTCTCTGTTTCTCTGTCTCTCTGTCTTTTTAGCTCTACCTTGATGAGATACCTGTGGAACTCTCATTCACTCTGTATATTGCCTAATATGTTCTAATATGTATGACCTCATTAATTCTGCTTGCTATCTGCTTAGATAAATGGGGTTGTTCTCTACTTACTATTTGCACTATTTGTGATGGTCTTTGCATAACTAAATAACCTGCTTTTGAATTGAATAAAGCTTTAGCTATAGCTTGGGATACTCCTTCCTTATTAAGAGATAACGATCATAAAAGTAGCTTGAACCTATAAGTCATTTCCCCTAGATCAGCAATATTCAAAAAATAGTTTTAATCCACCCTCCCCTCTCTGAGGAAAGCAGAGCAGGCCTGATTCCTAGCCCCATTCTCCAGCAAGAATCAAAATCTCCATGGAGAAGGGTGGGGAAGATTCCAGCGATATTTATTCATGCTTCTCTGTGAGCCCCATTTAGACAAACTCCTGTGGACATACATATAATCTACAGGAGTGACATATATTTCCTATATATATATATATATATATATATATGTATATATATATATAGAGAGAGAGAGAGAGATTTATGAGGTTTTAATTTTTCTTTTATTGAAATTTAATTTTTTTAAAGCAAAAAAAAATTTAAAGGAAACTTTTTCAGTCATTTTCAGAGAGAAACTAGAGAAGATAGAAAAATAGAATGTATATCTTGATTAATATTATTATTTTTACTTTTATCTTGAAAAGAGCTTAAAAATAATTACTAAGAAGGGATATTATTTGTCTATGTATATTGCTACTTCCAGTGTTAATAAACATTTATAACTTTAATTTTAAATTAATCCTTTGAAATTAAGAATTTTTATGTAGAGAAATATGATTAACTGCTTGTGGAAAAAGAGGTTTCTCCAGCTTATGAAATATTATCCAATAAACTGGTATGGGGTCTATGAGCTAATTAATTAGTTGATAAAAAAAGGTTTGTAATTAAAAAATTTAATAGACATTATCTAAGCACATTCCAATGGTACCTTCAAATTCAGAATAATAAGAATAAATAGGGTTCTTAGAGTTAAGATGGTGAGAAGAGATAATGACCATAAAAGTAGCTTGAATCTATAAATCATTTCCCCTAGACTAGCAATATTCAAAAAATAGTTTTAATCCATCCTCCTCTCTCTGAGAAAAGCAGAGCAAGCTAGATTCATAGCCCCAAAACTCTCTCCACAAAACTTCTCCCAACAGATTTCAAAAATGTACCAGATAAAATCCTTATGGGAAAATCCCAGAAAAAGACAATGAGTGATTTGTTCAACCTGACTCTGCAAAAGTAGAAAGAGGCATGTGACCCCAGGAGCAAAGGGGAGTCTAAATTCCATCATCTAGTCAATCCTGCAGAGGAATAACAAAGGAAGGAATCACGGACCAAAGGAGAGCCTAGAGCTTCCTCATTGAACCAGCATAGATTTCCAAGTGGCCAATAGGGACTGAATTCATCAGTATTTACAACTGTTAAAACCCAAACCCAAGTCGGGAACTTGCAGAAGTCAGACAAGAAGGGCAGGAATCAGATTTTTTCCCTTCATCAGACACTATGGGAATACTGAAAGCTTTCATGTTCCCCAGACTATTTTGAGATTCTGGAGTAATACAATACTCAAAACCTCCCAAAAGCATTAAAAGCAGCCTAAACCTTCCCTCCACAAATACACAGAGGCCAGGCCTAGTGTAACAGTTATAATACCAAACCCAAAGTCAGGAAGTAATCTTGAAAAATGAACTAATAAAAAATTAATAATCCCACCATAAAGAACTATTACACTGTCAGGGAAGCTAAAGATACAAACACAGAAGAAGAGAATGATTGCAAAATATCTACAAGCAAAGTTTGAGAGAAAAACATAGCTTGGGCACCAATTCTTCTAGTATTACTAGAAGAAATAAAGCAATATTTTTTTAAGTTAAGATATATTTTTATAAATAAAAAGGAAGAAACTTGAGGGGAAAATTAGAAAAGAATTGAGAGCTATGGAAGAAAGAATTGGAAAGGGAATTAACCACTTGGAATAAGAGTTACAAAACTTTGCCCAAACAACAATCCCCAACAAATTAGAATGAATTGAAAAGAAACCAGTAACTTCATGAAACAAAAAGAAATATTCAAACAAAGGCTGAAGATGTGGAAGAAAATGAAAGGTATCTCATAGCAAAAAATGGCTGACCTAGAAGATGGATCAAAGAGAAAAAAAATTAAGAATCACTGGATTCTAAACATCATCATCAAAAATGAGTCTAGACATCCTGTTTCAAGAACTCTTGGGTGGGGAGGGGAGAGAAGACCAGATCTCTTGGAATCAGAGAACAAAGTAGAAATAGTAAAAATCACCCAGTCTCTCCTGAAATACCAAAATAAAAGCTTCTAGGAACATTGTAGATAAAATCTAGAGTTCACCAGGTAGAAAAAATATTACAGGAAAAAAAAAAAAACCTTACTCAGGTACTAAGGAGCTACAATCAAGATCATTCATGATTTAAGCAGCCACCTTGTATAAAGGAGCAGAGAATTTGAAATCTGTCCAAAGGACAAAAGATACAGGTTTATAGCCAAGAATAACTTGGCCAGCAAAATTGAGTATAAGGGTGGAGGGAGCAGGGGGATGGATGAGTCTCCCACTCATTCCTGATGAGAAGACCATAGATGAGTTGGCACTTTGAAATTTAAACAAAGCATTAAGAGAAAAAAAAAAACAAAAAAAGTCAACATAAATGAACAAAGATGAAGAACTAAACAAGGAGAAACTGCCTACATTCAAATATGGGGAGAAGATACATGGGTTTCCTCTGAACCCTATTATCATCAGGCATCAAAAAGGGAGTCTAATTAGAGAAGGCTTGGGAGAATTCTATTATATCTGGATAATCTTAAGAGAATAATAAAAAGGAAAAGGAAGAGGAATACATTGGGAGTGAGAAAGGGAAAGGAAAATAAGGGAAAATTATTTCATATAAGAAGAAATCTATACAAATGAAGAGGAGAGGGTTAGTGGGAGCTGCTGACAATTAAATCTTATTCTGAACTGGTCAAAAGATAGAAGAAAACACATGAACACACAGAGAAGTATATTTCACTCAAAAAAACATTTGAGTCAGGTAGGTAGTTCAGGGGATAGAGAGTTTGTTGGGTCTGCGTAGAATGGATATTGTGGATCTGCTAAAGTATATGAAGCCTTGGGCCTCAGTCTCAAGGCTCGAGTTTCAATTTCCTAGAAATCATCTAATTTTAGAATAATGAAATTTTTGCTTACATTACCTCATTTTTAGTCAACTCATAATCACTCCATTTACAATATAGGGGAAAGTAACTGCAAGAGCCAATCAAGACAAAAGCTTTGCATAAGGGGGTTTTGGGGGAGGGGTTGGGCAGTACTTGTCTATTTAACCTGTGTTTCTCAGCTCCTAGGGGCACTCCTCATTCTTGCCTGTCCAGGAGGGGGGACTACCTGCTTCTCTTGAGATCCTAATAAACCTTTTATCTTCACTTTGAGAAATCTCCAAGAAGTCAATTTGGTTAGGGTCTCTGTACCCCACACAGGTCCAGAGTCTGAAAAGATGAGTTCAAATTTGTCTTCAGAAACATACTAATTATGTGACCCTGCACCTCAGTTTCCTCAATTGTGTTTTTTTTTTCCTTTTTCAAAAAAAGCTAATAAACACAGGTGACATCTTGACTGGGTGTGAATTGGATTAAAATGAGGGAAAGTTGTACAAAGTCATCAGTCTCTCCCTTCCTGAGTCATCGAAATCCAGGGGAAAGACTGGGATGGTCCAAGATGTGGTGGATGGCATTGATTTAATGTCTGACCAAGCTCTAAGTACCCCATACTTCTGCTTCATGGCCATTGGAACAAGTAATACTTATCTGTCCATTCGGCCAGGAAAAGTCTCACGTGTTTGAGGTAGACATCCCCCTAATCACTGATGTGTTTGAGGTCAGTCAGTTCACCTCAATCTGGTTTAGCCCATTTGCCAAGATGGTTTACAGGGCTATGTTCATTATATATGGGAGAGTTTCGTTAATCCATAGATGAGAGCTGGGTGAGTAGAGTGGATTCCAAACGAGAATGAGCATCCCTGAAAAATGAGTAGCACATCTTCACACTAGAGGTGTTAGTTCTCCTAAACACCTCAAAAACCCCAATGAGTATCTACTTCTCAGTGTTGTTTTGAAAATCAAATGAGATAATATTTGTAAAATGTAAGGCATATTATAGGTGCTATATTCCCTTTCCCCTTCACAAGGAGATAGGGCTGGGGGTAGAGGAATTAAAAGGAGAGTAGATTAAGGGGTGGATTAATACTAAAAAAAATAAAATAAACTCTAAGAATGTATACAAATATTTAAAGTTCTTTTTGTGTTGTCAAGAATAAGAATATGAGGATGGTACCCATCAAGTGGGAAATAAATCAACAATTTGTGCTGTATAAATGTGATGGAATAAGATGTTCCTATTTTTAAAATGATAAACAGCTGGTTTCTGAGAAACCTGGAAAGACATATGATCTATATGTAAATATATATTTAATGTAAATGTATGATGTAAAATGAACAGAACCAGAGCAACTTATACAATGATAACAATATGGAAAAGGCAAACCACTATGAAAGAAATATGAACTCCAATCAGTTTAATGAACAACCACAATTCTAGAGTATTAGACATGCTACATATCTCCTGATAGGGAGAACTCAGAATACAGAATAAATAACACAATTTTTTTTTAGACATGACCAATGTGGAAAATTATTTTGATTAACTATATATATTTATAATAGGCTTTTGAGGGGGTTTTGCTCTCATTTAGGAGTGGAGAAATTGAAGTGGTAAGATAAAAAAACAAATTTTTGTGATTAAAACAAAAGAAATATTTTAATGAATATGATAATGAGTCAGTTAGCAAGTTAAGGGACAATCAACAAGGAAGAGTAAACAACCCAAGATTCCACATTAGCCTGTTATTTGTGAGATTTAGCCTCATCATTCTTGCTAGGAAAGGGAGTGAACATTGTCTACTATAAAGTCCTTAATAAATGATCCAGACACTGAGTTAAGTATATTACAAAAATTATATCATTTTATCCTCACAACAATCCTAAAATGTCAGTAAGATTATTAATAGCTAAAATTTCTATTGTTCTAATTCAGACATTTCACTCTTGTCCGACTCTTCATGACTCTATTTGGGGTTTTCTCAGCAAAGATACTAGAGTGATTTGCCCTTTTGTTTTCCAGCTCTTTTTATAAATGAGGAAACTGAGGCAAACTGGATTAAGTGATTTCCCCAGGGTCACACGATGTCTGAAGTCAGACTTGAACTCAAGAAGATCAACTTTACTGACTCCAAACTGGGCATTCTATCCACTATGCTATGTAACTGTCCAATTTACATAGCACTTCATATTTGCCAGACACTGTACTAAAGTGCTTTGCAATTATTATCTTTATCTAACACACTACTTAGCTATTAGCATAGCCAAAAGGGTAGTAGATTTGAAACCAAAAAAAAAACATAAAATCTAACCTCAGTTATGTTATGTTTTAGCTGTAAACTGAGGGGATGGTCCTAAATTGTTAAATTCAAATAAACAAAAAACACATTAACTTAGAAAACCACAAATAAATATTGTTTTAGTTGTATTATGTTTTTGTTTATTTTGTTTAACAGTCCCCAATTATACTGTAATCTAGTTAGGCTATATCTAGGAGTTTTGGTCCTAGGCCAAAGCTGATACCTCTGGTCTAGATGATCTCAATGGTTCTTTCCAGTTCGAAAGCTATAATCTTAGGACTTCTCCTAAAGGTAAGGCTGACATACTTTCTACTACATAGAAAGGGCAATGGTGGTGCAATGGTTAAACCACTTGGAATCAAGAAAATCTGAGTTCAAATCTAGTCTTAAATATTTGTGTGTGATTGGGGCAAATTGCTTAACCTTTATTTGCCTCAGTTTCTTCCCTTTAAAATGGAGATAACAACATTTATTTCTCAGAATTGTTGTAATGATCAAATAAGATAATTGAAAAGTGCTTATTACAATGTCTGGCAAATAGCAAGTACCACATAAATGTTGGTGATTGCTATTATTATTCCACTGAATCCAAATGGATCTGTGGACATTTTACCAAGTAACAGCTTAAATTTGTCAAGTTGTTGTAGCAGCTTAAACAAAGAAAACAAAACAAAATCAATTATTGAATTGATTAGGCCCAAAAAAGGAATAAATCTTGAAGATAAATTATACTTTAGGTAAATATATCTTGTTTCTTGTTTGTTTCCCAGGTGTCAGTCATTTAGAGCTTTTGTTTATACAATGAAATTTTCATCAATAAATGTTACAAACATCCTGAATTGTATTTAACCAATTCTAAGCCCTTAAAATGGAATTTAGCTTGCATCTATTTGATCTAGGATTAGAACTGACATTATTTGAAGAAGAAAATGGCAGACCATTTGAGCATCTTTGGCAAGAAAAATCTCAGACAATAAGGTCCATGGGATCACAAAGAGTAAGACATGACAGAATGATTGAACAACAACTGATGATATTTCCTCTAGTGGAGATTGTTACACTCCAAAAACTGTCCTTGTTAAGCCAGAGTTGAAGCCATGTGGAAAGAGTGTACAATGAAGATTTGGATGAAATGATCACTAAGGTCTTCTAAATCTGTAAACTCTGAAGTTATAAATCTTTACAGAATGAGGGCTCAAGCTGTGTAATGTATGTACCATCAAATAGAGTTTATATATTGGTTGATTTTGCTGACTTGCTTTTTTTAGGGTAATTTCTTGTTATAAATGAAGATTCAGATAAAGGTACATGGAGGGGATATGTGTAAATGACATTAAAACAGAAGGCATCTATCTATATGAAATAAAAATTAAATAATAAAGAATATTGAACTTGAAATGAGAAAACTTTGGGTTTGAATTCTGGCTCTAGAACTTAATAGCTAAGCAGCCACTGCCCATATACTCAAGAGAAAAAATGAAGACCTTTTCTGATCTCTGACACAGACTCTGAATTTAAGCTCTGGGTTTCTCTTCAGCAGAACTGGTGTGAAATACTTGCAATATCCACTTCATTGGGGTTGTTGAAGGAAAGGTGTTCTGCAAGCTTACAATTTCCTCATCTATAAATTGACAGGGTTGGAAGGTCCTTTTCAGCTCTATACCAATGATACAAGGAGACATCTATAGTGGATACAGTGTTGGGTTTGTCATCAAGTAATCTGGGTATGAATCCTCACTGTCATTACCTGTATCCCCTTGCACCACTCAGATAATGGCTTTGTGTCTCATTTTTTTAACCTGTTAATTGATAAAGGTTCCTTCCAGGCCTAAATCAGTGTGCCCATGCTCTCCTAAAATCCTCTTGTGTTTTCTGAATAAAATGAAATTTCTTTCACAAAGTTATAGAAGCTCATGCAGTCATTCAGTCATGTCTGACTCTTTGTGATCCCATGGACCATATTGTTCATGACAAAGATGCCAGAGTGGTATAGGTATCAAAATATTGGGGGAAAAAAATCCAACCAAGTTCACAGAAGGCAGGTTAAGAACCCTTCTACTTTTGAATGAGATGCTTTCCAATTGTGCTGTAGAAGACTTTTGAGAGTCCCTTGGACAGCAAGGAGATCCAAACAGTCAATACTTAAAGAAACTAACTTTTACTATTCATTGAAAGTTCAAATATGGAAGCTGAAATGTAAATACTTTGGAACATAATGAGAATATATGGCTCATTGGAAAAGACCATGATGTTGGGAAAGATTGAAGGCAAAAGGAGAAAGGATGGCAGAAGATAAAATGGATAGTGTCATGGAAGCAACAAGCATGGCTGTGATTTCAGCTCTTTAGTAGGAAAGAGTTCAGAGAAAACCACAGGTAGGAAGGGACTCAAAACTAATCATGGAATCTGATCTAGGCTTTTCTGAGGGTTTCTTAGTTACTCTGATATAATATATTCCAGCATTGTTGGAGTAATAGAGCTCAATAGTGGAAGAGCAATAGTTCAAATCAGCCTAATTCTCTTACTAGCTACTTGACCCTGGCCAAGTCACTTCATCCTGTTTGCCTCAGTTTCCTCATCTGTAAAATGAGTTGAAGAAGGAAATGGCAAACCCACTCCAGTATCTTTGCCAGAAAAACTTTAAATGGGATCAAATAGAATAAGACATGACTGAACAACAAAGGGAAAAACTTCAGCTAGTCCTAGGTCATGAACTTTTTTGGTTGTTTGTTCATGTCTGCTTTCTTCCTTCCTGGAACTATTTCTTTGCAGAGGGGGTGGAGAAAAGTCAGGGCTGAACACATAAAACACCTGTGAATAGTTTTGTTTCTTTCATCCAAGTTGTTCAACAGAAGGTGCTGGAGTCACCTCAGGGAAGTTTGAAATTGGGCAATTATTCAATTAAGCTGATTCATTTAATTGTTCCATTGATCCTGTTAATCATTCAGTTTATTTGACAGCTGACCCAGATGCTTTTGTGGCATAAAATTTCCAAGAAGACTATGTAGACTGCTCAAATTAGCCAGATAATGGCTAATAATATTATTATAAAATATTTAAAATGTTTTTTAAGCCCTAAATGTGAGTTACTTGAAATGCTATTTTTCCTGCCCTTTTTATTATAGCCAGGGCTTAGACCTCCAGGGATGGGAATGGGGGAAGGGGAAGGATTATACTTGCCCTTCCCTCCTCTCCCTACATATCCAAGCCCAGAATCTCTTCCCTTCCCCTTCCACAGCTAAGCTCTTCCTTAAGCTAAAGGACTTTGCTTGAGCATCTCATTAACACTGAGCCCAGGCGATGAGACATCTGTGCACTCTTAATATTTAACTTCCCCTAAAATAAAAATACCAGAGGCGATAGAGACATAGGGGCCCCCCACATTTCTGAGGAAGCGAAGCTCTGAGTCATCATGTCACCTTGAATGCAGATAGTGCTCATTGGATCCTACAGTCTGCAATCTGAGTTCTTTCCCCTTCTGAAAACCTGTGCAGATTTCCCAAAATAGCAATTTTTGTCTCTGGATCTTGTGACACATCTGCCCATCCTACCTTGCTGAAGCAATAGGTTCATTCTGTAGAGATAGGCTCCCTTTGACACTCACTAGCTTTGTTCTAAGAAAGAAAAACACATAATTAGCTGAGGGTTATTACTGGGGCACATGCTATCACTAGCATTAGACCTCCCCAGAGGACAATGAGACATTTGCCGAGTGGCCTAAGGTGGGGTAAACCACTTGTTTACACTTGAAGGAGGAATAATCTAGTTCCCTCGAAATGTTTCTTATAGACCTGATGTCCTATGATTGATTGCTCCTGACTCACTCAGGTTGTAGAGGTAGCCTAGCTCTGACAATCTGGACACTTATTGTATTGTTTGAGTTTCATGATGAGCCATTCTCCTTTGCATCTAAATTCTTTGCTTGTAGTGAATTTGGCTTTAATGAGTACTTCAATAATTTGATAATTTGGTTTTAATAAGTTCAGACTACCTGGGCTGAATCCCGTCAAAAGAGTAATTCATAAGCCCTACCAATGCTATTTTCTTTAATCATCAGCCAAAGGCCACATTAGTTCAAAGCAAAGGCATTTAATAAAATTAATAGGAGATAGCATGGTTCAGCAGAATGTGTCTTAGAGCTGGAGTTATAGAGTCTGGATTAAAATTCCAGCTCTGTCCCTTACTACCTCTATGACTTTGTATAAACTCTGAGCATATTCTCACATATAATTGATGGGCATCCATTCAGTTTCCAGTTTCTAGCCACTACAAAAAGGGCTGCCACAAACATTCTTGCACAGGTGGGTCCCTTTCCCTCCTCTAAGATCTCTTTGGGATATAGGCCCAGTAGAAACACTGCTGAGTCAAAGGGTATGCACAGTTTGATAGCTTTCTGAGCATAGTTCCAAATAGCTGTAAAGAATGGTTGGATCTGTTCACAGTTCCACCAATAATGTATCAGTGTCCCAGTTTTCCCACATCCCCTCCAACATTCATCGTTATCTTTTCCTGTCATTTTAGCCAATCTGACAGGTGTGTAGTGGTACCTCAGAGTTATCTTAATTTGCATTTCTCTGATCAATAGTGATGCATATATGTAATGCATATATATATATATGTCATATGACATATATGTGAGTAGTTGGAGGACTTCCAATAAGGAATATGAAGGGAGATGCACACTGGAGGGGTTCTCATATAAAGAAGGGACTTCCCAGTTCCCAGGTCCCCTCACTCAGGCCAAGGGTATTTTTTGTTGTTGTATAGTTAAATCTGACTCTTTATAACTCCATTTGGAGTTTTCTTGGCAAAGATACTGGGGAGACTTACCATTTCCTTTTTCAGCTCATTTTACAGATGAGGAAACTGAGGTAAACAGCATTCATTAAACCTCCCTAATTTTTTCTGATGAATGACTAGATTCTCTCTAGTTTTTCTGGCTGAATCATCACCATCCATCTACTCTCAGGACTCGTCCCCTCTCTGCCCACTACAACCTTGAATTCCTAGCTCTGACAGGTCAGCCTTTTATTACTGGGGCTCAGGCTCTAAGACATGGCTTCTCACCATGTTCCTTTATAGGTTCCCCCAAAAACCTTCCTTCTAATCCCTCTGTGTACTGCCTTTTGCCAGTAGGCTGTGAGCTCATTATCAGAGACTGTCTTCTCTTAGTTGCTTGTATTTCTTGAGCCCTACACAAATTATTAAAATCAATTGCCCCTGATACCACCTTAATCCTACCTAAGTGGGTTCATGGGGAACTGGTACTTGGTGGGAAAGGATTCAAGTCTTGGATACAGAGCTTGGGGCTCTACTTTCCCATTAAGAAACAGTGATGAGCAGTTTAGTTGAACCTAAAAATTATAGCTAGATGGCATAGTGGATGGATTCATCCCCGAAGTCAGGAAGACTTATCTCCCTGAGTTCAAAGCTCAGACCCTTACTAGCTGCTTAACCCTGGCCAATTCCCTTAACCCTGTTTGCCTCATCTGTAAAATGAGCTAAAGAAGAAAATGGAAAATAGCTCCAATGTCTTTGCCAAGAAAATCCCAAGTAGGGTCAAGTAGAAGCAGACACTTTTTGAAAAATGAATTAACAACAAAAAAATTAAATCCTATAGACTATTTGAAAGAGGGGAAGGATACAATTCTAGCCCAGTACTCTTCTCTATGAGGGGAGCAGAGGAGATAACTCCTGGCCCCAACTAACATCCTCCCTTCCTAGCAGAAATTAAAGTCTCCTTTGGAGAAGGGTGGAAGGGAAGAGATCCTAAAGATATATCTATTCTGGCCTGTGAGCCTGGCATGGTGAATCTTGTTATATTTATATGATCTTTGAATTTAACTAGCCTTGAAATTCTTGAGCTCCTTTAAATGTACCAATAAAGCCATTGTTTAATTAATGGAGAATTCAACTCAATTAAACAAGCTGAAAGCAATGAGTGAAATGTAATTTTAGGAATATCAATGGACTTTTGTTAATCTCCCAATTCTTGAGTGTATACAAGCCTATTAAAGTCATTTGCCTTTGACTCTACCATTCAATCCTGCTCTGCTCAATTTCCTTGTTTGTAAAATGAGAGGCTTAGTTTAGATGGTCTCTGAGGTCTCTTTCAGCTCTAGATTTACCATCCTCTGGTCCCCTCCCACTGAGCATAATCCTGACACTACTTTGATAATCCAAATCATGATAAAGACCCAACTCATTCATTAGCCCAAATTAGATTTTGAAGGAGAATATTCTAATTTTTTTTAAATTTTAATTTTTAATTAAAGCTTTTTATTTACAAAACATATGCATGGGTAATTTTTCAACATTGACCTTGTAAAACTTTCTGTTCCAAATTTTTCCCTCCTTCCACCCACCCCCTCCCCTAGATGGCAGGTAGTCCAATACATATTAACTATGTTAAAATATATGACAAATCCAATATATGTATACATATTCATGCAGTTATCTTGCTGCACAAGAAAAATCGGATCTAGAAAGAAAAAAAAACTGAGAAGGAAAACAAAATGCAAGCAAACATCAACAGAAAGCATGAAAATATTACGTTGTGGTCCACACTCAGATCCCACAGGTCTCTGGGTATAGATGGTTTTCTTCAACCCTGAACAATTGGAACTGATTTGAAACATCTCATTATTGAAGAGAGCCCATCAGAATTGATCATCATATAGTCTTGTTGTTGCCGTGTATAATGATCTCCTGGTTCTGCTCATTTCATTCAGCATCAGTTCATGCAAGTCTCTCCAGGCCTCTCTGAAATCGTCCTGCTGGCCATTTCTCACAGAACAATAATATTCCATAACATTCATATACCATAATTTATTCAGCCGCTCTCCAATTGATGGGGATCCATTCAGTTTCCAGTTTCTAGCCACTACAAAAAGGGCTGCCACAGACATTCTTGCACATGTGAGTCCCTTTCCTTCCTTTAAGATCTCTTTGGGATATAAGCCCAATAGAAACACTGCTGGGTCAAAAGGTATGCACAGTTTGATAACTTTTTGAGCATAGCTCCAAATTGCTCTCCAGAATGGTTGGATCCGTTCACACTTCCACCAACAATGTATCAGTGTCCCAGTTCTCCCACATCCCCTCCAACAATCCTCATTATCTTTTCCTGTCATTTTAGCCAATCTGACAGGTATGTAGTGGTATCTCAGAGTTGTCTTAATTTGCATTTCTCTGATCAATAGTAATTTGGAGCATCTTTTCATATGACTAGAAATAATTTCAATTTCTTCACCTGAAAATATCAATTGGAGAGTGGCTTGAATTCTTATAAATATGAGACAATTCTCTATATATTTTAGAAATGAGGCCTTTATCAGAACCTTTAAATGTAAAAATTATTTCCCAGTTTATTGCTTTCCTTTTGATCCTATTTGCATTAGTTTTGTTTGTACAAAAACTTTTTAACTTATAATAATCAAAATTATCTATCTGGTATTCAATTATGAGTTCCAGTTCTTCTTTGGACACAAATTCTGAAGGAGAATATTCTAAAAGAAAGGTTTTCCCCTATTTCTTTCCATTTCTCCAGTCCTGACAGCTTTTGGCTTCCAGGAAGCATCTGTGAACTTTAGTAGTCTTTTGGCTGCCATTTTGATTTCAAGTGATTAACTTGTCTGGCTATTTTGGTCAATGAAGGGAATCTCCTGACCCCCTTAGAAGCTAGTGTGTGGCCAACAGTGCCAGACATGTTTGTTCCCTGTGCTGTTGCTCTCATTTCTTTCCCCGCCAAGATTCTTTTTAAGGTCACTCTTTGTGCCAGGTACCTGTGACTCTGGGTCAGTGCGAAATCAAAGTATCAGAAGCTAGCTCCCATGTTCATGAGACAAATCAGCATTTCCACTGAGTGTCTCAGAGGACGCTGTTCTCTTCTGGTGTTATTTGTTTATTTGTTTTTACTATACTCTTAATTACTCCTACTACTACTACCCACCCCCACTACAACTGCTGTTGTCCAGTCATTTCTGACTCTTCGGGACCCTGTTTGGGTTTTCTTGGCAGAGATATTGGAGTGGTTTGCAGTTTCCTTCTATAACTCATTTTTAATTAATTAGCTTGTTTATTTATTTATTTATTTCCTGAGGCAATTGAGGTTAATTGACTTGCCCAGGGTCACACAGCTAGGAAGTGTTAAGTGTCTCAGGCCCGATTTGAACTCAGGTTCTTCTGACTTCAGGGCTGGTACTGTATCCACTGCACTAACTAGCTGCCCCTAGATGTTGAGGCAAACATGGTAAAGTGACTAAGTGTCTGAAGTCAGATTTGAACTCATATGAGAAGTCTTTCTGACTCCAGGTCTAGAACTCTATCTACCTCACCACCTAGCTGCCCCACTTCTCTGCCTCCTTCTTTTTTTCCTTCTCTTCCTCTTCCTCCTCCTCTTCTTCCATCAGCTCCTTCTTTTTCTCTTCTTCCTCTTCTTCCTCTTCTTCCTTCTCTCCTCTTCTTCTGCCTGTTCCTTCTTTTTCTCTTGCTCTTTTTTCTCCTCCTCCTCCTACTACATAATGGCTTAAAGTTTGCAAAGTCCTTTATGTGTTATCTCATTTGATACATCATCATCATCATCATCACTATTTTACAGATAAGGAAATTAAGGCTAAAAGTATGCAAGTGATTTGCCCAGAGTTATATAGATAGAAAGTGTCTTGAAACAACATTTAAACCCCGGTCTTCCTGACTTCAAGTTCAGTGTTCTCTAGACTGATAATTTTTTTAATATTTCAAGTGATTTTATTAGTGTGGGTACTCTTTTTGCAGAGACCAAAAAACTGAGTCATAAAGAGAAATAGACAAAGAAAGAAAAAGAGGGAAAGACAGAAAGTCAAAGAAAATCTTCATTAGTTGCTGTGATAATTAAAAAATCCATTCATTAGTCACTATTTGGGGATGAACTTCTCTAACCTTGTCTAGATTTCTCCTCAGAATATGGTCATGTTCTCCACCCTGAATAAGGAAGGCCTGAATTCAAACTCCACCTCAAATACTGATTAGCCATATGATATAGGGAAGTCACTTTGTTTCTCTGGCCCTGAGTTTTCTCACCTATAAGTTGAGGAGTTGTGGATGCAAAGACCTTTGAGATCTCTTCCAGATCTAAATCTATGCCCTTTTGATCAAAGAATGGGTCAAAGACATGATCAAAGACAAGTCCAAATATGGCCAAATGTGTGTCCCTGGGCAAATCATTTAATATATATTTTCCTCAGTTTCCTCTTTTGTAAAAAGGGGGTCATAATAATCTTGTACCTCATAATAACCTTCAGGGTTGTTATGAGGATCAAATGAGGTAATAATCATAAAGAACTTAGCACAGTGCCTGGCATACAATAGTTACTTCATAAATATTTGTTCCTTTCCCTTTCTCTTCTCTCCCTTTGGCATCTACCTTGGTTGTTCTTAGATCCTCTGGGTCAAAGTAAAAGAATTGTATTTGGTAGAGATGTTTCAGAAAGAAAGTGTTCAGATATAGAATAGATTAGATTAGATCCCTTCCTACCCTAAAATTCTGCGATTCTTCCTAAATATAATACTCAGACTAGGTGATCAATATTTCAAATAATGGAGGATTGGCTAAAGAACACGAAAGCATCTGGACTTAAAAATCCAAATTATTCCCCAAACTTGCTTGCTCTTCTACTTTTGGACCTTCTGGGGCCATTTTAGCATTGAACTGTCTATTCTGGCTCTGAATCTGAAATCCTGAGGTTAAAGAAAAATAAAAATGGAGAAAGGGGCTCATGACAAAGAACAAGTTCTTACATGATCAGATTTCCATGGAGCTAAAACATGCTTAGAAAAACTCATTTTAAAGGTAGTGATAGCCAATTTAGTAAACATAATGAATGACATGTTAATTGTTCTATCACTAAATATATATATATATTAGAAAAAACCTAGTGCCTTGGTTTAAATTGTAAAACAAAGCTGGGGTGGAGTGCCATGAGGGTGAACAACTTGGGCAGCATTTAAGGCTTTAAGGATTTAAAGGATTTAAACAAGAGAACTTTATCCCCCAGATCCTTCTTCCCAGTTTCTTTCCTACCTCCTCCACATTTCTTCTATACCTCAGGGACATATATTTTAAATCTCTTATCACAGAATCACAAAAACTTAAAATTGAAAGTTCGCTCAAAAGCCAATCTATTCCTAGTCATACCTGCACAAGAATTCTCTCTATGACATTCAACAAGATGCCATGAAAATTTTACTTAGTGATTTCTAGACTTTACTCAGGAGAGTTTTCTTCTAAGCCTACTCCACTACTGAACATTTCTAAGAGTTAAGTGTCCAGGAAGTTTTTCCTTTCATCAGATCTTAAACCTGCCTCTCTATAGCAAAATAGCTCATTGAATAGATCACTGGCCAGGCCTGGAATCAGGAAAACTTAGGTCAAATATGGCTTTAAAAACATTATCTGGGGGAGGATTCTGGGATGATGGTGGGGTAAATAGGTAAATTTCAAGCTCTCCCCATTTTCCCCACAAAAAGGAAAAATTTGCACCTCAGAACAATCATAGATTGTTGAAAAATCAAGAACACTTGGGACAGAACAGGGCTCCTCCTGATACAACCCAACAAGAAATACCCTAGGGCTGGAAATTAACTTGTTTTAAGTGTAAACCTCCAGGCTAGCTCTGTAGAAACACCAACTGGGATTCCTTGGATCTACCTACCTGCAGCCTCAGCAGGAACCACAGAGACTTTCACTTCCTTGACTGTTTATCAGTCTGGGTTTGAGTCCAGGAAGACCGAGTGGACCTTGGCAGATTGGGTGCTGAGAAGTGGCCCTGGGTGAGAAGGAACCAGCATTACCCATGAGTGCAGAAAGGTAGAACTATTGGTTTGGGGTTGCTGGTCAGAGTGGAGAACTGAAGGGAATCTTGAGGCACTAGTCCCCCCCATCCCACAATTAGAGGTGCTAATATTAATACCTCTTATTTTTTAAAAAACGAATTGGCAAAGAAGAAAGAACTATGGGAACAGGGAAGACTGGGGATTATCTTCAGAGAAGGACACTGAAAAAAAAAAAACTTTTACCCCAAAGAGTAATGTGAAATGGCTCCCTACCCAGAGAGAATTTGTAGAACTCAAAAAAGAATTTAAAAATCAAATTAGAGACAGTGAGGAAAAACTAAAAGTAAAAAATAAAAAACATCCAAGAAAAACAAGAAGATAATGAAAAAAAAGTTAACCGGGGAAAAAGGAGATATGAAATCTCAAAGATGAAAATCTTTGAAAATTAGAATTGGCAAAAAGCAAAGGAATTGGGATTACAGCCAAGAATAAGCTATCCAGCTAAAATGAGCATTATATTTCAGGAAAGAAGATTAACATTCAATGATATAGATGAATTTCACCTATTTCTAATGAAAACACCAGAACTGAACAAAAAATTTGATCTCCAAACATAGAACTCAAGAGAAACATAAAAAGGTAAAAACAAAAACAAAAACAAAAAAACCTCATGAGAACTATAATTGTATTATGCATATACTCAGAGAATGAGGGTTGATTTTATTGTGATATCATGATTATAATTATTATATTATGATACTATAAAAAAGAAATTAGAGGTAGAAATTGGAAGAAGAGGAAAAAGGAGGTAAAATAAGGTAAATTACATCACATGTAGAGGCAAAGAAAACCTATTATAATTGAGGGAAAGAAGGGAGGGGGTGAGCATTGTTTTAATCTTAATCTCATCAGATTTGTCTCTGAGAGAATCTGATTTGGTATCATAAAGAAACTTGTCCTACCTTATAAGGAAATAGGAGGGAAAGGGGGAAAAGAAAAGGAAAGACTAATAGAAGGGAAAACAGAAGAATTAGGAGAAAGGTGTAAAAAAGGGGGTGGGGCTCTAAAGGGGAAGGATTGTTTGAGGGAAGTGATTATCAAAAGCAAAATACTAGGGAAGAGGGAAAGGGGATAGGAAAAAGAAAAGCATAACCTAGGGTAAATAAGATGGCAGGAAATACAGAATTAGTTATTTTAACTGTAAATGTGAATGGAATGAACTCTCCCATAAAGCAGAAGCTGTTAGCAGACTGGATTAAAAGCCAGAATCCAACAATATGCTGTTTACAAGAAACACATTTAAAGCATAATAATGCATACAGAGTGAAGGTAAAAGGCTGGAGCAGAATCTATTATGCTTCAGGTGAACAAAAAAAAAAGCAGGGGCAGCAATACAGATCTCAGATCAAGTAAAAGCAAAGACAGATCTAATTAAAAGAGACAAGGAAGGAAACTATATTTCACTAAAGGGTACCATAGATAATGAAGCAATATCAATACTAAACATATATGCACAAAGTGGTATAGCATGGAAATTCCTAGAGGAAAAGTTCAGAGAGATGCAAGAAGAAATAGACAGCAAAACTATAATAGTGGGGGATCTCAACCTCCCTCTCTCAGAACTAGATAAATCGAACCACAAAATAAATAAGAAAAAAGTTAAGGAGATAAACAAAATGTTAGAAAAGTTAGGTATGATAGATCTTTGGAGGAAATTAAATGGAGACAGAAAGGAGTTTACTTTTTTCTCAGAGGTTCATGGAACTTATACAAAAATTGACCATGTGTTAAGACACAAAAACCTCAAAATCAAATGTAGGAAGGCAGAAATAGTAAATGCATTTTTTTTCAGATCATGATGCAATAAAAATCACATGTAATGTAAGGCCAGGAGAAAATAGACCAAAAAGCAATTGGAAACTAAATAATCTCATCCTAAAGAATGAATGGATGAAACAGCAAATTACAGACACAATTACTAATTTCATCCAAGAGAATGACAATAGTGAGACAACATACCAAAATTTGTGGGATGCAGCCAAGGCAGTAATAAGGGGAAATTTGATATCTCTTCATGCTTATTTGCATAAAATAGAGAAAGAGAAAATCAATGAATTGGGCTTGCAACTAAAAAAGCTAGAGAAAGAACAAATTTAAAACCCCCAATCAAATACCAAACTTGAAATCCTAAAAATAAAAGAAATTAATAAAATTGAAAACAAAAAACTATTGAATTAATAAATAAAACTAAAAGTTGGTTTTATGAAAAAACCAACAAAATAGATAAACCTCTAGTTAATTTAATTAGAAAAAGGAAAGAGGAAAATCAAATTGTTAGTCTCAAAAATGAAAAGGGAGAACTTTCCACCAATGAAGAGGAAATTAGAGCAATAATCAGGAGTTACTTTGCCCAACTGTATGCCAATAAATTTGATAACCTAAGTGAAATGGAGGAATATCTACAAAAATATAGATTGCCTAGATTAACAGAAGAGGAAATAAATTATTAAATAGTCCCATTTTAGAAAAAGAAATAGAACAAGTCATTAATCAACTTCATAAGAAAAAATCCCCAGGACCAGATAGATTTACATGTGAATTCTACCAAAAATTTAAAGAACAATTAACTCCAATATTATATAAACTATTTGAAAAAATAGGGAATGAAGGACTCCTACCAAATTCCTTTCATGACACAGACATGGTACTGATACCTAAACCAGGTAGAACAAAAACAGAGAAAAAAAATTATAGATCAATGTCCCTAATGAATCTTGATGCAAAAATCTTAAATAAAATATTAGCAAAGAGATTACAGAATATCATCCCCAGGATAATACATCATGACCAAGCAGGATTTATACCAGGAATGCAGGGATGGTTCAATATTATGAAAACTATTAGCATAATCGACTATATCAATAACAAGATTAACAAAAAAAATATGATTATCTCAATAGCTACAGAAAAAGCATTTGATAAAATCCAACATCCATTTCCTATTAAAAACACTATTATAGGAATAAATGGACTTTTCCTTAAAACAGTCAATAGCATCTATTTAAAACCATCAGCTAGCATCATATGTAATGGTGCTAGACTGGAACCATTCCCAATAAGATCAGGGGTGAAATAAGGTTGCCCACTATGACCATTATTATTCAACATTGTATCAGAAATGCTAGCTTTGGCAATAAGACAAGAAAAAGAGATTAAAGGAATTAGAGTAAGTCATGAGGAAACCAAATTATCACTCTTTGCAGATGATAGGATGGTATACTTAGAGAACCCTAGAGAATCAATTAAAAAACTATTAGAATTAATCCATAACGTTAGCAAAGTTGCAGGATACAGAATAAATCCACATAAATCATCAGCATTTTTATACATCACTAACAAAATCCAACAGCAAGAGATACAAATAGAAATTCCATTTATTTATTTTTTTTTATTTTTTTTGCCTTTTGCTGAGGCAATTGGGGTTAAGTGACTTGCCCAGGGTCACACAGCTAGGAAGTGTCTGAGACCAGATTTGAACTCAGGTCGTCCTGACTTCAGGGCTGGTGCTCTATCCACTATGCCACCTAGCTGCCCCGACGCCACCTAGCTGCCCCAGAAATTCCATTTAAAATAACTGAAGATAGTATAAAATATTTGGGAATATATCTGCCAAGGGAAAGTCAGGATCTATATGAGCAAAACTACAAAACACTCTCCACACAAATAAAGTCAGATCTAAACAACTGGAAAAATATCAAGTGCTCTTGGATAGGTAGAGCTAGTGTAATAAAGATGACAATACTACCTAAACTAATATATTTATTTAATGCTATACCAATCAAACTCCCAAGAAATCATTTTACTGACCTAGAAAAAATAATAACAAAATTCATCTGGAAAAACAAAAGGACAAGAATTTCAAGGGAATTAATGAAAAAAACAAAAAACAAAAAAAAACAAAACAATAAGGGTGGCCTAGCTGTACCAGATCTAAAACTACACTATAAAGCAATGGTCATCAAAACCATTTGGTACTAGCTAAGAAACAGAGTAGTGGATTAGTGGAATAGTTTAGGTTCACAGGACAAAATAGTCAATGACTACAGTAATCTAGTGTTTGATAAACCCAAAGACCCCAGCTTTGGGGATAAAAGATCACTATCTGACAAAAACTGCTGGGAAAATTGGAAACTAGTATGGAAGAAACTAGGCATTGACCCACACCTAACACCATATACCAAAATAAGGTCAAAATGGATTCATGATCTAGATATAAAGAATGATATTATAAACAAATTAGAAGAATGTAGGATGTTTTACCTCTCAGATCTGTGGAGGAGGAAGGAATTTGTGACCAAAGAAGAACTAGAGATCATCATTAATTACAAAATAGATCATTTTGACTATATCAAGTTAAAAAGTTTTTGTACAAACAAAATGAATGCAGACAAGATTAGAAGAGAAGCAATAAACGGGGAAAACATTTTTACATTCAAAGGTTCTGATGAAGGCCTCATTTCTAAAATATATAAAGAATTTACTCAAATATATAAAAATTCAAGCCATTCTCCAATGGATAAATGGTCAAAAGATATGAACAATTTTCAGATGAAGAAATTGAAACTATTTCTAGTCATATGAAAAGGTTCTCCAAATCACTATTGATCAGAGAAATGAAAATTAAGACAACTCTGAGATACCACTACACACCTGTCAGATTGGCTAAGATGACAGGAAAAGATAATGACGAATGTTGGAGGGGAGTGGGAAAACTGGGACACTGATACATTGTTGGTGGAACTGTGAAAGGATCCAACCATTCTGGAGAGCACTTTGGAGCTATGCTCAAAAAGTTATCAAACTGTGCATATCCTTTGACCCAGCAGTATTTCTATTGAGCCTATATCCCAAAGAAATCTTAAAGGAGGGAAATGGACCCACATGTGCAAGAATGTTTGTGGCAGCCCTTTTTATAGTGTCAAGAAACTGGAAATTGAATAGATGCCTATCAATTGGAGAATGGCTGAATAAATTATGGTATATGAATGTTATGGAATATTATTGTTCTGTAAGAAACGACCAGCAGGACAATTTCAGAGAGGCCTGGAGAGACTTGCATGAACTGATGCTGAGTGAAATGAACAGAACCAGGAGATCATTATATACGGCAACAAGACTATACAATTATCATTTCTGATGGACGTGGTTCTCTTCAACAATGATGTGATTCAAACCAGTTCCTATTGTTCAGTGATGAAGATAGTCATACACAACCAGAGAGAGACCTGTGGGAACTGAGTGTAGACCACAACATTTTAACACTTTCTGTGAATATTTGCTTACATTTTGTTTTCCTTCTTAGGTTGTTTTTTTTTTCTCTTTCTAGACCTGATTTTTCTTGTGCAGTAAGATAACTGTATAGATATGTATACACATATTGGATTTGTCATATCATTTAACATATTTAACATGTATTAGAGGGGCAGCTAGGTGGCGCAGTGGTTAGAGCACCAGCCCTGAAGTCAGGAGGACCTGAGTTCGGATCTGGTCTCAGACACTTCCTAGCTGTGTGACCCTGGGCAAGTCACTTCACCCCAATTGCTTCAGAAAAAAGCAAAAACAAACAAACAAACAAACAAACAAACAAAAACATGTATTAGACTACCTGTCATCTAGGGGTGGGGGTGGGGAGAAGGAGGGAAAAATTTGGAACCAAAAAAAATTTTTTTTCAAAGGTCAATGTAGAAAAATCACTTATATGTTCTGTAAATAAAAGGCATTAATTAAAAATAAATAAATAAATAAAACTATTAAAAAAAAGAAAAAGAAAATTAGAATTGGGCAAGGGGAAACAAGTGAAGCTATGAGAGACCAAGAAATAACAAAACAGATTATAAAGAATGATAAAATAGAACAGAATGTGAAACCTCTTATAAGAAAAATGACAGATCTGGAGAACAGATCAAGAAAAGAAAATATGAAAATGATTGGATTGCCAGAAAGTTCTGACCAAAAAGAGAATCTTGACACAATAATGCAGGAAATAATCCAAGAAAATTGTCCTGGAGTGATAGAACAGAACATGAAGGGAAAGTAGAAATAGAAAAAAATTCTCCAATCACCACCTCAAAGAGATTTTTTGTGGAAAATACACAGGAATACTATTGCCAAATTTCAAAACCTCCAGATTAAAGAAAAAATTTTGCAAGAAAAAAGAACAATTCAAATACACTAGAGCTATAATTAGAATTGTACAAGACTTTTCAGCAGGTACTATAA